>CM056489.1:7864773-8238927 GCA_029783415.1 Anisodus acutangulus | reverse complement strand
TTTCTTTTTTTGGGGCGGTACCGGGGCGGGGTCGGTCCCGTCCCGACCTGCCCCGTTGGCCAGCCTTACATGCAACCCACTCTTATTAAAAAGGTTATATATATATATATATATATATAAGTATAGTTTTTGGGAAAAGGTCCATATTCGTCTTGATATTATTCAAAGTTGCTTAATTTACTATAAGTTAAATTTAAGTTTATTCATATTCTTTTGTTTGCAAATTGTCTTATATTTAATGTAAGATTGTATTAATCTCCTTTGTGGAGGCTTTCTCATTAATACAAATATATATAATGTGCAATGTGTAGAACCCTAGTACAATCATAATCCTTTACTTACCATAATTCTACATCAATAAATATTTACACAATATACATGATATATTCTAATTATGGTGGTGGGATTGAATTGGGATTCTAGGTAGACAATGTACACGTTAATACGCACCCTCAGTTGAAGCGGTAGGAGGCCGGACGCTGAGATTGGATCTGAAGTCGAGGAATAGCTGTTGAGGAAGACATTTCGTGAAGATATCCGCGTACTGATATGAAGAAGGCACATTCAACACTTTAACATGACCGAGTGTAACCTTCTCACGAACAAAGTGTATATCCATCTCAATATGCTTGGTTCGATGATGCTGAATCAAATTATGAGATAAATATATGACAAATATGTTATCACAATAAACCACAGACGCCTTACGCAAGGGACACTGGAACTCCAAAAGAAGGTTTCAGAGCCAATAGATCTCAGCAACAACATTTGAAACTCCTTTATACTCTGCTTCTTCACTCGAACGGGACAATGTGGCTTGCCTCTTGGCAGACCAGGAGATAAGATTATCCCCTAAGAAGACACAGTAGCCGGAGGTGGAGCATTTCGTGTGTTTTGACAGCCTGGCCAATCAGCATCCGTATATGTTAACAAACTGGTCGGTACTGAGGGATATATGTGTAATCCATAATTAAGTGTGCCCTTAACATATCAAATGATATGTTTAAGGGCAGTAAAATGAGGCTCCCTAGGGGCATGCATAAATAAGCATACCTGCTGAACAACATAAGCGATGTCAGGCCTGGGGAAAGTAAGATATTAGAGTGCACCTGCAAGACTTCTGTAAAGAGTGGGATCGGACACTGGGTTACTATCAACAACACTAAGTTTGATTTCGAGTCAACCAGAGTGGTCATGATCTTTCAGTTTGCCATTTTAGCCCTGTACACTATCTCCTCTACATACTTGCGCTGACATAAGAACATAATATCTGCAGAATGAGTCACTGATATCCCCAAAAAATAGCTCAACTTCCCCAAGTCAGTAATAGTAAATTCGGTTTTAACTAGTGCAATAATCTCATTTTCAACACATCAGAGGAGGTAGTAAGCACAATGTCATCCACATATAATAATAATAAGTAAGCAATGTTACTACCTCGATGAAAAGTAAAGAGAGAATTATCACATTTGCTGCAGACGAATCCAATTTGCATAATGTACTGTGCAAATCGATCATACCATGCTCTACGGGCTTGTTTTAAACCTATAGTGACTTACGAATATGGCATACATATTGAGGAGCAGCTGAATGAACGAAACCAGACGGCTGGTGCATATAAACCGTTTCTTTCAGATCACCATGTAGAAATGCATTCTTTACATCAAGCTGATGAATAGACCACTACTTACCCATAGCAATACTCAGAACTGTGCGAATGGTAGCCTGTTTCACAAATGGACTGAATGTCTCACCACAATTAATACCCTCATGCCGATTAATGTCATTTGCCACAAGTCTAGCCTTATACCTTTTTAGTCACCACTGTATCTGTATTTGTGAAGAAACAACCACATGCATCGGATCACATTCACCCCTTCCGGTTGAGGAACCAAATCTCAAATGTGTTGTTTTGTTAAAGCATTACACTCTTCACACATGGCCGCATTCCAATTTGGGTCTAGTTTGGCTAGTTTCGGGTTTTTAGGAATTGGGAAATGGTTTATGTGGATAGGTTAAATGGACTTTAGGTTTGAAAATCCTGTGTTGGGCACGGGTTTCCATATGATATGTGGGGGCAGTGTAGGTGCTGGTATCCGGGTCTGGGTCACGGTGTAGGATTGGTGTGCTGATTGGTTGCTGGGTAAGGTCGCATGTCGATTGGTGTCGGGGTTTGACGACGGGAGGTGTGAATAGACCGATCTGGGTAGATCCATATTGGTTGAGATGGAGGATATGGGGTACGATGTCGGTGGAGGGTTGGGATGGATGGGTTGAGTTGTTGGTCTGATAGTAGCGGTATGGTGTGGGTGTCCAGTGATTGAGGGATTTGGACGGACGGGTTAGGTCAGTATTCCGAGAGAGGTGGTAGTGGCTTGGGGGTTAGCGGGGTTGACATGGGACAATGGAGGTGACACAGTGAAGGGGACGACAATTGGCGATGAAACAGAGACAGAAGGCTGACAGCCGGTGGTGGCAGTTGGCAGTATTTGTGATGGAGAACAGGGTGGTGGCAGGGACGTAAAGGTGCGGTCTGTGGTAGTGGTTGGAGGTGGCAGAACCGCAGACAGTAGGTCTGCGGTGTCGGCAATGGGTGGCAGAGGTGGTGTTTGGGCGGTGGACTGACACAGTTCACTGAGAATGACGGGGGAGATGTCGAACTCGTCAAGAAATGTATAGTCCATTTTTAGGAATTTGCGAATATTCGAAAAAGGGAAGGTGGTTTCGTCAAATGTGACGTGACGAGAGACGCAGATTTGATGAGTGGACATGTCATAGAAGAGATAGACTCTATGATTACACGGGAAGCCTACGAAGACACATGGTGTGGTTCGAGGTACTAATTTGTGAGAGGTGGTGGAGGCAATATTGGGGAAACACATGCAACTGAATATCCGAAGGTGGTCGTAGGATGGGATCCGACGGTACAGAATTTCGGTTGGGGTCATATTATGAAGGGTACTAGTAGGTAAAATATTTAGAATGTATTCTACCATTTTGACGGCATAGACCTAGAAGGACGAAGGATAGGAGATATGAAATAGTAAAGTACGAACCATGTTATTACGGATGATTCGTTCTGCTTTACCATTTTGAGGCGATGTGTGGGGACATGAGAAATGAAAAATCATGGCATTGTTAGGACATAATCGGTGAAACATGTAATTATTGAATTCACAACCATTATCACACTGAAATGATTTAATGCATTTTTCAAACTGTGTTTTGATAAAGGTACGAAACTCAAGAAATTTGACAAACACTTCGGATTTAAATTTGAGTAGGTAAATCCAAATATAATGAGAAAAATCATCTAACAAAACAAGATAATATTTATGGCTCAGTGAACTAGAGAGAGGAGATGTCTACAAATCAGCATGAATAATATCAAACAGAGAAAATGTAACACTTATAGATGAGGAAGACGAACATGTTTTCCTAAAGAACAAGAAACACAGTGTTGGGCAAGTTTCCCATTATTACATGTAATAAAATTATTGCCTCAAAGAAAATTTAAAACTGAGGCTCTTGGGTGGCCAAGCCTATTATGCCAAGTTGCCGGAGAGATAGCGGCTAGAGATATAAGAGAGCAAGAGCTGGCATCAGAGGTGGATGAGAATGGATAGAGATCCCCCGTGCTATTGCATCTCGTAAAAGTGGTCCCCGTATAAAGATCCTTCACAGTAAAACCAAAAGAGTAAAAGTCAACAGAGACGAAATTATTACGAATAAATTTACGGACATAAATTAAGTTCTTGATGATGTTCGGGGCCTACATGACATTATTAAGGGAAAATGGCGGATGAGACGGTGGTGTGTAGGCGGTACCATAGCCTTTGATTGGAATACGATGGCCATTTCCAACAATAATGTATTGATAATGCTTTAAATGAAACAGTTTGGGAATTTTACCTGCAGAGTGGGTGAGGTGAGATGTGACGCCGAGTCCATGTACCAATTTTCGTCGGGCTGCTGCAAGTTCAAACTGCTAAAACCCTGACCCAATTCAGAGGGGGCCAGATTACTGGGCTGCTACGAGAGGTGGGCCTGGGCGATGTGGTCTTGCGGCTGCTGGTAGTGGGCTGGTCTATAGTCTGGCCCTGTGCCAAAAACACTTAGGTGCTGAAACTGGAACTAGGCTGGCTAGACTGCTGGATATGCAACCAGTTCCCGGGTTGGTATGCGTCTACTGGGCTGGCCCACGAGGCTGAATAACTGGGCTGCTGCGGCTGCTGGCTGACCTACTGTCCCCTGCCGCCTTTTCCGCGGCCCTTTCCGTTACTTCCACTACCGCGGCCTCTGCAGCCGCGATTCTGCCACGGCTGACTGTTTTCCAGCAGTGGTGGCTGGCTGATGGCGGTATTGTTTTGTCTGGACGTGTCAACTGCTAATGTCTTTTGGTTGTGCTCGTCTTGCTTCACACGTCGTGTTTCTTCCAACAGTAACTGCGAACGAGCTTTGTTAAAACTGGGTAAGGGGTTAGCCTGCTGTATCATCGTGGCAAACGTGTCATATTCACCCTTTGGTACGCCTACAACCAATTGTAACACCATCTTCATTTTTAAAACAGGCGTGCCGACTTTGGACAATTGTTCAGCCACCAGTTTTAACTGTCTGCAATACTCTTCCATATTAGAAAAAATTTCAAGACGGGTGTTGTTGAACTGCTCTTCCAAGTACACTGCGCGAGTGTTTTTGTTATCTTGAAAAATTTCTTCCAAACATGTCCATAGATCACGGGTGGAGGCACCCATTTTCATAATTGTGTAGAGTAAATCCTTGGATATAGTTTCATATATCCACTGTTTGACCACGGCATCGAGGCGATGCCATGTGGTGTCATCCATATCAGGAGGACGAGGGAAAGAATCGTCTATATGATCAAGTATATGATATACACATGCATGAATTCGAAACAGTTTCACCCATGACCAGTATTAGCCATCTTCCTGATCAAGAATTAAAGGTATAAAATTCTTGATGTTAGTAACGGCGAAAGACGGATGAAAAGACGATGAGGAGAGGGTTGTGAGTGGTTGGATGGCGACTGGGGTAGAAGCGGAAGCATCGGAAGAGGTGGGAGTAGCCAAATTCTCCATTGGAGTAGTGATGATTGGGAATAGAAAAAAAACAAAGTGTCGTCGGCGGGGGAGGGGCAAGGAGGAGAATTTTTCTAGGTTAGGTTTTTGACTCTTGATACCATGTAAGATTGTATTAATCTCCCTTGGGGAGATTTTCTCATTAATACAAATATATATAATGTACAATGTGTAGAACCGTAGTACAATCATAATCCTCTACTTACCATAATTCTATATCACTAAATATTTACACAATATATGGGTTATATTCTAATTATGTTGGTGGGATTGAATTGAGATTTTAGATAGACAATGTATACATTAATATTTAATTTTACCATTACTGTAAATAAGAAGCTTGGACGTGAAATGAGTGGACTATACATTCCGAATTCTTGAGCAAAAAAGGTTCAAAATACTTCTCAACTTTTGATTATAATCTAAAATTACTTTGAAATTGGTGCTTCTTAAGGGGCTAAAAAGCAAGACTTTTCCTAATAACAAAGTTATTACTTTGATAAAAACGAATGAGAAAATTGAATAAATTTAAATAGTACAAGAGTAAATTTGATCATATGTCCATACAACATACTTTTGACAAGTATACACCAACCAATGTCTTAGGACAATGAAAAACGTATAATTTTGTTCGACCAAGTGAGACTTCTAGAACAAAAAAACTCAAGATATATATGCTTTGCAATCTTTATTACAGACATGGCAAAGGACATTGTATTATGGACTCATTTGTTTTCATTAAGATTAAGAAGCTTAATTTAAATACATATTTGATTATTAAGATATGTATTAAGATCTAGATTTGAATATTAAGATGTTGTCTCTAGATTTGAATGATTAAGACTGTTTATTTTCAATATCTGAATGTGCATATAGAATTAACCATATTATTTATAAAATATTATAAAAATCTCATTTCAGCAAAATAAATTTATTTTTGGATAGAAAATAATTTTTTGAATTTATATTTGATTAAAAATTTGAACTATCTCCTTTTTTGTTTTCAAAGATTGAGAAATGAAGGTAGAGATTTTATTGAGAAGATGGATTCACTAATGTTTAATTTTTCTAGTGTAAAATAGATCATGAACTGGGTAAAGATATATAGGACTTCAAATAAATTTTTTGACAGATTAAAAAAAACTTCGAGAAATATTTTTGTTGTTACATTAAATCAATTAATATTTGAGGCAACAAGAGTTCTTGTTAATATTTGGTTGAGAAAAGATAGCTGAGAGTCGTGAAAGGTTTTGTAAAAAAAAGATTATTTTAAATGAGTCTGAATAGTGTTAAGACTCAGTTACAGATCTGATTCATTCGTATCCATTAAGAGGCTTCATATGAAAAAAAATAAGTGAACTTCATGGGCTGAATCTGAATGATTAAATTTCAGACCTTCAAAATAAATGCACTTAACGGGCTGAATCTGAATGATTAAGATTCATACCTCCATTAAATATATTTAAAGTGTTTGGCTAACTTTATAAGTTAGTCAAATTAGTTTATAAATATTTTTAAATTTATTTATCTGTTTGACAGTGAAACCTCGATAAATTAATAACCTCGATTAGATAATAATTTTCTCCGGTCCCGACTTGGGCCAGTGGGGTAAAATAAAAACCTCGATAAATGCATAAGATAATAATTTTAAAAATATTCCTTGAGGCCCACTGAAAATATAAAATAATAATTCATTAAATACGTATGAAAATTACATATATAATTCATAAAATAAAGCACTTCCTAAACAATTTTTATTTCAAACTTTATGCTTTCCTAAAATTACATAACTTGATGATTTTTATATTTGTACTCGCATAATGCTTTTCTGATTTCATTAGTTAGAGTAGACTTTTTTACACATTTCAAATGAGTAGCCATGGAAAAGAAGATATAATATATGAATTTTTATATTTTGGTATATGAAGTTAAAGTACATGTGTCTATTTATAAACTCTATATTGTGTACTTGAAATTCTTTATACACTTTTATTCAGTTTTTAACTAAACATTTTATTGATAAGGAAGGATTAACTTAGACCTTTTGGATTCTGGCCCACTTCAGTTAGACTGAGTGTCCAAATCCTCCTTACCATAATTCGGATCCTCTGTCTGAGACATATATAGGACTTTTGCTATATGATAGAACATCATCTTCAGCCTTCTCCTCTTGTCCCAGTTGACATCCTCAGCCTCTTGTGGGCGCTTGTTTCCACCACCCTCGGAAGCGGTGACACCAACTCGTCCTTGATCTTTAGCCGGACTAGCATGACTATCAGCAATATCTTGAAGCTCAAAATCAGGTCCACAAATCCCACCTTTGACGGAAACAGACTTGTAACTGTCGTCAAAGAGAGAACCATAACTAGGACCAATCTTGAAAGCACGGTTGTTGTTTGAACTGTTAGCAAAACTGTCAACAGAACTGTTTTCAAGAAGAAAACCACATTCAGATTTGGTCACACACTTGTCGACCAACATCTTTCGAATCACTAATACAAATCTTGTCTTAAAATTGTTGGAATATGTAAAGCAACAACGGGAATAGTAAATAACTATTACAATGATCGAAAGGATAAACAACAACGAGGACAATAACAAGTTGTCAGTATCTTGATCTTGAATGAAACTTCAAATATATAACTTGTATTCGGAAATACAAGAACATGAACTGCTACTCTTGTGGCTTGTAGATCCGCTGAGAATACGAACGGTTAGAGTCCTTCGTCTGTTAAGTTAACACCTGAAACACTTAGCAACCAATTAGATAAACCACAACACCACCGGTTGAGTCGAGAGATGGCTCTCTGTCTTTAAGACAAGATTGCCCCCGTATATAGGCTTTACGGAAGTGTGGACAATAGTCTCCCAAGATGAAACAACAAATTATCAAGTGTGCAAAACCTACACAAATGATCTCAGCGAAGAACATGAATAATGAAGATTACTAAGAGAAGGATTGCTATCAGGAAAATCTGATCTCTTTGCGGTATTGTGAACTTGTTTTTCTGTTCATATGCTCATATATGTTCTTATATAGAATTGAGCCAAATGCCTCAATTTATAGGTGTGCAAGATGGCCTCTTCAAGTGCCTAAGTAATGGTCATTTAAATGCCATGTAATGGCCCTTTAAACCACCAACTAATGCAGCCAAATAATGACTGAGTTATGGAGGAAAAACTGCCAAGTTAATGCTCCAAAACCTCTCCATAATCAGCCAAACTTTTGGACTTCCGTCGAGCACTCACTCCTTGGAAGCGCCGAGGCGCTGCAACATTTAGCGTCACGGCTCCAGAAACCAAAAATTGGAATTAGCGATGCGTCCCTTCTCGGCTCCGCGACCCTTTCTGACCCGTTCCATCTTACACTTCGCACAATCCTTCCTTCGTTTACCAACGTGGAACACTTGTCATTTAGCAAATAACCGTCCATCATTCTATGTCTCAAACATTTCACTTACGTACCAATATTTCTTTCATTAACAAAATTTACGATACTTGGCACTAAGATTGCACATGTGTGGAAACGATATTTCTGACGTGCGGGGCCCAATTGGTCAAGTCATAAATAATGGGATAAACTTATTTCCAAATTTATAAATTTCCAACAATATCTGGTAGAAGCATCCTTGATAATGTGATAGTTTCACATGAACTGGTAGAAGCATCCTTAATATTTTTTTCACATTTCATTTATTATCAGTTGAATTGAATTTTGGTTATTTCTTAGAAAATTAAAGAAATAAGTTTTGTTCACTACCTATACACGGTAACAAGAGTTATATATATGTAGAAAATAATTTTGTGACAAAACATATTATCCTTAGATAGTATAAATAAGAATATATATTTGAATATTTATATAATTATATTTTTTTTGTTGAATTCTAACTAAAAAATTAGCTTAATTGATCTGTTGAATGCAGTCATTTTATGGTCAACTAAGTCAACAATAGAAATTTAAAAAAATTATAAAATTAAGACTATAATACTAGTTTTTTTTGTAATAGAACTACAACACAAGATAATACATAAGATCATTGTATAATTACATTATTTTGTTTGTTTTATAACAATAAATTCACATATTACACATTTACTCACTTATGTAGCTAAAGATTACACATGAATTGTTATCGTATAGTAATTAATGTCTTGTGCAATACTGTAGCTACCATTTATTTAACCAAATCATTAATCTTTTCATAACACATGTGTAAATCATCCAATATTCTATGTTTTCATATATTATTGATTTATTTATACCATTTATTTATAACTTAACCTTGTCTTATATACGTAGTGAATTTTCACCTTTATATAGAATTATTTTCACATTTGAATTTCAATAGTTTATAAAAATCTCACAAGATTATATTTTAAATTGATTTAATATGCATTCAAAATAAAACTCCCACAATTCAATAAAAAGGATAATATAATAATAAGTTTGGTAACATAAAAGGTTAAGAATAACTCATATATATATATATATATATATATATATATATATAAATCTCACAAGATTATATTTTAAATTGATTTAATATGCATTCAAAATAAAACTCCCACAATTCAATAAAAAGGATAATATAATAATAAGTTTGGTAACATAAAAGGTTAAGAATAACTCATATATATATATATATATATATATATATATATATATATAATTAAATCAGTATTTTTTTCAGGTCAATTAAAATTATTCTTGATATAAGAAAACAAAACTTCAAATATGAGATGGTTAATCATTCAATTTTTAAAATATATAAGGATGTATATTAAGAGAGTTAATTATTTTATTTTAAATTATAACATCAAAAATATAGAAAAAACTAAAAAATTTGCGAAAAAAGATAAATACAAATGCTGGCCAATGAGAGTGCCACATCACCTCCCCTAATATCTAGCTTTAGATTATATATAGATATAGATATAGATATAGGTTGATTGATTTACAATACATATCTTACATTTATTAATTTGATTTAAATGCATAGTGCCAGTACATTTTTGACGTATTTGGAAACGATTTGATTTTAACTTTTTTTTTTAATTGTAGTTCAATATTTTAAATGTTTAATTTGGTGGTAGAAGAAAAGTTATCGGGTTGAGAGGAAGAAGAACTTGGGAAGAAATAATACAGTAGAGTAATATTTACCTTTCTCAACTTTTAGAAATGGAGAAGTAATAAAAACTCTAGTGAATCCCTCAAATTATGTAGGTGATTCGAGAAAATTCGGTTGGTGTGGGGGATTAGAATTTGATTTTTTCGTTGCGGAAGTTCTACAAGCCTTAAAAGCACGTTTTCTTTGTTTTGCACATGAAAAGAACTTCATTCTAGAATATCTATGATTAGTGGGGTGCAAATGTTAAAACCATGGCATAAAACTTTTGGCAGCCACATAATAACAAAGAAAATTTCTTCCTTTGCTGTCGGTGGCAGGCAGGATTTTCATTAAACAAAAAGTTAATTATCTTTTATTTATTTATATTTTAATTTTATATATATAATATGATTTTCTAACATGAACTCCTTATGTTTCTCTAGTTCTGCCCCTGCATTCAAATGAAGTAATAGATTTCTAGGGCTTATATTATGTTGGGATACAATTGTTGTAGGGAACGAGAAGTAAATAACTATTACAATGGTATAAAAGATAAATAAACTATTACAATAAAACTGGAAATCAAGAACTTATCAAACTGCTTGTGTGATTTGCTGAGTCGAGTGACGACACTATGTCTTTAAGACAAGATTGTCCCGTATATCTCCTTTTACCGTGTTGAGCAATAGTCTCCCAAGACACAACAACAACTTAACAAATGAGTAAAGGAAACTCAAGTGTTACTTTTGAAGAACTTTGAGTATAGTGATTTTGCTAGAGAGTAAGAAGATGAAATCAGAAAATCTGGAATTTTTCTAAATGTTGTGTAGTGTTCTTCAATTGAGCCAAATGCCTCAATTTATAGTGTAAGGAGAAGACCCCTCAATTAGACAACTAATGACCTTCAATAGCCATGTAATGACACTTGATTGAGGGGTTACATTTAGCCAAACAATGGCTGAATTCATGTGGCAACTAATGGAGAATCAATGCTCTAAAACCAGCCCAAAGGTCAGATTTTTTCAACTTCCCGTCGCAGCATTCTGCCTCCGAAGCACCGCGGCTCCAGTGACTGCCCAACCAATTAGCACCGCGACTCCGACGGTGTGGCGCCGCGGCCCTTCACGGCACCACGGTGATTTCCGACTCGTTTCATCTTACACTTCTTCCTTCTTTTACCAACGTGGAATACTTTGTCATTTGGCCAATAACCGTCCATAATTCTATGTCTCAAACGTATTACATACGTACCAATATCTCTTTCACTAATGAAATTTGCGATACTTCGCACTACGTGTGCACGTGTATGGAAATGACGTTTCTGACATGTGGGCCCCAATTGTTCGAGTCATAAATTAATGGGATATACTTAATTTCACATTTAGTAAATTTCGAACAATCCTCTCTTGAAAGAGATTTTGGCACACACATTTGGTGCCTTTTTCAGCAATCTTTTAGCGGACCGATGTTGCATCTGAATAGGTAGCATACGCTTTGAACCTTCCATATTTGAATACCATCGGACTTACTTACTGCGTGGTGAACGTGATATCTTAAACCGTCAGTGTTTAGTGTAAGCCATGTCAACGGCACCAACACAACAACTTCATTTACTCAGTTCTTCGTAATATTTTGTCCGTTGTAGCCGTGGACACTTCTTGGATTCTTAAGTGCGTTCATTTGAGGTAGCATGTCCTCGCACTTAAATAGGTGGTCTCCTATAAGGTATCCTGTTATACTTTACTTTACAAGTGTTAGGAACCATTAAAAATTTCCCCAAACCTAACCTCAACCGGTGAGGATCATTAAAGGTTTTGGAAACTTAACCTTCACCCACACTGCATATCACTTGTAGTCTATCGCGGGAACGACTTTGGATTTGGTGTTTCTTTACAGAAATCACTATCTGAAGTGCTCATGCTTCCACCGAAGTGATCAACTGAACCTTTACAACTTAGTTTTCCCATTGAACCTAATTCCTGGGATCTCCAGTCAGTAAGGTTGGGTTACCACTGTATTGGTCCTTATACTTTGGGTTTTAAGCCCATTCCCCTAGACAAGCAACATATCTGATCCTTGGGTAAGCCATTTGTCAGTGAGTCAGCTATGTTATCCTTTGATTTTATGTAATCAATGGATATTATACCCGTGGTGATCAGCTGCCTAACGGTCTTATATTTCCGTCGAATATGACGAGACTTGCCGTTGTACATAGAATTTCGTGCCCTTTCTAGAGCCGACTGGCGATCGTAGTGGATCATTACAGAAGGTACGAGTTTGTTCCAACAAGGAACATCCTCTAAGAAGTCATGAAGCCACTCAGCTTCTTCTCATGCTTTGTCTTAAGCGATAAACTCTGATTTCATCGTGGATCGGGTGGATCGTCCATCGTGCCCTACCACCAATTGTAAATACATACCCACTGGTGGACTTGGTGTTCTCTATATCAGATATCCAGTTTGCATCACTGTACCCCTCTAGTATATGTGGATATCTCGAATAATGCAACCCGTAAGTTAGCGTGTATTTCAGGTATTGAAGTACCCGATTCAACGCCTTCCAGTGATCATTACTCAGATTACGGGTAAACTTAGCCAACTTGTTGACTGCATAAGCAATATCAGGTCGTGTGCAGTTTGTTATATACATCAAACTACCAATCACCTGTGCATATTGCTCCTGGAATATGGGTGCACCACGATTTTTATTAAGCTTTTGATTTCTATCCATTGGTGACTTTATAGGCAAACTGTCAAACATCTCAAACTTTCTCAAAACATCCTCGATGTAGTGAGACTGAGATAAGACCAGTACGTCAGACGTCTTAGAGATTTTTATCCCAAAGATGACATCTGCGATACCCATATCCTTCATGTCGAAGCATTGTTTCAACATGTTCTTAGTCTCTAGTATTATGCTAGGACATCTCCCTATGATCAACATGTCGTCTACATACATGCATATCATAACAAACGAGTCAGAGTTACCTTTCATGTAGACATATTTGTCACACTCATTAATGGCAAAATCCTTCGATAGTAGAGTACTATCAAATTTTTAGTGTCATTGCTTCGGAGCTTGTTTCAGACCGTACAGAGATTTGACAAGCCGACAGACTTTCTTCTCTTGCCCTGGAACTACATACCTCTTGGATTATTCCATATAGATTTCTTCTTCCAAATCACTATTTAGGAAGACTGTCTTGACATCCATTTGATGTATCTCAAGGTCACGTAACGCTGTGATCGCAATGAATACCCTTATGGACGTTATCTGAGATACCGGGGAGTACGTGTCAAAGTAGTCAAGGCCTTCTTTCTGCCGATAGCCCTTGACTACCAACCTGGCCTTGTACTTATCTATAGACCCATCTGCTTTATACTTCCGTTTGAGTATCCATTTACAACCCAATGGTTTATTTCCCGGAGGAAGATCAACCAACTCCCAAGTATGGTTATGCAGAATGGAGCCTATTTCACTCTCAATAGCTTCTTTCCAGAGTGGTGCCTCTGGAGTTGACAATGCTTCCGCAATTGTCCTTTGTTCATCATCAACCATATAAGCAACGAAGTCAGGACCGAAGGATTTATCCTTCCTGGCCCTTTTACTTCGCCTTAGTTCCATCTCTGGAGTTTCCGAGTTATGAGAATATGGAACACTAGATTCCGGATATTCAGCCACTTCGAGATCCACTAGATCTGAAGCATCTAGATCTGGGCCGTCAACGACTCCCGGTTCCTAAGAGCTTTGTTCATAACTTCGTTTGCGAGAGGTTATATCTTTTTCCTTTCTAGGAAAGGTACCTTCAAAGAATTGAGCATTCCTTGATTCCATTATTGTACCCCCGTGGATACCTGAAATATCTGACTTATGCACTAAGAAATGATAAGCACTACTGTTATTTGCATATCCGATGAATATGCAATCTACAGTCTTAGGCCCAATCTTGACCTACTTTGGCTTGGGTACTTCAACATTTGCCAGACAACCCCACACCTTTAAATATTTATAGGTAGGTTTCTTTCCCTTTCATGATTCATATGGAGTTTTGTCCTTACCCTTATATGAGACTCTGTTAAGAATCTATTAGCAGTAAGGACAGCTTCTTCCCACATGTTTTGGGAAAGACCAGAATTGATAAGCAAGGCATTTATCATTTCCTTCAATGTAAAATTTTTACGTTCTGCCACACCATTCGATTGAGGTGAGTACGGAGCCGTCGTTTGATGAACAATGCCCGATTGAGCACAATATTCCTCAAATGGCGCTACGTATTCTCCCCCTCTATCGCTATGAATGGATTTAATCTGCATGCTTAGTTGGTTCTCAACTTCTTCTTTGTAACGTCGAAACGCTTCAAAGGCTTCATCCTTACTTTTCAACAAGTAAAGGTAACAATACTTTGTGCTATCATCAATGAATGTCACAAAGTACTTGTTCCCCCCTCTAGTTTGTGCAAACTTCAAATCATATATATCTGTGTGAATAAGTTCTAGAGGTGCGATATTCCTTTAGACAGATCGAAAAGGAAACTTTGTGAGTTTTGCCTCTACGCACACCTCACACTTTTGTTGTGGGTTTATGTCGATAGACGACAACAACTCCAACTTTACCAACCTTTGGATGAATTTGTAGTTGACATGTCCTAATCTATGATGCCATAAATTAGAGGACTCAAGCAAGTAAGAAGAAGAGACTTCAATATTATTACTTGTACGTAATACATACATGGTGTTAACTTTGAAGAGGCCTTCACAGACGAATCCTCTTCCCACAAATGTTCCATTCTTAGTGACTACAAATTTATTGGACTCAAACACTAGCCTAAAACCAGTATTAACCAATAAAGGACATGAAATTAAATTTCTTCTAATCTGAGGAACATGCATCACTTCCTTCAGAATGAGCTCCTTTTCAGAAGTCATCTTCAGGACTACATTTCCTACTCCCATCACGTCAGAGGAAGCGTTGTTTCCCATGAACAACTTCTTATTCGTAACCGGTGTATAAGTGGAGAAGGCATCTCTATTGGAACAGATGTATCTTGTAGCACCTGTGTCCATCCACCATTGCATGAGATTCTCAACAAGGTTTGCTTCTACCACCACCGTTGAGAACTCCTCAATCATGTCGTCCAGAAATTGGTCTTTGACGACGTTAACCTGTGTCTGGCCCTTAGCCTTGGCCTTCTCTTGTTGCTTAGTCTTGAGCTTACGGCAGTCCTTGATCATGTGACCAGGTTTCTCACAGTGGTGACAGTTTCCTTTGAACTTCTCCACTGCTTGGGTCTTGCCGTCTTTCTGGAACTTGCGCTTCTTGCTTAGGTTCCATTTGGCCTCAACCAGATTTGCCTTTGCCTCAGCGGGTTGTTTACCCCTAGGCAAGGCCTTCTTATTATCTTCCTGAATTTGGAGTTTGATAATAAGTTCTTCAAAGGCCATCTCATTTGTCTTGAGTTTTAAGTAACTCATAAACTCATTCCATGAAGGAGGTAACTTTTCAATCAGTGATGCAACTAAAAACTGCTCTTTTGGTTTCATTCCTTCCAAATTCAGGTGATGTAAAATCATTTGGAATTCCTGGACTTGGGACATCACTGTTTTACTATCCACCATTTGAAATTTCAAAAAATTTCCAACGATGAATTTCTTAGTACCTGCATCTTGTGCGTTGTACTTCTTTTGCAGTTTCTCCCACAACTCTTTGGCAGTGCCAATGATGCAATCCACGTATATAGAGGGTCTAACAAGCAGTTCAATATGTAATTCTTACACATGAAATCACTATGACTCCATGCATCAAGAACCATCTTCATGCCATTAATGACATGGATACCTAGGCCCCCTTCACCCGTTTTAGAAGGTGAAGGGTCCATTTCATCTCTAGCTTGTGGAGTATTTTTTGTTAGGAAACGTGTCATTCCCATAACAGTCAGGTAGAATAGCATCTTCTGTTGTCATCTCTTGAAGTTTGACCCCATGAAATTTTCAGGGCATTCATGGTGAAATCCAGCGGGTGGAGGAACGATAGCGTTCCCTTGAGTGGCAGTAAAGGCGTTGGATGATCTTTGAGCAACCGGAAATGCATTAGGAGTGCCTTGAGCAGTGAGGAAGGCAGAGGGATTGCCTTGAGCAGCAGCAGCAGAATCAGAAGCAGTTTGATCTCTTCCAGTCATCTTTCTTAGGTACTTACAACAAAAATCTTTTCTTAAAATTGTTGGGATACAATTGTTGTAGGGAACGGGAAGAAAGTATCTATTACAATGGTAGAAAGGATAAACAAACTATTACAATAAAACTGGAAATTAAGAACTTATCAAACTACTTGTGTGATTTGCTGAACCGAGTGATGACACTCTGTCTTTAAGACAAGATTGCCCCGTATATCTCATTTTACGATGTTGAGCAATAGTCTCCCAAGATACAACAACAACTTAACAAATGAGCAAAGGAAACTCAAGTGTTACTCTTGAAGAACTTTGAGTATAGTGACTTTGCTAGAGAGGAAGAAATGTTGTGTAGTATTCTTCAATTGAGCCAAATGCCTCAATTTATAGTGTAAGGAGAAGACTCCTCAACTAGACAACTAATGACCTTCAATAGCCATGTAATTGCACTTGATTGAGGGGTTACATTTAGCCAAATAATGACTGAATTCATGTGGCAAGTAATGGAGAATCAATGCTCCAAAACCAGCCCAAATGTCAGATTTTTCCAACTTCCCGTCGCAACATTCTGCCTCCGAAGAGCCGCGACGCTGTGAATTAGCGCCGCGGCAACGCGGCTCCAGTGACTGCCCAACCAATTAGATATGTGGCTACGACGGTGTGGCGTCGCGGCCCTTCACGGCTCCGTGGCGATTTCCGACTCGTTTCATCTTACACTTCTTCCTTCTTTTACCAACGTGGAATACTTTTTCTTTTGTCCAATAACCGTCCATAATTCTATGTCTCAAACGTATTACATACGTACCAATATCTCTTTCACTAATGAAATTTGCGATACTTGGCACTACGTGTGCACGTGTGTGGAAACGACGTTTCCGACGTGGGGCCCCCAATTGTTCGAGTCATAAATTAATGGGATATACTTAATTCCATATTTAGTCAATTTCCAACATATTATATATCCATTATATCATTTTCAATCAGTGATTTCTATTTTACAGAGAAATGCTGCAATCAACCTTTAGCGTACTGAAACTATGATCATTAGAGTTTCATGTTGATTGAGGGTATTTATTATCCCTTTACCCATTACCAATCCTCATTTCATGAACTAAATTTAAAATTAAAGTTAGACCACTAATATCCACTATCAGAGTTATACTCAATTTAATTTTGACGCCATCTTTTGGTGTGCACATAAACTTTGAATGTGAGAAGATGTTAGAGTTCAACATATTGGTTGAGGCAATGTGTTGCTAATTGTCTCCTTATAGCCTTTAGGCTATCTTTATCTAATGAGCTAGCTTTTTTGTGAGTAAATTAGACCAAATTTCATGTTCTTCTTTACCGTGAATAGAAATTGTGATACTATAAAAACTATTCCCTCGAAGCACTATAAACTGCCAGTTGTTTTCCAATTAAAAATGATATTAGTATATTTGCACAATGCTGCAAAACCAAAGAAAGGTTATGATTTAAAAATAGAGTTCAATTTGTGAAATTAACCATGAATAATATTCCAGGAACATTTCAGTTATACTATATGACAAAATAGCCCTCATACATCCTAAAGATGTAACTAATAAGTATGTTACTCCCTCTATCCAAAGTGTTTGGCCCAGTGGCCAATACATTAGGGTATTGCTGTCTGAGGTTCCGTGTTCGAGTCCTCTGATCAGCGAGAGTGGAACTGTGTTCCCCCAAAAAAATCCCTCCATACGCGTAGGGCCAAGCGGTGTATACTAATCCGTAGGGCCAGGCCGGAGGTGGGATTTTCTGGGGTATGGGGTCGTAATGCGGTGGGACCAGTCACTTTAAAAAGTTTATCCTACCACAGTTTGTCCGCTTGGGCAGCTCAATTGGTTTCAAGGGGGATATTTGGAGCAAAGACCAAGGATCGAATCCGTCGGCCCGGCGGTGTGGGGTTTCTTCTTGAAATAAAGGAGGGCCCCTTGTGCGCAGCGTGGTAGTGGTCTAACCTTTGAAATCAATTGAGTCACCATGATTTACCTCCTTCACAGACCTGTCGGACCGGGGTGTGGGGGCTCCTGGGGTGGGAGATTCCACCTTTTGGAGCAGAGATTGATTAGATTAAAAATAAAATGTACCAACAAATTGCAGGAAAGATATCGGCTTGTGGTCAGCGTAATGATAATGATATTTGCTGATATGTTGTTGTCTGTTTACTAAAATCATTATAAATAATTCATGTGTACATTTCATTATCGCGAAATATTTCCCCATGGTACACCCAGAATATGGGCTAGAAATTGCAGAGGAGCAGGATCTGAAGGGTGGCTGCTACAAGAACAGAATATTCCAAAATAGTCATTTCTGGAAGAATCTGAACTAATCATGCCGCAGTTGAGTGTTTCTGTCCGACCACTACATAGACACAACACAATGTCTCACTCTAAGTGATGACCTTGAGTTCAGTTGCTTTTGGTTTAATATGGTATTGAAAGAAATAATCTCTTGATTATTTTCATTAATGAATAAGTATATATACAATTTACAATTTTCATAATATGGAAAATCCTATTCCTATGCTACTCCCAAAACCCTATTCTATTTGTATAAAAATTCTACAACTATGGTAAGTGTACAATGCTAATTATATATAAATAATATGTTACCAAATATAGCTCCAAACCATGCTATACTTGTCATGTATATAACAGATTGTTTTGACCAAAATTGCTTTGTGTTTCTGTGATGTACACGGTATACACGGCATAGACAGTATACACAAGGCATTGTCTATGCCGTGTATATCACAGTATACTTTCACACCCCGCAATCATAGTGGGCGGTCGTCGTACGCTGAGACTGTCCCTAAAATCTTCAAACAGAACCGAGGGAAGACCCTTAGTAAATATGTCTGCAAGTTGGTACCTAGAAGGGACATGTAAGACGTGTACTTGTCCACGAGCTACCTTTTCTTGAACGAAGTGGATATCCATCTCGATATGTTTAGTGCGCTGATGTTGAACAGGATTACCAGAAAGATAGACGATACTAATATTATAACAATAAACCAATGTAGCTTTCTGAATGAGACAATGAAGTTCTAAGAGAAGATTACGTAACCAACATGATTCAGAGACCACATTAACCATTCTGGATATTCTACTTCGCGAATAGACCCCATGTTTAATTACTTTGTTACCTCCTCTTTTACAAACTCGTTCTTGTATTCGGCGATGGGTCTCATTTTTGATTCACCGGTATGAAATTCGAATCCAAACTCAACTTATGAGTCGTGACTTCCGGTGGAATACATGTCATGTTTATATGGGACCAGGCAAAACAATCAATGTTAGCTTTAAAAATTCTATTAATTTAAGTCTGAGCTCCGGGATTAATCCGGTGCCCAAGTATACCTTTCTATTCAGACAATGGACGAATAAAATCACTTGGTCGAGCTTCTTTATAGTTGACTTCGTAGCGTCTGAATCATCTGGTAGGACAAACAAACTCGAAACTAGGTAAGGATTCTTTTCATCATCGCTCTCTTCCTTCTCATCTTTCCACTTCTTTGGACTTGATATGTCCAGGTCTTGTAATTGTTATTTATCATATTTGATCACTTTTTCACCCTTCACCTCCTTTCCTTTCTCTATCAACTCTTCTATTGCAAGCATCTCCTTAGTTGTCGGCTGCTCTCACTGAATTTGTTTAATTCCCTCTGGAGTTGGGAATTTTAACATCATAGGAAAAGTTGATAGCACAGCTTTCATGTCGTGTATTCAGGGTTTATCGAATAATGCATTTGTCATGACCAAAACCGGAGGGCCGCGATGGGCACCTGTGTCCTACCCGTCGGGTACCACCAATCACACCATCAATACCTAATCATAATTAAGTACGGACTAAGCCGAAAAAAATTATAGAAAATCTTCACCAGAAAAAACCAACTTATATATATACATACCCATACCAAGGCCGAACATGCCATAAAAGTATACTACACACAAGACACCTGTTTACAAGTCTATAAAAAATTCATGACATCACAAGGACGGGACAAAACACCGCCATATGCGTATGCAGAAATACTGTAGCACGACCAGACTACAACATCAGCTAAACCAATAACCTACTAGCGTGAACTGTCACCATCTTTAACTAAACATGCGGGCATGAAATGCAGCGTCCCCCGACAAAAGGGACGTCAGTACGACTGATGTACTGAGTATGTAGGCATGAATAATAGCATAATAGGGATATAACAATAACTAAAATAGAAACAGTCGACCAACAGTAAATTTCTCTGAGAGCCCTAATACATATGCCTAAATGTTATGCACAATGCAATATACATATCCATCAGCCTCATCGGGCATCTTCCTTACCATAACAACCTCTATGGACACCATACCATATAATGGTTAATGAATGTGTCACGACCCGACCCGACGGGTCGCGACTAACTGCCCTAATGACGTCATTATACTAACCTGTCACACATAATCCAACTAACCCTTAATGAGTCTGAAATCCGGCAGCATAACGTTGCAATAACAATATATGTCAGGGTAGGTAAGCCGACAAGGCTGCCTTTACCCAAGAATGTACCTGTCTCCTGAGAAGTCACAACTAGCCAATATAACATAACAAGCAAGCCGACAAGGCTGCCACCAGATAGTAATGTATATACATGGGAAACCCCAAAGACGAATACAATAACATGGTGACCAAAGCAGAGTCATAACCCTTACATACGTACAACCCACCACGGTCTGGACCTCTATAAGAACAACAACGACATATGGCGGACGGGGCCGTCGTGCCCCTAAATACAAACATAAGTCTAAAAGAGGTTCGGTACCAAAATGACAAAGCTCTGGATCAAAGGAGCTTTCCAACCTGCTGAGTAGGAACCTAGGCCTGAGGTTCACCAAACTGAAAACATGTACCTGCGGGCATGAAACGTAGCCCCCCCGAGGAAAGGGGGTCAGTACGAAATAATGTACTGAGTACGTAAAACATGAAGTTGTAAAAGAGATCATAAGTAGCCAACAGAAACAGGAGATCAGTATAAAAGTCAGGATCCAAATCCAACTGTGCCACAAACCATAAAAGTCAGTCGTGCCTTATAAAAATGAGAGTCAAGTCAAGAAAACATGAATGCTTGTCCATATACATATATATACCTGTAACGTAATCCGGCCCACTAATGCGGAACTCGGTGGAATCATATCATAACTCGGCCCATGCTGGAACTCGATAAAGTCATATCTCATCTATGGATCCATCCTACGTAACCCGGCCCTCTAGTGAGGGTCTCGGTGAAAAATGCAAGGTTGTGCACGAATGTAACCCGGCCCGGAACTCGGTGAGGTGATGTAGTAACACTTAGCACGAGTATATATCATGAGTAACCATATGCAAGTAAAAATTATCATTTGACTCTCAATAAAATCATTATAATAATGTCATAATAATAAACTATTTGCTAAAAAATCATAGGCACTTCTCATAACAATCCTCTTTAGGAAATAAACTGTATAAGAATTAAGTACGTCCGCCGTACTTTCATTAAATCATGCCAAAAAGAAAGAAGTAAGGTTTTCACATACCACTTAGATGAACTAATCAACTCAATATTAGAGTACGTCTCATTTTAGAACTTCAACCTTGTTGTCGAATTTATCTAAGTTCCACGGGTCCTTGTAAGCTCTATGAATGATTATATACATCATACGGACGAATTACATCACAATCGAATCAACAAATTAAAAACATATTCTTAGGGACATTCTAACGAACACCTTGAACGCGTAGAACATATATTCCTTCTATATCGAAATCTATGTAAGTAGTGAAACATCCAACTCTCTTAATCCTCCTTCTTATACTACTACAATCTCCAAAACAGTACCACAATTTCACATGCAATCCCAGTAACTCCCAATTACAGCAGTCCTAACGATACCCAACCCAAATTCGCATTTTCGACAATCGTCTTTAGAACTAATAGCAAGAATCAAGTCCAGAACTTGTACAAACTTAGAGAATAAGGAAGATTACCTCTCTTAAATACAGCGACGAGTATCGTTGGAAAATCGCTTGCTCGCATCAGCTTCCGACCAACAGAAACAGAACCCAAAATCAATTCGCGCCCGAATCCTTTCGTACTCAAGGTTCTTGTAAAGCTTCTGAGTTTCTAGGCTTGTTCTTGGCTTCGATTCTACTGGAATCAACGCCCAGAACACCTTGAATTTCTCCTTCGCTTGATTATATGAAAGCTCACGAAAATCTCCAATTTTTGGTCGAAATTTCAGAAAACCCATCAACTGAGCTTACTCTTGTTGCTAGAAATGAATTTGGTGGAGGAATTTGGTAGAGATGAAGAGAGCACACTGAAGGATCGATGGTTGAAGAGATGGAGTTGAAGAAATGAAAAAAAATGGAGAAAGAAGGCCTTATGGTTGTTGATATCGGTCAGTCGATTTGGGGCTTAGCCACCCCCAAATTGATTATAAGAACACACGTACCAAATCCCACTATAAATTGTCCCCTCCCTAATTAATTAATCCCACAATTAATTAATTATACACACAATTAAATTTCCGGTCTCCAATTATTTAAATCCCGACGATTACTAAAATCCTCTTATGTCAATATCATACTTCCCGTAATAAAATACCAGCCTATACTCTTTTCGGGGATACACAATTATTATTAAACTCCGTCGTCACACTTACTAAATCCCAAAATTATTTCGGGATCACGCCCTTTTATATACTAATCCTCTTATTAATATACACAGGTACAACGAAATTTTTTCCGGGTCTGGGTCTACTCACCTACGTTATGAGTTCAACCGCTATCCGAAAATACGGGGTGTTACATCCTCCCCCCCCCTTAGAAACATTCGTCTTCGAATGTCGGTACGTCATTTCTAACCTTTGACACCATACAAAAAGAATGCACAAATTGTCATTCCAATTCATAAATAAAAAAAAAGAGAAGATAAAACACTCATAGATTAATTCAGACTATTTTTTAAACTGTGAGGAGATACATATCAATTTATGACTACTTCTAAAGAATAGATTCAAGTTTCGTATGCAAAGCAAAATAAACACATGGTGACTACATTCTTTAAATTCAAACAATAGGTAAAGGAGGTAGAAGGTCCTAATATCTAATTTTAGAGTTCTATACGCAACATGGTTATTTAAAACAATTCACACACCAATACAATTAGCCATGTAACTATTTTATACTATTGCAGTTGATTCTTTTGTTGCACTGGTTTTGGGCTAGAGTGCAGCAACACAACTGCTGATTTTTCACTCTGCCCCTGCCCAGAATTTACAGCCACAGCTGCCTCAAAATAAAGGCAGCAACATGTGTTTGTGCAGGGCACAATTTCACCAAAATACATCAGTGATTACAGTAGAAAATAACAGCAAAAAAATAGCCAAATAGCAGTCAACTGGTAGCCAACCAACAACAGCAAGTGAGCTCAACAACAGTCAGAATATTAGCCAGAATAAGAACTAAAACAGCAGCCAGAACAACAGCTAAATAACAGCAGAAAGTGAGCTCAAATAACAGTCAAAACATCAGCCCGAACAACAGCTAAATAACAGCAGAAAGTGAGCTCAAATAACAGTCAAAACATCAGCCAGAACAGTAGCTAAATAACAGCAGAAACAGAGCTCAAATAACAGTCAAAACATCAGTAACAAGTGACCTTAAACAACCACCAAACAACAGCTAATCATGGTAGCTAACTGCATCAGAAATTAACAAGTATTTACAGCAACCAGCTCAATGTAACAGTGCCATTAAACTATGCAGCACCTAATGGAAAACAAGCATCGATGTCGAATCGGAATCACAGACAAGAAGCGAAGCGGCTCTTATCAGCAGTAGTCATTCCTCTTTTTGGAGCAACAACCACAACCTTAAAGTATAATTAAATAGTCCTTACAACAACTACAAATGAGGCAGAATGCAGCAATTATTTGCATTTACAACACAGTAAATTAGCAGCCTTTTTCTGCACCATAAGGCAGTCCCCCAAGGCTATATGTGCAGCAAAAATAACATCAACACATGACCACAATTTACCTCAAAGGCACAACAGGCCTACTAAATTTTCAGCAGTTCAGGGCATCAAGACAACATGTAGCAGCAAGTGGTAAACAAGCAGCAACTATAACTCAGAATCCAGTATTTTAAGAGTCACACAAGTCTTAATCAAAGAATGTAGATAACTAGGAGGGCATAACATGTTTGAAAATTAGACATTTGGGACTGAAAAGAGCGACAATATACATCACAAATGAGGCAACAACATATGTTTAAAGTGCCACAGAGACAGTAGTAGCAGCAACAAAACAGCAGATAAACAGCAGCAACAAGGCCAGTCTAAACATGCTAGACATTTCATATGCAAGTTGGTATTTAGGCAACATAAAAACAAGTAACTAAATGTCATCCACCTTGGTTAAGCATGCAGAAATGGGGCCTGACCAGGCTGAGCCTCTATCTCAAGCATAAACAGTCTGCACATTAATTAGTACAGATTTATTTATCAACTTCAGGTCTAGATTGGTTGTGCCACTCACCTATGGACATGATTATGTAAAGCCTAAAATCAGAAAAAGAAAAAAAAAAGATAAGCTACTTGGAATGCCAATACTAAGTCAAACAACCCTTTATACCATAGTTAATAGACATCAATTACTTGCCGGATTAATCTTGCTTCAAAATATGCACCTAACCTATAATCACACCATATTCAGGGGCCAAAACAAATCCCTTAAGAGGCTGCATACCAACAATCCACAGAAGCAAAATACAGGATCCAGTGGAACTTTCTGAATCATCTCTTCAAGACTAGCATGCTGAAATTATCCTAAGCCTATCATTTTAACTTGTTGGGAACATATGTCAACTAGCATAGTGGTCCTAAGCTTTTATTTCTAACTTACACATGCACTTAAACTAGGTGGATTGGTTTACACATTGGCAATGATCACATGGATACATGAATGGGTGCAGAAATACTCTTTTCTAGGTATTCATAACATAACTTCAAAGTTCAGACCACATAAAGTTTAAGTTACAAGAACATAGATACAACAAGTACATACCTAAGAAAACAAATTAGGAACTAAACTTCCCTTTGGACATATCACAACCTCTTGGGTTAGTGTTAAGCTCATAAAGTCCAACAATAAACTAAAATAAGTCCTTTGGTTTAAAAAAAAATTCCAGTTTATATCACAGTATGCATCCATAGAAGTAACAAGATATTAATAGCACAGACAGGACATCATGTAGTCATAATTGAAGCTAAACATGTCATTGGAGACCACATTGTAGGCTACATCATTTCAAATTATTGGATACCACATGGAAAAACTAAAAACAGTAAGCCGACATATTCTCTAAGTTTATACTCAACCAGGGTTACTATTGTAATTATATGAAAAATGTAATAGAAGACACACCGGTCTTTTTACTATAACCAATAAGTTATAGGTTACTCCTAACTTTAGGTTAGATTTATATCAAGTCGGAATTGTCTCTAACAACACTAATCACTCCAAGATCAATCCAAACAAGGTTATTATTGCTTAACTTATGCATACAATAGTTTAAAAGTCATTTCATGATTCAACTAAAATTACACCAGACTATACAACAACCTTATCAATCAACATGCAAAATCCATATATTCCTTTGATTAATCCATTTATATAACCATTTATTTAGGCATGCTTAGTCATATCTTCTAACATACCCCCAAATCAGTAAAGCAGACTCGTAATTTAGGTAATATTCATAATTCACAATCATCACATAGGCTACCTTTTATCAATTCCCATCATAAATAACATCATATAACCTCAACCATATCAACCCACTTAACTCATTCTCTTCTAGTTTTACATTATCATATCAGACGATATAAGACAAGTTTTGTTAAAACGGACAACTAATCTTGTTCTTAATTAGTGGCGCTTGTTTTAGGTAGATAATATGACCAAACAACTTACAGATAGCCAAACGAGTTTCCAAAATAATATATTGGTCATCACATTAATTTAAATAACCCATACATGCTAAACTCAACTTCAATCCAACCTGCCAATCCACTTAAATCAAATCTAGGAGTTTCATATATCATTAATATCTTTAAATTAGCAATATTAAGCATTAAATTAACTAGGTAGCCCATACACGACTAGACAAATCTAAAATTAACCTGTGTAGTTGAGTCATGGATTAATCGAACATAGTGTCTAAGAGGTTTAATATACTTCTCAAGCCACTATAGCAACATACCGAAATAATTTGTTCAGTTAACCAGGGGAACCAACCTCATGTCCATGTATTAAGCATACTAAATTAGTACATGTGCTAATGATAGTTTGACCTAACATACTATGGACACCACAGGACTTAAACAATCCAAGAGGGGTTACAATGGACTAAAACTAGTATACCAATTACTTCAAAGTCATTTAAACGGATCATACAAGGCCAAATAACCCTTAAACTTAACAAGACAACCACTTAACCCACAAATAATCGTCACACAATACTCTAACAGTGTTTTCATCAACTGAACATGCTAGACATTAATAGAGTAGTCACAAATAGCCACAATATTCACATATATTACATAATGCTTGACATAATATATTCACGGTTTAATAGTTAGCTAATTAAGTAAACCATTTATTGCAGCAGCAAGTCATTCCCGAAATTATGTAAATACTCAATTTTCCACTCCCTTAAGCAACTATTGACAACATGTTTAGCATACGAATCTATTCCCTATTTAAGAGATAAAACGCAGGCTTGGGTTATTAGAACATTTTACATCCTGCATTATGATACGCAAAGACAATTACGGGGGAAATTTTAATCAAACATAAAAGATATCTAGGCAAGTCTAATTAACTGTTTAGAGGTAGTCCCACTGAGCAAAATTGGCGAAGATAGGTCCTAACACAAGTGATTTATACTCAACCCACATACTGTACAGGGACATTAACAGACCACCCTAAGAAGTATGACCAAGACAGAACACATTTATACATAACATAGATAGCATAACTCATAAGAAAAGCTGGAACACGTCAACTTAAACAGGGTAATATTACAACATGTAGAGGACCATCTACTCCTAAGCCCCATCCACAAGTAGGATAACCCGTTAACGACTATCAACTACCTGCTGAACTAATTTCAAGGACTTATCCAGACAACTTGCTCTGGAGACAACAAACCTTATACGTACAATAGTAGCTATTCCAGTTTTTGGCATATCTCATATTCCTTTTCATATAAACATAAGCATACCAAGGAGTCATCACAACTAATAGACTTCACATATACCATGTACTATAACTCAGATCAAACATAAAATATTTTACTCAAGAAGGCCTTGTATATCTAAGGTCTCAACGATTATCCAATATTCTAAGAGTCTCAAATATTCCATGTCCCAAGCTTACATTATTTCTTCCCGTATACGAGTAAGATAGTTTCTCATAACCTCGAATTCGTATTGCCCTTCTGGCGGTTGTCGCTTTCTTTGGAGGCATAACTGTAACACATTAATACGTCAGAGAGGGAATAACCTAATAACATAGCTCTATCGCACGATCTTAGAGTAAGAAGAATAGAAACCAATCCTAAATGTCCGCAGCCTCCTGCGTATAAGTATGGTGCACAACATACCCATACGCAAGACTCTACTAGACACGGTCTGTAGACATTCCAAGGACTAACTGCTCTGATACCACTTTTGTCACGACCCGACCCGACGGGCCACGACTAACCGCCCTAATGACGTTATTATACTAACCTGTCACCCATAATCCAACTAACCCTTAATGAGTCTGAAATCCGGCAGCATAACGTTGCAATAACAACATATGCCAGGGTAGGTGTTGACACCCAATTTTGTCCCATCTTTTATGATTTTATTTGCAATTTTTAATATTTTTGACACTTTAAAACAATTTTAAAATATAGGCATATATATGTATATATATCATTATTATTAGTATTATTTGCATTTTTATTTGTCATTTGCATTTTTTATATCACAAGCATACTTTTATCCTAATATTATATGTTATTTTATTTTCGCAAAACGGCATTACATTTTATATTTTTATTATTTTAAGCATCAAGCATTTCACAAATATTATATTTTATCATATTATCATCTTTACAATTTATAAATTTTGCAAAGCTTTTATTTATTTATTTATATATAATAAAACCCTTTTATATTTTAAACCCATAACCCATTTCATTTCCCCAAAACAATTCCTACTCAACCCAAACTAAAACCCATTTTTTCATCCAAGCCCAACCCATCACCCATTTTATTTCCCCAACCCAAAAACAAATACCAGGCCCAACCGAAAGCCCACCCGGATCGCCCAATACCCAACTCCCCATCCCTTTATTTCCCTTTAAACCAAACAAACCCTAAAAATATTTTTCATTCTATATATCTCTCTCACTCTCTCACAGACTCTCACTCTCTCTCTCTCTCAATGGGTCGCTGCTGCTCAGTCAAGACACCCCGACCCCCTAACCCCGACGCGACCCTACACTCCACAACACCACCACACCACCAGCCACCTACGCGGACACCCTACACCACCCACACCACCGTCGATTTTGGGGGTTTTGAGGTCCTAAGTCAGAAAATGAGGGTTAGTTTACTCTTGTTGGTGGTTTCCGTTTTGCTTTTGTTGGTGGTTTCGGTACTTTTGTTGGTGGTTTTCCGAGTTGTTTTGTGGGATGGTTTCGGTGCCATTGTTGGTGGTTTCCGTTTATTTTGTTGGTTGTTTCGGTCATTTTGTTGTTGGTTTCAGGTTTACTTTTGTTGGTGGTTTCAGTCTGTTTTGGTGGTTTTATTTCTGGTCGGTTTCGTGATCTCGCTTTCTCGGTCATATCGGACCGGGTCACAATTCGGTCGGGGGGCACTGGTCGGGTCAGATCTGTATCCGGGTCGGGTCACATTCAAACCGGGCTATGATGATAATTTACCTCAACTGTGCTACCTGAAGAAATTGCACAAATTTCCTTCGAATGCACTAAGGACATCCGACCCGTATCTTGGCGGGGCGACCGGTATGGTATCAACTTGCAATCCGGTGTCCGCGACCATGGCGTGTGTTGCATTTCCTCTTGCTTTGTTCTAACAAATCTGAGCCCTTCAAATTATGGTTTTGATGTTGAGTCCATTCTCGGTTCGGCCTGAGTTCATAATCCAGTCGGTAAAACTCAACTCTTCTCATTTTTCTTACTCTCTGTGTTTATGCGTTTTATCACCGGGTTTAGTAATGATGTAGTTGATATGTTTATTGTCTAAGCATGATAAGAATGTTGGTTTTGTTTAGTTAACAACGTCGTTTTGAATTATTTTGCTCGTCTTTATCGATTCATGTTGGTATCATACGATGATATTTTGTTAATTAGTATATGTTGAGAAGGATTTAAAATATTGGTTAATGGAATGCCTCATAATGTCTGCTGATTTTGCTTTGATTGTTAATACTTAAACATACCGAGTGTTAGGTTCATGTTTGAGCATAAATGTAATTATACATACTTGGCCTAGACAAAGTTTGTTCTGTTTGAATGTCATCTATTAATTTCTCAATCTTGTGTCCATGTGGTTGTCAATTTGATCATGCACTTGTCTTATTTGTTTTAGTGTTACTATGCCTAGGTGAGACATGAATGGAATCTTGTGTCCTTAGTCTTGATATGATTAGCTTTATATGGGTAAAACAATGGTTGTACACTCGGTGAATTCACTTTGCTATTTAAGGTAAAATAGTATTTGCATTTTTAGTAGAACTGTCATTGCATTTTGAGCCAAATCACCGCTACATTTTAAGGCAAGTAGCTACCGCTAAGCCATTTGATGTAGGCTGCTGCTTTTGATTTTTATGGACATTGATACTACACTTGAGCTGCTATATTTGGTGAACCAGCGATACACTTGAGCTAAGCTATTGTAGCACTTTGTCGCTATTGTATTATAGCTCCTTGAAAAGAACAAGTTGCCACACCTCTATGTTTGATTTTGTACTACCCTACTTTGAACTATTTGCATTTGAGGAGTTGCTATACTTGATCACCAATGGATGCCATGTTCTTAAGGCAAACATATGCTACATTTTGAAGGACAAATCGTTGCATTTGATCTGTTGCACTTTGAGTTGAAATTTTGTCGCACTCTTTGGTGGTACATCGGAAATTAACAGTTGTTGCACTTTTGAATATTCGAAACTACATTTACGATGCTACTACACTTGTTGGTATTCTTGATTTGAAAGCAGATACATAGGCCGATGAAATTAAATTCGAGGCCGCACTTTTTCCGCTTTCGCTTCTCATCGCTTTTCTTTAACATCCGTCGACGTATATCTTTCTGCTTTTACTGTTTTATTGTCTTAACTAATACTACATTTAGGCCGATGAAATTGAATTCGAGGCCGCGCTTTTTTGTTGTTGTTCTTTGTTTCTTGTTTCTTGTTTTGAATTAAATCTCGCATTTTAGGCCGATGAAATTAAATTGAGGCCAGCGCTTTTTCTTTCTTTCGTTTCTCTTTCTCTTTTTCTGTTTTAAACATCCGTGCAGGATTCATCGTTTATTGTTTAACTAATACTACATTTAGGCCGATGAAATTGAATTCGAGGCCGCACTTTTTTTCATTTCGTTCCTCTTTTTTGATTTACATTTTAGTATCCGCAACGCGGATATCTTATTGTTCTCTTGTTTTATTGCCTTATTTATATCGCATTTAGGCCGATGAAATTGAATTGAGGCCGCGCTTTTTCGTTTCATTTCCTTGCCAAAGATTGTTTTTAACATCCGGCGTGGATATTTACTATTTTTTTATTTACCAAACATCCGTCTTCTCGGAATTGCCTCTGTTTTTACGCTTCTTGTTTACTCCTGCTGCTTTCTGCTTCTTCTTCTGCTCTTCTTCTTCTTCTTGTCTGATTCAGATTTTTAATTTCTTTGATTTGAACACGATACTACATTGGCGATGAAAAATATCCGTCGATTTTGAGGCCTCCACAGTTGTAAAGACGGAAAATAAAGCTTTTGGGCAAGGATGAAACTTAAATCTTTTTCACCCGAGAGACCAACATGTTCGATAGGCAAGGCAACTAAAATGACCAACGAGTCATATGTTCGCAACCACGACGTGATTGGAATGATCTTTTCAAAATTTAAGTCTGAGCCCTCCGTAATCAAAACATTTATTGTTTTGGATGCGGATCCGAAGCTATGTATATTTAATTATTTCTAACCGTTTATTCTTGACAGCTTGCAAAGATAAAGTCAAAGAAGGCAAATACCCCTCGAAGATTACTTATTTTTGTTGTTGTCTTTTACTTTCTTTAATTCAGCTTCATTTCATTCTGTATTGTAATATTATTGTACTCGTGAAATTATTGAAATGTTTAGAATAGGCAAACATAGAATTGATTAATAGGGTAGTCTAAAACTTGAAACCCATTGCTAGTTCATTTATTTTTAGGCTCGGTTAGTTTTAAAATTGTTAATCGCTAGTTTATCTATTTTTAGGCCCGTCGCCCACACATTGCATACATCTTTATCAATTTTCATACGAATGCATATTCATGGTCTTTTTAGCTTTACATGTATATTATTGTCATACAAATGCATGCTTGTACAAATGCATAATTTCATTAAATACTTGCAACATTATTTTTATACTTGTAAAATATGCACTTTTAACATAATAATTAACCTGAGTTTGATCGGATAACCGCAAGTTAGCGGATCTTAAAGGATGCCTAACCCCTTCCCTTTAGGATAATAAAGAACCCTTACCTAGAATCTCATTAGTTTCGTAGATCATAAAATTGGAGTTATTTTACAGCTTTTAGTTAGTATTTAGGTGCCCTAATTCACCTTAGAATAATTAGGTGGCGACTCCTCAAAGCAAGCATTTTATCCAATCCAGAGGGAATCGATGCCATAGCGTCGCGAAGCCCGCAGGTCAAAATCGGGTGCGACAGGCAAGCCGACAAGGCTGCCTTTACCCAAGAATGTACATGTCTTCTGAGGAGTCACAACTAGCCAATATAACATAACAAGCAAGCCGACAAGGCTGCCACCAGATAGTAACGTATATACATGGGAACACCCCGGCACAGAATACAATAACATAATTGACCAAAACAGAGTCATAACCCTTACATATGTACAACCCACCACGGTCTACAGACCTCTATAAGAAGAACAATGGTATATGACGGGACAGGGCCCCGTCGTGCCCCTAAATACAAACATAAGTCTAAAAGAGGTTCGGTACCAAAATGACAAAGCTCTGGATCAAAGGAGCTTTCCAACCTGTTGAGTAGGAACCTAGGCCTGAGGTTCACCAAACTGAAAATATGTACCTGCGGGCATGAAACGCAGCCCCCCCGAGGAAAGGGGGTCAGTACAAAATAATGTACTGAGTATGTAAAATATGAAGCTGTAAAAGATATCATAAGTAGCCAACAGAAACAGGAGATCAGTATAAAAGTCAGGATCCAAATCCAATTGTGCCATAAATCATAAAAGTCAGTTATGCCTTACGTCTGCCCACGTTATTGCCGGAAATTCCAACAAATTTTCCTTCAACGTTAATGATGCAGTGAAACGTTAATATGTTAGCCCTTCTTGCTTTAACTTACCTTGCTCCAGCATATGATTTTATGAACACATCTGCAAGCATTTCGAAAGAATTAATGGAATGTTCAGGTAATAATCTATACCAGGTCATTGCTCATTTGGACAGTGTTTCACCGAATTTCTTCAATATGACAGACTCTATTTCATTCAGTTCCGTATCATTGCCTTTCATCGCACAAGTGTACAATGTCACATGCTCCTGCGGATCGGTGATTCCATCATACTTTGGGAGGTCTTCATTTTGAACCTTTCTAGAATCAACTTTGGAGCTGCACTCAGTGGGAATGACAATTGTATAAATGTGTTTTAATCCAGTCCTTTTAGAAACGGCGGTGCTCTCGGAATTTGAAATCTCAGTGAATTGAAGGTTTTAACCTCTTTTTCATTACGATCCATGCGATTACTCGAGGCTTGGATATATTTCATGACTTCTGAAGACTCATTTGTCCCCGAACCATTGTTATTCCATTCGACACGATCCACAGTGTGGACTGCATTATTTTCATCTGTTGCACTTGCTCCGCTGCTCTTTTTCTGCAACTGTGAAATCACATGCTGCTGTTTCTCCAGCATTTAAAACGTTTTAGCCAAATCTGCTCCGGCTACCCACACTCTGTCGTCTGCCACATCATTATCATTCAGTGTTCGCTCTTCTTCGGTTCTCCTAGACCCTTGAGGTGAAGTAACTTGCTCGTATCGAGTTTCACCAGTCGCCAGATCAATGACCATGTTATTGTTGTTGTTAAGTACCTCATTGTTATTAGCATCAACTTAACTTCCAGTTCTAGCCATTTTGCTAACGTACAATGTCAACCTGCTTTCAAAATCTTAAAAGAAACAAGTGAAGCTAGAAGAAATCACCACAATTATCTTTAGCCCCACGGTAAGCGCCAAACTGCTTACCCCAAAATGGTACAGTTGAATTTTCTTGTGGTTTAAAAGACACATGGATTGATTTGTTCTAATTGATAAGAGATAATGAACAATAAGTAAGTAAGTAAAGTAATGAAATCAATAAGTATTGAAATTAACCTGATCCTCTTGAACTCGGGTGGATTTCCTGTGCAAGATTGGTCGGAGTTGGTTATAAGTTTGGTAAAATATCATTGGTAGCAGAGTAAAGTAAGAGCAAAAATATGACTATTTATGATGTTGTCAAGTACAAAGTGTTGAGAGAGAATCGGATGCCCCTTCAACATGAAGGTTGGACTCCTTTTATATGTATGAAAATAAGGTATTAATGCCCACAAATTCCTCTGGATTAAATGCCATAAATGCTAATGATGGCCTCTTAATGCTAAAAGAGTAACCACTGGTGTCATATCCGGATCGGATATACGCTGAATATCTCTGAAACGTCACTCTGTGTCATTTGCGCCAGTTGTATCCGATCTCGCTTTTGCCGCTTCTTTATCTCAATTGTAACTCATATCTGGTATTAGGTCTAACCATTTACCTCGAACCCTTGTTCTGGTCCTGCCTCGTGTCCTGTCGAATTTTACCATATACAATAGTCTTAAAATTTACAAATCTATAAGTAAAATTTATGATAATATCTTAAAATTTTACTTGTTCCCTAGTTTTAAAATTTCAGAACTATAAATTTTTTTTTAAAGGCACGACGAGAAGTGGCAAATGGGCAATGCACTATTTCTACCGGTAAAATTTATAAATAGTTACCTTTTGCTTTTATAATAAAAAATAATGATTATTTTCACAAATCGAACTTTAGAACTTATCTTAAAATTTTATTTGTGAAATTTGAAACTCAATCCATAACATAGCTATTTTCCAATTGCATGACAAAAAAGTGAGTAGTAGCCACTATTCATACATTTCTACCCGCTTCATACTGCAATCTTTTCTGACTACAAGTAATTTGTAGCCGCCAAATCAGGTGCTCTAGGGTTGCTAATTTATTTGAAAACCAAAAAGAAAAAAAGAGGACAGATAAGTTAAAAGAAACAAATCTTTTGGCTACATGTAAATTGATCTTCCCAATTTAGAGTTTATAATAGTTTAGAATGATATCATACAATTAAAACGCTATTTAAAGGAAATATGGAACTATTTTTTCCTAGTCAACTAATAATAATTTAAATTGTTCATTGATCGATCTAGAGCTGTTAGAAAAGGCCGGGTTGGCGCTAGCAGGCTATAAAGCTAGCGGGCTATAGATTTTAGCAGCCCAATCCGGCCGATATACACAATGCATCCTTTTAGGTTATTATTTATATTTTGTTCCTATTTTTTAAAAGAATTATGCTAATAACACCCTTAAAAATTACATTTCGAGATAGCATTAGACTCGGGTCTAATATTTGCTCATAAGTTTATCAAATCTTAGGTATAAAATATTTGACTATCATCTAATATTTTTATAACTTATAAAATTTTAGACCATGGTATAATGAGTTTCAATTTGCTCAAAATGGATCTTTAGATCGTAATCTAAAAAGTTCATAAATTTTAAGAAAAATGAAAATAGGATTTGTTACAAAATAATTATAAGAAAGGGATAACCGGTGAAAATTTCTCGTCCAATCCAGCTCAGTTCTAAGCGCATCATCGGCTAACACTTTAATTCTGAACTTACATAAATATACTCTTCGGCCAACTAGTTTACCAACATGATCGAAATATACTACCTATAGAATTCGGTGAAAATTTTATTTGTTAGGCAATCTTATACAAATTAGCTAATTGCCACGGTAATACCACTTTAATGTGGTGACAAGTAGTTCTAGATGCAATTTTTTTTAACAAGATCCAACATAATCATCCAGTCTTTTCACCATCTAAAGACAAGAACAAGAAAGGTTGATCTTCAAGGTGAGATTGAAAATATTACAAATTCTCTATATATGGCATGCTATTGACATCATGCCCCATTATAATCTGTTGAAGCAACAAGATTTAGTCCAAAGGACAACTCCCATCTTACAAGAATCCAAAAAAATAGTTGACGGTAAGCTATTTCGTATGAGTTCTAGTAGAATGATAATTTGACAACAATGACTATCAAAATAAATTGGTGTGGCTGCCGGCAAAAGAAATGACCCAACTTTAGATTATTGGACCCGAAAGATATCTTAGGTAGAGCAGTGAAGGTCTTGGACCGCCTGAGTTGAAGGTTTTCCGTTCAATAGAGTTGCGAAGGACACAGATCTGGTAGCTGAGCTTTAAAGCTTGCTACCGAAGATTAGTTTAAAAACACAAAACATATCGGAATGTCTACTCACATTCTCTTTTCTTTATCTCATACATCCCTCGTATCGTCACACTGTCTTGAATCTCACCGCAAACACACTTACAACTTTCAGATCTAACTGAAAATTAACCGGATCTGATCGAAAAGTCACTGCCAGAAAATATATTTTTCCCGCCAAGTTTATGGTCATTTATACATTGTGTAAATAGTATATAATAAATGTATATATGTGTATAATTAGAGTGTATACACACTGTGTATACGTTGATTATACATTTATTGAAAAAGGGTAAAAAATGTCACCAACATATTTGAAATAGTTCAAAGATACATTTCTTCCATCTATTGGATCAAAACTACCCCTCCTTCCACCTATGTTTATAAAAAAAATGTCCTTAACATTAAATTTAAAGCTAAAACTGCTCTTCCTTTTAACAAAAATTGATGTGGAATATATAATTTTTTTTAAATTAAATATGTGGCATTAAATGTAATTAGACCCAAATCAGTTCACAATCCAACCCATTAACCCAAACTTATTTTAAAACACTCTAACATTTCTTCCTCTTCATCAAATATAGGACCTTAACTATACACAAATTATATAGAAAAATGGGCGTAAGGATTACAATGCCTACGATGGATACTGATAAAAATGTATGTAATGTGTGTATATATGTATGAAAAGTGTATCTACATAGTATGTAATGTGTATATATATATGTATGAAAAGTGTATCTACATACACACTGTGTATTTGGAGTATCTAATAAATGTATATATGAAGTGTATAATAATTTATTATATATATATAGTGTATAATACACATTTTGACTACAATATATCCTTTTATTTTATGTGAGCATGCGGTTATCAATATTTCACCCGAATGGCTATATGTACAGATTATTGTAATAAGCATCCAACAAACACAAGGATTACAAAGGAAAAAAGAATTAGAGAAGAAAAAAAGTTTTGCAAACTATAAAACACTGAATAAGAAAAGTTGAAGGAAAATCATAAAAAAAAAGTTCAGAGTAACACCATCTTTTGATTCACTCACATCGTTTTCAATTCTGAATGTTTGCTGAAGCAGTTCTATTATGATTTACCCTTGAACCAAACAAAAAAAAAAGTGAATAAATAAACTTTGGATGGAGTAGGTGTACACAATTTAGTACTTAACATTCATAAATTGCAAATAGAAAATAAAAGTTTCTCCATGAAAACAAGATCAATTGTCCTCTTTTGTGTCCTCTAGTTCACTTTAGCTTTTTTAGAGTTTCATTAACTTTTTTTAATTAAAATAATTTCCATAAAATTTTTAAAGGATTTCTAGTATGATGCTGAATTAGGAGTTGGGCGCTGAATTTTTTTTATAGATCAACCAGAATGGATTTTGGTATGAAATGATTATAGAAAAGTGACTTTTCGTGACAAAATAAAAAAAGTGACTTTGTTAAAATATTAATTCCTCGAGCTTGTACTCCAGCTTGTATTACTTTGTATCAATAATCCAATCATTAGCTAGTTAAGTGTAGTGGTTAGTTAGTTAGCATTAATAATTAGTTGTTGGTTAGTTGTTAAAGTGTTAATCGGTTAACATACTTGTATATATCTACACACAATGAAGAAATGGAATCACTATTAAGCATTCCACCAAAATATTTTCTCTATTCCTCATTTTCTCTCCATTACCATTACTGATTTTTCATGGTATTAGAGCAACGTTTTGTGCTCAATCCGTGATAATCTTCTTTCCGCAATCGTAATTCATCTCTGCAATTTCAATTTGCGATATCGATTTCCCTATGAATCTCTCAATTTCTCGATCTCATTGTTTCAATTTGATTTGATTATCTTCAAATTGGTTCAAATTTCACCAAAATAAGTTTTTCATCAATCGTGGTTAATGTGTCTAGTGTTAATTCCACCAATCCATTGTACATGCACTCATCGGACAATCCCGGAGCAATGTTAACTTCAGTTCCTTTCAGTTGTGTTAGTTACAAATCATGGAGAAGAAGTGTTCTTCAATCTCTATCTGTGAAGAACAAATTAGGTTTTATTATTGGCGAATGCAAAAGGCCATAATCAAATGCACCTACCTTCAGTCAATGGGAGAGACGCAACGACATAGTAACCTCTTGGATCATAAACTCTCTTGATAGAGATATAGCTAATAGTGTAGAATATGTTGATAATGTTTTTGAAGTGTGGAGAGAACTAGAGGATCGGTATGACCAAACTAATGGCAAAAAACTGTATGAAATTCAAAAGGAAATCAGTGACTTATCTCAAGGGACTCTTAATATTACTGGATACTTCACTAGAATAAATTTTTTTTGGGAAGAGTTGAATACTTTAACTGCTAAGACTAATTGTAGTTGTGCTTGCACTTGTGGTGCAAAAAAGAATTTACACTAGGCTGAACAAGATAGGAGACTAATCAGCTTCCTTATGAGACTCAATAAGTTATACACCACTGTAAGGTGTAACATCCTTATGATGAACCCTTTACCCTCAGTTTCACAAACTTTTTCACTGTTAATTCAAGAGGAGAGGCAAAGAGAAGTTACACTAAATAGTCAACTTGTGATGGAATCAATATCACTCAATGCAAATATAGGAAGTAGAAATTTCAAAAACAGCTACTTTCCCAGTACTTCAGGCAACAACAATTTCAGAACAAACTACTCTTCAAACAATCTTTCTCCAAACAGGCACAGACCCTTCTATGAATATTGTAAACGACTAGGTCACACCCAAATATTTCAAGTTACATGAATATCCAAATCAAAATGCCAACTCTCATCAAGCTCAGAATAACTTCACTCATAACAACACTCAGAATATCAAAAAAACCCAGAATTCTAGGTTCAATAATAACAAGGGGAAAAGGCCTATTGTAAATGCCCATGGTACACCTGCTGACATGTTGCTTGGAAAGAAGAATGAGAACATGAAATTTCAAGATGATGGTCAAAGTGTTAAAATCTCAAAGGAGCAATATGATCACCTAATCAGCCTAATGCAGCATTTCCATACTGGCAATGTGGGAGAATGCTCCACTAGTAACAACAATTCCAATGGACTGACAAACTTTACAGGTAAATTTGCTTGTTCTACATCTGTTCTTTCAGTGGATTTTGGTTTACTTTTATGCAATTGTGCTAAATCTAGAGCTGATATATGGATCCTGAATTCTGGAGCATCAAACCACATGACCTTTGTTGATTACCTTACCTAATGGTTATAGAGTTAAGGTGACATAAATTGGTATCGTAACACTTGCACCTGGGATTATCTTGTATAAAGTGTTTTATGTGCCTTCTTTCAAATACAATCTCATTTACATTCACTCCTTACCATACAATTAAAAGGTATAGTGTATTTCACTGATTATCTGTGTATAATACAGGCACCTTCAATGAAGAGGCCTTAGGGGATTGATAAAGTCAAGGATGACTTGTATCATCCCATCACGCAGTCACAACTTGCTTTATAATAAAGATTTACGGTGCAATTCTTCTAACTCATATAGTACTTAGAAATCAATTTGTAGTAGCAGTTTATAGAGTGTTACTAGTTCTATTGTAACTAAGATTGCTCCTCAAAGTTGTGTTCTCCGTTATGATGTAAATAAGACCGGTCTTTTTCATAATAAAACCAATTGCACTGTGTTAGATGAATCTCATTATTCTGTTTTGAATTCATGCATGCATGTGTTGGATAAATCTTGTACATCTTGTCTTCCTGTTTTAAACTCATATGTGTCCAACAAAGATAATGTGGATCATCTATGGCATGCTATATTGGGACATGTATCCTTTGTTAAAATTAATGGGATATTCTCCATACCGGTAAGATTTTCACCCAAACATCCTTTTACATGTTCCATCTGTCCCATCGCTATACAACCTAGACTACCATTTCCCCAAAGAGAAAGCACTACCTCACAAACATTTGAACTCCTACATGTTGACTTGTGGGGATCATATCATACCCCCCATCCCCACACACAATAATTACAAGTATTTTTTTTTATCATAATAGATGATTATAGTAGAGCCACTTGTACTCACCTACTCACTTGCAAAAGTAATGTATTACATGTAATTAAAACCTTCTCTTTCCTAGTAAAAACTCAATTCCAAACCAACATCAAGAGTTTGAGGTCGGATAATGGCCTAGAATTCACAAGTATAGAGGCAGTGTCATTCTTCCAATTCAAAAGAATTATTCACCATAAGACTTGTCCATATACACAATAGAATGGTACAATTGAGAGAAAACATAAATGTCATCAAGAAATTGCAAGAGCACTCTTGTTCCAATCCAAATTACCCTTGAAATATTGGGGAGAATGTATCTTGATAGCAATCTACATTATAAACAGGTTGCTAACCGTTTCACTTCATAACAAATGCCCTTTTAAACTACTTTACAAAAAAAAAACTTTCTATGCATATTTAAGAAGTTTTTGTTGCTTATGCTTTCCAACCATACCTAAAGTTCATAGAGATAAATTCCAACCAAGAACCACCCCTCATGTCTTTGTAGGTTATCCATTTGAAACCAAGGGCTACAAGGTACCGGATCCAGCTACCAGAAAGATACACATTTTTAGGGATGTAGTTTTTCATGAAGACATTTTCCCTTTTCATTTGTCTCAATCTGCTTAGTTTCCTTCAGTATTACATTTTATCCCTTTCATTGATGTTGACACTAATAGCACAAAGCATGATATACAATGTAATCCAGAGGAGGCATCTGATACAATTTATTTTTTGTCACCTGATCAGTCACCATTACCAGTCACCTAATAGTTCACCCTCACCCAATGCCTCACCATTTAACCATCAACAGTCACCCTCACTTAATGATCAAAGTGATGCTCCGGTGCTAGGTATTTCTTTACAACCTTCATCCAATCCATCAACCACATCTCAACCTGAATCTAGAAGATCCTTTAGAACATCTACCATTCCTGCACATTTACATAATTACATATGCACTATTCCTAGCCATGAACCAAACAAATTATCCAACATGACCACAAATGCTCTTTTCTCAACCAACAACATTTCCCTCACTTCCTTGTCTCCTAATTGTCAGCTCTTGGTTAAACAAGTGTGCACTGATGGTGAACCAAATTCCTATGAAGAAGCAGCTGCAAACCCTACTTGACAAGCTGCCATGACTCTTGAATTTGAGGCTCTTCAGGTCAATCACACCTGGGATTTAGTCCCTCTGCCAATAGGAAAGAAATTCATTGGCGGTAAGTGGGTGTATAAGATCAAACATAGGGCAGATGGGAATGTTGAGAGGTTTAAAGTAAGATTGGTTGTCAAATGTTACTCTCAACAAGCAGACATTGACTATACAGAAACCTTTTCACACGCGAAGATGACAAATGTTAAAGATTTAATAGCTACTGCAGTAAAGAAACAATGGTGCATTTCACAACATGATGTGAACAATGCTTTCCTTCATGGTGACCTACATGAAGAAGTCCACATGTACCTGGTATTTTTGTTGGTAATCCAGGCTTAGTTTTCAAGCTCAACAAGTCATTGTATGGACTTAAACAAGCTAGTAGACAGTGGTATGTCAAACTAGCCGAGGTATTGTGTTGAAGAGGTTATAATCACTCCCTAAATGACTATTCTTTATTTTATAAAAAGACTGACTCTTCTACTATGTATGTAGCACTTTATGTGGATGATGTGATCATCACTGGCACTGATACCACAGAGATTACTTAGCTGAAATACTACTTGCATGACAGGTTCAGATAAAAGACTTGGGAAGATTATGTTATTTTTTAGGTTTAGAAGTCATGTGCAAGAATCATGGGGTAGTTATCTCACAAAGGAAGTTTTCATTTGACCTTCTAAAAGAGTATGACTGCTTGAATTGTGTTAGTTTCAGCTCTCCTCTAGACCCTACTATCAAATTTAAAGCCGAAGATGGACTAGCACTGTCAGATCCTTCCTTTTATAGAAAATTCATAGGCAATTTAAATTTCCTGACCAACACTAGGCTTGATATTGCATTTAGTGTACAACACTTGAGCTAATACATGCAAGACCCAAGAGAACCCCCATTTACATGTAGCATTTCACTTACTTAGATATCTCAAAGATGATCCTACCCTTGGTATATTTCTCTCAAATGATCCTGATTGTACAATCAAAGGCTATTGTGACTCAGATTGGGCTACATGTCCTGATTCAAGGAAATCAGTTAGTGGTTACCTTTTGTTGCTAGGCAATAGTCCTATAAGTTGGAAGTCAAAGAAAAAGAAACAGTCTCCCTATCCCCAGCAGAAGCTGAGTACAGAGCTATCAGGAAACTGGTTGGTGAGGTCACTTGGCTATGCATGCTATTTACTGAATTAGCTTTCCATTTTCCTCAACCTGTTTCAATATTTTGTGACAGCCAGTCTGCACTACATATAGAAAGAAACCCTGTGTTCCATGAGTGGACAAAACACATTGAGGTAGACTATCATTTTGTAAGGGACAAGCTCCAAGAGGGCCTCATTGCATTGCATCATATTGGCACTAGAGATCAACTCGCAGACATTCTCACTAAGGCTTTAACTGGACCCAAGCACTCTGATGTTCCAACTTGAGGGGGGGTTAAGATATTTATGTTATTAATCTGTATTCCAAAAAATCAGTAAATAATAAACACTGAAAATAAACAGAATCAGTGTTGAAAAATAAGAATAATTTTTCAGAATATAATCGAGCCCACTTAGTTCAAAGTGTGTCCTTAAGAAAATTATTCCCCACACAGTACTCGAGGTTGATGGAATATCCCCTCCCAGGATAGAACGATTATCTTACCAGAATAGTAGTACTCCAAATTTAGGTAGCGGCGAACCACTCAACGGCAGTATATCACACATAATTTATTTGTGCAGAAGAAGAAGAAGTTTGTATTGTTCAGAAAATTCGTAAGTAAAATTCTGAGGAATCAAACGAATTTATAGCCATGGAAGTACTGTTTCTGAAGGTTTGCAACCTTTCTGAACAGCCACTGAAAACTGGTGGGAAATTTAAATATGGAAAAGAAACCGGGTCGCGGGTCAGACACGCGGATCCGGCCGGGTCGCGGGTCAGGGTCACTAACGGGTAGGATTGGATAAGTTAATTAATTTAATTAAATAATTAAAAATTAAAGAAATTTTGTTCCAAAAGATTATCAATCAATCAGATCATTTGACCAAATCCAAATCCAAATCTGAATCCGAAGCCGAAGTCGAAGCTGAGCCGAAGCCGAGCCGAGCGAGCGACGATGACGGCGCGAGGGGACCTTGCCCCCTCAACCCTTTCACTGACAAGAAGGAGTAATTCTACTTATAAGTAGAAGAACTTTTCTTTTCACTACCGATGTGGGACAAATGCTTATTTTATAAAGCAAGAGGGAACTCCCACTTTTCTTTCCACTACCGATGTGGGACAACTCCCACTTTTCTTTCCACTACCGATGTGGGACAACTCCCACTTTTCTTTCCAATCATTTCCCATTCATCAATATCAATACCCAACAATCCCCCACATGAATGGGGAATGACTATAATATAAAAGCGCGGACAAGTGTGATATACAAGCGAGAATTGACTGCATCTGGATAAGTAGGTTTTCCTTTGAACTTTCCGTAGTGAACTTATATCGGATATACTCGATCAATCGGTAGATTTGATATCTTTGAACCGTCGAACTTTGTTGTATACGTAGACAACATAAGTCACATAATCAACCCTCAACCGTTTATGGTTCTCACGGTTGTGTTCGTTTCAGCCATGAACACATCCTGGTTTCATGAGTGCGTAGAGAATGGGCCTTCACTGTCATTCCCCTTTAAAGCGGCTTACACGTAACACTCACATAGGTGATTTCTAAGCATGTGATCATATAGCCACATTATCTGGTCATACACTGCCAGATTTAGATAATCATTAAAGAACCTTAATGCTTTATTAACTCATTAACAAGCCATAAGGTTTTATCCTTATTTCTGAACATTGTCTTCATCCGAGAATGGGTTGAGTTATTTGACAACGTTGAACCGTCAGTCACAACTTTGTTTGATCTCCTTGAACCTAGCTCTTGGGATCTCCAGTCTACTAGGTAGAGTTACCGCCATGATGACTTGTCCTCGGCCTTAACCCCATTCCCATTGATGATCTACTAACTCCCTCTCTAGATAAGCCTTTTGTAAGCGGATCCGCCACATTATCTCTTGACTTTACATAGTCAATCGTGATAACGCCACTAGAGAGGAGTTGTCTAACGGTATTGTGTTTTCATCGTATGTGACGAGATTTTCCATTGTACATTACGCTCCCTGCCCTACCTATTGCTGCTTGACTGTCACAATGTATACATATAGGAGCCAAAGGTTTGGGCCAGAATGGAATATCTTCTAAGAAATTCCGGAGCCATTCAGCTTCTTCACCGGCCTTGTCTAAAGCTATAAATTCAGATTCCATTGTAGAGCGGGTGATGCATGTCTGTTTTGATGATTTCCAAGACACTGATCCACCCCCAATTGTGAAAACATAACCACTCGTGGATTTAACTTCAGATGATCCGGTGATCCAATTTGCATCACTATATCCTTCGATCACGGCGGGATATTTGTTATAATGCAAAGCATAGTCTTGGGTGTGTTTTAAATACCCCAAGACTCGTTTTATTGCCATCCAATGAGTTTGATTGGGATTACTCGTGAATCGACTCAGCTTGCTTATAGCACATGTTATATCTGGTCGTGTACAATTCATAATATACATCAAACTTCCCAAAACTCGTGCATAGTCCAATTGTGAGTCACTTTCACGTTTATTCTTTTGAAGTGCAAAACTTACATCAATTGGAGTCTTTACAACATTGAAATTTAAATACTTAAACTTGTCAAATACTCTTTCAATATAATAAGACTGCGATAATGCTAGACCTTATGGAGTTTTATGAATTCTGATGCCTAAGATCAAATCAGCAACTCATAAGTCTTTCATATCAAATTTGCTAGCCAGCATACGCTTCGTAGCATTTACATCGGTAATATCTCTACTCATTATCAACATGTCATCAACATATAAACAAACAATGACTTCATGATTTAGAGTATTTTTAATGTAAACACATTTGTCACACTCATTAATCTTAAATCCATTTGCCAACATTGTTTGGTCAAATTTCACATGCCATTGTTTGGGTGCTTGTTTAAGTCCATAAAGTGACTTAACAAGTTTGCACACTTTCCTTTCTTTACCAGGAACCACAAATCCCTCAGGTTGTTCCATGTAAATTTCTTCCTCCAATTCTCCATTTAAGAAAGTTGTCTTGACATCCATTTGATGGATTTCAAGACCATATACGGCCGCCAGTGCTACTAACACCTGAATAGATGTTATTCTTGTTACCGGCGAGTATGTGTCAAAGTAATCAAGGCCTTCTTTTTGTCTATAATCTTTGACCACAAGTCTTGCCTTATATTTGTCAATAGTGCCGTCAGCTTTCATTTTCCTTTTAAAAATCCATTTTGATCCTAAAGGTTTATTTCCAGGAGGAAGATCAACCAATTCCCATGTATGGTTGTTCAAAATTGATTCAATCTCACTATTGACTGCCTCTTTCCAAAATGCTGAATCAGAAGAAGACATCGCTGCTTTAAATGTTTGAGGCTCATTTTCAAGCAAGAATGTCACAAAATCTCGTCCAAAGGAAGTAGATGTCCTTTGACGTTTGCTACGCCTTGCATCCGCTTTACTTGGTGTATTTTCCTTTGGTTCTTCCCGCGGTCGTTTAGATCTTTCACTTGACGACTCACGTTCAGTTTTATACGGATAAATGCTTTCAAAGAATTCAGCATTATCTGATTCAATTACCGTATTAACATGAATTTCGGGATTGTCCGATTTGTATACCAAAAACCGACAAGCTTTGCTGTTTGTAGCATAACCAATAAAAACACAATCCGCAGTTTTTGGTCCGATTTTTACCCTTTTGGGCAAAGGAACTTGGACCTTTGCTAAACACCCCCACACTTTGAAATATTTCAAGTTAGGTTTTCCTCCTTTCCATAGTTCATATGGAATAGATTGTGTTTTGCTGTGGGGCACCCTGTTGAGTATTCGGTTAGCTGTAAGGATAGCTTCCCCCCACAAGCTTTGCGGTAAACCGAAACTTATTAGTAAGGCATTCATCATTTTCTTTAATGTTCGGTTTTTCCTTTCCGCAATTCCATTTGATTGTGGTGTGTAAGGGGCAGTAGTTTAATGAATAATTCAATATTCTAAACATATCTCTGCAAAAGGAGATTCGTACTCTCCACCCCTATCACTTCTAATCATTTTTATCTTTTTATTCAATTGATTTTCCACTTCGTTTTTATATTGCTTAAATGCATCAATTGTTTCATCCTTACTATTAAGCAAATACACATAACAATATCGAGTGCAATCGTCAATAAAAGTTATAAAATACTTTTTCCCACCGCGAGATGGTATTGACTTCACATCACATATATCTGTGTGAATTAAGTCTAAAGGATTTGAATTCCTATCAATAGACTTATATGGATGTTTAACAAACTTAGATTCAACACAGATTTCACATTTAGATTTATTACACTCGAATTTAGGCAATACTTCTAAATTAATCAATTTGCGCAAGGTTTTGTAGCTGACATGTCCTAAACGAGCATGCCATAAATCATTTGACTCCAATAAGTAAGACGAAGCTGAATTTTTATTAATACTGTAAACAACCATTACATTGAGTTTGAAAAGGCCCTCGGTGAGGTAGCCCTTTCCTATGAACAATTCATTCTTACTTATTACAATTTTCTCACTAACCAACACGCACTTAAACCCATTTTTGACGAGTAGTCCAGCTGAAACTAAATTCTTCCGAATTGTTGGAACGTGCATAACATTGTTGAGAGTCAGGACCTTGCCGGAAGTCATCTTCAGAAGTATCTTCCCATATCCTTCAACCTTGGCTGTTGCAGTATTTCCCATAAACAGTACCTCTTCGGGTCCAGCGGGAGCATAGGTTGCAAATGCTTCTTTTGTAGCGCAAACATGTCGAGTGGCACCAGAATCAAGCCACCACTCCTTTGGGTTTCCAACCAAATTGCACTCCGATAGCATTGCACACAGATCATCCATATCATCATTCTTTTCCACCATATTGGCTTGTCCTTTTCCCTTGTTCTTTTTCGAGACGACAATCTGGGGCTTTGTGGGCCGACTTTCCCACAATTAAAGCGGTTGCCCTTGAACTTTTTCTTGTTGGAATCCTTCTCCTTTCCGGAAGGCCTCTTCATTTTCTTGTTCTTTTTCAGAGCAAAGATCTTCAACGATGTTTGCCCCTTCAATTGGTGAAGTCTTACGGTACCTCTTCTCAGCGGTTTTGTTATCTTCCTCGATCTTGAGACGAATCACAAGATCTTCCAACTTCATTTCCTTTCTTTTGTGCTTAAGATAATTCTTGAAATCTTTTCATGAGGGCGACAACTTCTCAATCATTGCAGCCACTTGGAACGCTTCATTTACTACCATACCTTCAGCAATAAGGTCATGGAAGATAAGTTGAAGCTCTTGAACTTGGGTTCCAACGGTTTTTCCATCCACCATTTTGTAGTCTAGGAATTTGGCAACCACAAACTTCTTCAAGCAAGCATCTTCAGTTTTGTACTTCTTTTCAAGTGCAGTCCATAGTTCTTTGGAAGTCTCTACTGCACTGTAGACGTTGTATAAGTCATCTTCTAAGGCACTCAAAATGTAGCCTTTGCACAAAAAATTAGCATGTTTCCAAGCCTCAGTAACCATGAACTGTTGGTTGTCAGGCATGTCGGCGGCAGGCACGGGAGGGTCCTCACTGGTGAACTTTTGCATACCAAGAATGGTAAGCCAAAAGAACATTCTTTGCTGCCATCCTTTAAAGTTGGCACCGGTGAACTTCGCAGGTTTCTCAGCCGGTGGCACAGCGGTACGGGTTGTAGGAGTAACCGCTGGTGCAGTATTCGCAGAGGTAGTTCCAGTCTCAATTGCCATTATTCGTTTGTCACAGAATAGTAATTCAATCACAGACTTAAACGATGAAGATTTTATTTCTTCAAATTGCAGTATAATTATGAAACTTTAGTTTTTCAACGAAGTTTTTATATCTTCGAGTCAGAATACTAATATTCATATGGAGTAGAAAACTACACAAGTTTTAATTTACAAACCAGAATACAACAACGATTAAGTTTTTATGTTCTTCAAATCGTTGTACAAATATGAACTTTAATATTCCAATGAAATTTTTTTATGTCTTCAAGTCAAAATATGAAATTTCATACGGAGTAGAAAACCACACAGGTTTTAGTCTCCAAAACAGAATACAGATTAATCTAAAAATATAATTTCCTTAAGATTGTTATTAATCTGTATTCCAAAAAACCAATAAATAATAAACACTGAAAATAAACAGAATCAGTGTTGAAAAATAAGAATAATTTTTCAGAATATAATCGAGCCCACTTAGTTCAAAGTGTGTCCTTAAAGAAATTATTCCCCTCACAGTACTCGAGGTTGATGGAATATCCCCTCCCAGGATAGAACGATTATCTTACCAGAATAGTAGTACTCCAAATTCAGGTAGCGGCGAACCACTCAACGGCAGTATATCACACAGAATTTATTTGTGCAGAGAAGAAAAAGTTTGTATTGTTCAGAAAATTCGTAAGTAAAATTCTGAGGAATCAAACGAATTTATAGCCATGGAAGTACTGTTTCTGAAGGTTTGCAACATTTCTGAACAGCCACTGAAAACTGGTGGGAAATTTAAATATGGAAAAGAAACCGGGTCGCGGGTCAGAAACGCGGATCCGCCGTCATGGTCGTGGTCACTAACGGGTAGGATTGGATAAGTTAATTAATTTAATTAAATAATAATTAATTAAATAATTAAAAATTAAAGAAATTTTGGTCCAAAAGATTATCAATCAATCAGATCACCGAAGCCGAGCCGAGCGAGCGACGACGACGGCGCGAGGGGTCCTTGCCCCCTCAACCCTTTTACTGACAAGAAGGAGTAATTCTACTTATAAGTAGAAGAACTTTTCTTTCCACTACCGATGTGGGACAAATGCTTATTTTATAAAGCAAGAGGGAACTCCCACTTTTCTTTCCACTACCGATGTGCCGCTTGTACTCTAGCTTGTATTACTTTTTATGAACAATCCAATCATTAGCTAGTTAAGTGTAGTGGTTAGTTAGTTAGCATTAATGATTGGTTGTTCCTTAGCTGGAAAAGTGTTAGTCGGTTAACAGACTTATATATATCTACACACAGTGAAGAAATGGAATCAGCTTTAAGCATTCCATCAAAATATCTTCTCTCTTCCTTATTTTCTCTCCATTGTTGTGATGCTCGAGCTCACAATTACTGACCCTTTCAGACTTTACCATCTATTTTCATCAGTTGCTTGACCATTTGAGCACTGAGCTCACTTATGAATTTAGAGAATACATAAAAGGTATGGTACAACAAAAAGAATCTAAGACAAGTCCAAGTCGCACGTATGAAAAAAGTTCAAAGATTGAAATATAAAAAGGGAGGAAATGAAATACAACAATTAATAATAATATGTAATACAAAATTCTCAACTCTGCTTACTACTTGATCACTCTTTCTATGTCTTCCTCCTGGCCATTGATGTAGAATTACCATCAAAGAAATCATCAATCAATGTTTGAATATCCTCTGGCTGATACTTTATATACTTCTCTGCTTGCTTTGGATTGTCAAAATATTGTCTAAATCTCCCAAAAAATGACCTATAAGCTGGAATCACCAATGCAGATAACGAAACACGAAGCTCGGATTGAAGCTGCTCGTCGCTCACAACCCAAGTGCTTTGTGTCCTATGTATTTCATCAAACATCGCGTTGAAATTCTTGAACCTTTCTTTCACTGTCGCCTTCGCCACTTTCCCGTGCACTTGCATTCCATCATGGCTTAAAATTTGTAATACTTTACCCCATGTTTCCCTTTGGTAATTCTTATGGTATTGCCTCACGATCGTTGATCTTCTCATGCACCACGTGTCGCCCATCACTTGATGGATCTCCGTGGACCCTTTAACTTTTTGTAAAATGTACCTGCCATTGTTCATTAGGAAAATGTGGCATAACGCGGGGTCCCTGTAGAGGTTTGATTTTGCCTCGAGATTCGTGTCCAAAAGGTCCATTATCGTCACAAGCTGTATTGAGAATGGCGTTGTCCCTGCTACCGTTTCGGAGCAATGCGGGCATTCATTCTCAGTTTCTACCTCTAATGATGGTTTTAATTTGGCAGGGGAATTGGATTTCTCTAATTTTACATGTTGCTGGAAAATGTGCTCTAGCGTGACTTTGTACTCACATGTGTATTTTAGGTAATTCATGACGTAACTCGTTAGTGGGTGCACTGCCCCGCCAGGAACAGGTGTCCTCACTGCGTCGTTTTTTTATGGAATTTTCCAAATAACAGAATATGCTCACGGCTGCTTCCCCTAACCGGTTTGCGGTTGCTTGAATCTCGAAATTCAATTCATTGGAACACGACTTGTTGATCGATGCAATGAGATCACGCATCGCTTCAAACATGTCTAGATATTTGAAGAGCTTCTCCACGGAGCATTTGGTCATTGTCACAGCCTCAGCAAATTGGAGAAGCTGAATGACAATGGCGCGGGCCAGGTTGCTAAATAGGCTTCGAGAAATTTTTGGAGACTCGGAGAAAACAGAGTCCCCGAGTCTCTTTTCCCAGGGAACATAGTCGTTGAGCAACTTTTAACGACTCTGATCCACCTTGTGATCTCTCCTTCTAACGAGTCCCATGTCATTCTTTGAACATCCTCCATATTTATCTTCTCGAATTCGAGCTTTTTCATTTGTTCACGGAATGCATTTCTCCTCGGGATTGAGTACACTTGACAACATTCTATTTCATAGCCAGCCAAGATCATGGCACATGCAATTCGGTTCATTCTTGTCACCGTGTCCGAAGGAAACGAGGGATATTCCTTGTCTCCACTGGACACGGATAGGGTCAAAACACATTGTTCTCCATCTACTAATAGCCTGTTTGAATTGAAGAAAGAAATTTTATGCACTTTATTAACATTGGAAGAAGACTCTTCCGAATCTTCTAACAATGTTCTCAGACCTTCTTCCATGAACGTCATGGCCCTTTGCCGAACCATGCTCGTTCTGTTCAATGACCACGTGGTCGTTGAACCTGAAGGAAATTCACTCAAGGAATTCATCAATTTGGATAACCGTGTCCACAAAAAAGTTGTCCTCCTCCGTCATCTTGCAAAATCTTGTGGCCGAACTTTCACAAGTATTATGCTTGATGATCTTAGACTCGATGATTTTGGAGAAAGTCTCGATCGCGTCAGGGACTTCAGGAGGATTTGATTTATCATGACACGTGGAAAGTTCATCGACGAATCGATCAATATCTTCGGATAACTTCTTAACATCCTCATTGTGATGCTCCAACTCATCCTGGCTGCTCTTTCTAGAGTGAGGATCGGTTGATGCGTCCGGATGAGGCGGTTTCAGGCTGCCCGTAAAGCTACCATTTTTATCTAGATGATTCTTTATAAGCGAATATTCTCTGTATATTTTGTAATTATGATAGATGTATATTTAAGGTAACTTAGGATTCTAATTGTATTAAGAATCAACCTTTGTAAGGTAAGTTAGGATTCGTACCATACTAGGAATCAACCTTTGTACATCTATATATATTGTGAATAATGAAAGGAATCCCCAAGGGAAATTATTCTATCTTTCATGGTATCAAGAGCCTAAAACCTAAATCCTCATTCAGTGAAATTTTTTTCTCGCTTTCACAAAAAAAAAAAAAATGTGGTTTCTTCCTCCATCTTTCGCCCAAACAAGACAATCCCCTCCGTCGACAGGCGGCAACCATGTCTTCCCTCACAAATTTCGTTTCATCCACTGGCACACTTGAAAACCCCTCTCAACGTTCAGTATCTTCTTTTCATCCGGCATTCGGCCGTTAACAACATTAAGAATTTTATCCCTATAATTCTTGACCAAGAAGATCATCAATATTCCATGTGGATGGAACTATTCTACATTCATGCATGTGCATACAACGTGCTCGATCACATTGACGAATCTGTTCCTCGTCCCACCGATGTTCTGAGACTCAAGGCGTCGTCTTGACGCCATCGTCAAACAATGAATCTATGGCACCATCTCCAAAGATCTGTTATGCACTATCATGAAAACAGGTGCTACGACACGTGAACTTTGGGTCGGCTAGAAGAAATCTTTCAGGACAATAAAAATACTCGTTTGTGTATTTGGAAGAGCAATTCAACAATACCCGCCGAGAATTTTAACAACATGTCCGAATATTGTAAGCAACTGAAACTCATAACCGATCAACTATCCAACGTCGGGACTTCTGTTTCAGAAACCAAGATGGTGCTTCAACTTGTTGCGGGTTTACCGAAAGGTGAATATGACACACTCGCAACAATGATTCAACAAGCCGACCCGCTCCCAAGTTTCAACAAGGCACGTTCACAACTATTGTTGGAAGAAACTAGACGTGCTAAACAAGAGGAACATAATCAAAAGTCGTTAGCCGTTGACAGGATGGCAACACCTGCGGCCAGCAAAGAACCACCATCACAAAGATGTCCGAAGAAGAAAGATCACCACCTGGTTGCATCACCGCAAATGGCAAAGAAGAAGAAGACAAAGACCAAAGAAGAAGAAGACTAAAGAAGACCAAGAAGAAGACTGCAAAGACTAAAGAAGAAGAAGACTGCAAGAAGAAGAAGAAAGAAGAAAGAAGAAGAACCCAGCCGCCTCGCCCCCGATCGATTTGGGCCAGGCCTACACCACCGTGAACCTTCAACAGCCCGACGACAATTGGTACATGGACACCGGAGCCACATCTCACCTCACCCGGTCGTCAGGTAACCTATCTCAACTACATCGGTTAAAGTGTCCTCAATTTATTACTGTCGGCAATGGTCATCGCATTCCAATTGAAGGTTATGGTAACACACACACCAAACATACACACCCGCCTTTCTCCCTAAACCACGTCCTATACACACCTAACATCATTAAAAACTTAATCTCTGTTAGAAAATTCACTAGCAATAATTACGTATGCATCGAATTTGACCCTTTTGGTTTTTCTGTGAAATAACTCAATACGGGGAAAATTCTTACACGCCACAATAGTGTGGGAGACCTCTACCCATTCACTCAATCTTCCGCTGTCAGACCGCAAGCACCTCTATCCCTTGCGGCAATCTCTCCCTCCACTTGGCACAGCAGACTCGGACACCCCGGAGACTCAGATTTTACTTTTCTTAGGACTTCTAAGCGTATTCAATGTAATGATGGAAAAATTGCCCAACACTGTTTTTCTTGTCCACTAGGCAAACATACTCGTCTTCCATTTATGTCATCAAACAGTGTTACTTTTTCTCCCTTTGATATTGTTCATGCTGATTTGTGGACATCTCCGATTGTTAGCTCTTTGGGTCATAAATTCTATCTAGTATTCTTGGATGATTTTTCACATTTTGTCTGGATTTACCCACTGAAATTCAAATCTGAAGTTTTTACAAAATTCCTCGAGTTTCACAAATTCATTAAAACACAATTTGAAAAATCTATCAAATCATTCCAATGTGATAATGGACGTGAATTTAATAACTCGATATTTCACAATTTACATTCTAAACAAGGTATGATTTTCCGTTTTCTTGTCCCTATACTTCTTCCCAAAGCGGAAAAATTTGAAAGAATTATACGTACCATCAATAACATGGTTCGCACACTTCTGTTTCATGCTTGTCTACCACCGCCTTTTTGGGTCTATGCTGTCAAAATGGTAGAATCCCTTCTTAATATTTTACCAACTAGCACACTCCAAAACAAGACCCCTACCGAAATCTTATACCGTAGGCTACCATCATATGATCACCTACGTATTTTTGGATGCTTATGCTACCCCAACATGGCCTCCATTGCACCTCACAAACTTGCACCTCGCACTCTGCCATGTGTCTTCCTTGGTCTATCTCCTAATCATCGGGGCTACTTGTGCTATGACATTTCTACTTGCAAAATCATCGTCTCCCGTCACGTCACCTTTGATGAGACAACCTTTCCTTTTTCAAATCTCCGGAAATTTCAGACCACCGATTACATCTTTCTTGATGAACCAAGTTTATCCCCGATCATCCAAAATCTATACCAACAAGAAATTTCACTGTTCGGCTGGGCCTCGCCATCGTCTCTAAGACCACCCCAACAGCCTCGCCTCACCCCTACAACCCCACCGAGTCACCAGAACCGGCCCAGCTGAATCGCCGCCCATCGGTTCAGAACCAGCTGACCAAAGAACCTTCCACTCGATCCACCGCCACCGCCATCTCATCGTATGGAGACTTCGTGCACAACACGGGATCTTCAAACCCAAGGTTCACTTCAATCTCTCCACACAAACCTTATCACCCATTCCAAAAATCCAAAACTAGCAAAGCGGACCCAAATTGGAATGCGGCCATGTGCGAGGAATTTAACGCTTTAACCAAGCAGAACACTTGGGATTTGGTACCTAGACCCGAAGGTGTGAATATTATCCGGTGTATGTGGCTATTTCGGCACAAGTTCAGAGACAGTGGTGACTTAGAGAGGTATAAGGCAAGACTAGTCGCCAATGGCACTAATCAGCAGGAGGGTATTGATTGTGGTGAGACATTCAGTCCGGTTGTTAAACCGGCCACTATTCGGATTGTTCTCAGTATTGCTATGGGCATGCATTGGCCAATTCATCAGCTTGATATCAAGAATGCATTCCTTCATGGGGATTTGAAAGAGACTGTGTACATGCATCAGCCTCCTGGCTTTGTTCATCCGGCGACTCCGCGATTTGTGTGTCGTCTCGAAAGTCATTGTATGGATCAAACAGCACCCGCGCTTGGTATGATCGTTTTGCCAGGTATCTTTTGCAGATTGGTTTTGTATGTAGCGGTGTGATAACTCTCTCTTCACTTTTCACCGAGGTAGCAAAGATTGCATATTTGCTATTATATGTCGATGACATTGTTCTTCTTGCCTCATCCGACGGTTTGAAGAATGAAATCATTGCTCTACTCAGCCGAATTTGCTATGGTGACTTGGGCAAGCTAAGTTATTTTTGGGTATATCGGTAACGGATCTGCAGCCACTATGTTCTTATGTCGGCGTAAGTATGCAGAAGAGATAGTATCTGAGGCCAAGATGGCAAATTGTAAAATTATGCCAACTCCGGTGGACTCCAAATCCAAGCTTAGTGTCAATGATGGTGCGCCAGTTTCTGATCCCACTCTATATCGGAGTCTAGCAGGTGCTCTTCAGTATCTTAAATTCACTAGGCCTGATATTACTTATGCCGTTCAGCAGGTGTGTCTGTTCATGCACGACCCCGAGAGTTCCATTTTGCCGCCCTCAAACGTATTATCAGATACGTTAAGGGCACACTATACTTTGGATTACACTTATACCCCTCTGCCCCAACCAAGTTACTTGCCTACACGGATGCAGATTGGGCAGGATGCCAGACACACGTCGCTCCACCTCAGGGTATTGTGTATTTCTTGGGGATAATCTTATCTCATGGTCCGCCAAGAGGCAGGCCACACTATCCCGTTCGAGTGCTGAAGCAGAATATCGCGGTGTTGCTAATGTAGTTGCTGAGATCTGTTGGCTCCGAAATCTTCTTTTAGAGCTCCAGTGTCCACTCCGCAAGGCGTCTATAGTCTATTGTGACAACATATCTGCCATCTATATGTCTCATAATCCGGTCCAACATGTTGGACTAAGCATATTGAGATAGATATCCACTTTGTGCGAGAGAAGGTTGCCCGTGGTCAGGTCAAAATTTTACACGTGCCTTCCTCTTATCAGTATGCAGACATCTTCACAAAGGGACTACCGCGACAGCTCTTCACCGACTTCCGATCCATCCTTAGCGTTCGGCCTCCTCCCGCTCCGTCTGAGGGGGAGTATTAGCGAATATTCTTCGAATATTCTCTGTATATTTTGTAATTATGATAGATGTATATTTAAGGTAACTTAGGATTCTAATTGTATTAAGAATCAACCTTTGTAAGGTAAGTTAGGATTCGTACCATACTAGGAATCAACCTTTGTACAGCTATATATATTGTGAATAATGAAAGGAATCCCCAAGGGAAATTATTCTATCTTTCATTCTTCACCATTTTTGCTATAATGTATTTCAAGATCAAGAAAAACAGATAGGGATAGATAGGAAAAATGTAATTGAGAATGAGGAATGATGATGTTTGGTTCTTGTGATAGAGCGAGTTTATGGGAATACAGGTTTAATTTTCGGAAGATTGGTTGGTACAAGTTGACTCTTGACCCGGTTAACAAGCTTATAAATTGTGCTTCTCACGACTTATATTTGTGTTAGCATGATTGGATTGCATATTTTTAGTAATGGCTCTCCATGCTTTTGCATTTTAATTATTGTTAATATAGTTAGCATAACTACTTACTAGTCTACAAAAACTAACGGAATATTCAATAAGAGTCAATCGCCGAGGTTGCGCTAGGAGGTATGTGAAAGTATATATGTCCTAGAGACAATCTATATTAGGGACATAATGTACTTGAACACATTCGTATTATTAATAAGATTACTATTTATGGCATTTACAATTATTGAATTATTGTTTGATTGTTTGCAATTATTCATATATGTGCATACCTTGAGCTTACGTTGTCATTATTAGAGTGAGATATTAAATAGCCTCGAGTAATGATCATCGAGAATGAGATATCGATGATATGCTACAAGTCGACATGTGGTCTGTATCACATTCTTGGAGAATGTAGTATGTCTCACAGCTACGAGTAATGATTACTCGTGATGGACACATGGATACTTTGGAGGAGTATTGGTATGCCCTGCCGATAAACTATTTGTTATACATGTCTATAGTGTTATCGGCGTGTGGATTATAAAGGTCCTTTGACTTGAGGTCAATACGCACATTGTTTGCAGAATGATGTACTTTGACCAAGTTTTATGCTTAAACTCCTTCTGGATAAGATACGACTTGTGCTGGGTGCATCAGGATGTAAATCAAGGTGGTAGTTGAGCCAAAAATAAAATTCATTCCTCGATTGAAAATTCGAGAGAGCACTCAAGTTCTCAATGTTGTTAGGTTGACTAAAGTCATTGGCCAGTGCAAGAGACATATTTAGAATATGGTCTAGTCGTCAACTAATAAATGTGAGATAAAGTGATTAAGCCATTTGGATAGACATAAGCTTAATCGAGTGTGTCGCGAATGAAAGAAATTTATAGTTCCGCATAAAGGTTAAGTTTGTTGAATTCATGTAAACTTACTTCACATATTGAGCTCGTCATACGACGCAGTCTAGGAGTTTCGTATGGACCTTAATTAGATTAATGTCGATATGTGAAGGCCTATAGGGTCACACTATACGCGATTGTTTCTTCGATCTAAGAGTGTATTGAGAAAGTATTAAATATTCGATTTAGAATCGAGATATTTAATTTATAACAATTATGGAATATTTTTATTTGATAGAAATTATTTAATTAAGTCGAACTAGATTTCGAATTTAATTAAATGTGTTGGATATATTATATGGGTACTCGGACAAATACAGGGAAGCAATTGGGCCAGAAATTACTGGCCCAAAATCAGCACCTTGGCCGTCCACTTGGACGTGTGAAGTGGACCAGCTGGCTGAACATTAAAATGAGCCAGGTTTTTCTGTTTTAAATCTACTTAGGTTTTGTCCGGAACTCCTATATAAACAACACAACTCCCATAATTATGAAGTTAGTAAGCCCATTTTCACTAATAGACAAGCCACAATTCGAAAGTTATGCATTCTACGGAACCAGAGAAACTAAGAAAAAATAGGCTTTTTCAAGGCTCGTAGACAAAATAGATGATTCAAGACTTAGAGCCTTGAGTTACTTTCTCTCTTCTAACAAAAGAATTCCTAGCGTTGATCGTTAGATAAATACACTGGAGTTGGAACTTGCAATCAGAGGGACAACTCGCGTGGATACCATAGTAGTGAATCCAGCATACGAAAGCCTGTAAGTTTTATTTATCGTGTTTTAAACACTTTATATGATTATCATATAAGACATGCCAGGATCATTGTTGGGTAAATAAAAATATTAAACTTCCGCTGTATTTATGAACCCAACAAATCCCTACAACGGTATTAGAGCTAGGTTGGTTTAAATGATTATATGATAATCATAATAACGATTACGTGACAATATTAATTGTTTCAATTTATTAAATTAATTTTCGGAATTAAAAAAAATTATCGTGAAACAGTAATCGGCAGCCACTGTTCCGGCTTGAACAGTGGCGGCAATCACTATTCTGGCATTAATTAAATTAACTTTCAAAAATAAAAATATAAGTGACGATGGCAAGCGACCAGCATTACGCCGTGGCGATGGAAGCGATCAGCATCGTTAGATTAGGCGATGGAGGTTTCCGGCGATTCGACGTGTTTTAACACCGTCTCCACTATTATCGAGAAATCCACTTAATAAGATGGTCGATAAATGTGTTGAAAGGTGACGGGGTGCGGCGTAGACACTGGAAAAGCCACCGACGGTGGGGCCATTTTCGGCAGCCTCGGGTGTCGAAATTGTGAAGTAATACTACCATCATGATCGTCTCGATGAAAGGAATCGAACGGTGGCGATGTTACAATGCGAAAGTGACCGGAAAAGGAGCACCACCGACGGTTTTGGAAATCCGGCAGTGACTCGATTTCGGCCGCCGTGGGCCACCAATCCGAGAATGAAAACCACCGGTGTCGATCGGTGGTGTTCAATTCTGTCAATTTCATCCCGAAATTCGAATCCCAAATTTGATTTGGGGTTGGAATTGATTTTAAAATTTGAAATAGTTTAAGGACCTAATTGTAATTAAATTAGGGTTTTCAAAATTGCAATTCATCCCTTGGGGAAAATCTGAAAATTTTAAAAGTTTGTGGAATTTCAATTTGGTCCTTGGAATTTTTTTGGAAATTTAAAAAGGTTTTTAAAATCAGCAGATTTGGTCCTTGGTAAATCTGTAAATTTTAGAAAAGCAGATTCCTGTAAATTTCTGAAAAGCAGATTTGGTCCGTGGGCGAATCTGTGATTATTTTAAGGTTCTGAAAATTACAGAAAATTCCCTGAAAATTAAATTTTAATTTCTGAATTATTAAGGGACTGTTTGGATGAGCAGAAAATTCTGAAATTGAAAATTGAGTTTTAAATTTGGAATTTAAAATTTTTTCTAAGTTGAAATAAATTAATTAGCCTACGATTATTGTTATTTAGCATGTTATTTGATAATGTGCGCTTGAATTAATTGTATTACCTAATTGTTTAATTGATTGTCATTTAAATAATTAGTATGGTGTCCGCATTATATATGTCTGGGTAGGCGGCGCCCAGTATTTGTTAGACCGCATTATGCATGTCTGGGTAGGCGGCACCCAGTATTTGTCGGACCACATTAAATAATATTTGGGCAGGCGGCACCCAATATGTGATCTATTTGATCTAGCACGCGTAATAAGGATCTTGATAAAACCCCGATTAAAATGTTCCCCAAATTTAATATAAGTCTGATTTGGAATCCACGCGTCGTCCGTTATTATTGAATGAGTGCAAAATCCTTTTCGGCTATAAAAGTATTTACACCTTAGTGTTTGCTCAAGTCTACGAGGACTCAGACTCTTCATAGATGCATGTGTGTGCAGTAGTGAGTGAGAAACCTTTGTGAGTATTTACGCCCTAGCGTTTGCTCTACAAGGCCAAACCTGCTTAGATGCACGATTGCAGTCGCGTAACGGGGTTGGCTTACTTAGTTATGTCTTGACGCCCTAGCGTTGGAATAATCTAAGGGCGAAGATCGATTGTTTAGAGCAGTCGGTCAAACCAAGAGTTGCAAATTATTTGTAATTGGTTTGGAGACCTACCAGGTTGTACTGTTGAAGTTATCAGCCCTAGCAAACGCGGAGACACCATGAACTTGGATCTTGGCCCATTATGATCATATTTGATATGAGTCTGTATTCTTCCACGGGGTCGTAGAATATGTTAAAATAATGGGAGATAATTAAACTGAAGGCCATGTTAATTATTTAACGAATGTGTTCATAGAAATTATATTTTAATTTCATTCTATCTATTTCTTCGAATTATTTAAAATGTTGAATATGTCATTAAAATGCTTCGTTGACACTAATAAGTTGACTGGAGCTAATTATCCGGACTGGTTGCGAAATTTGCTTTTGGTACTAAGACAAGAGAAAATTGAGTATGTGTTAGAAACAGCTATTCCAAAAGTTCCTGATAAAGAGTATGTTGTGTATGCTTTGTTTGATAAGGCTGCTTATCAGAAGCATTTGGATGATGCTACCTTGGCAAAATGTGTCATGTTGTCCTCCATGACTATAGAGTTACAGAGGCAGCATGAGAATATGGCCCCCTATGAGATGCTAGAACATTTGAGGAGTCTTTATGATTTACAGTCTCAGACTATGGAGTATGAACTGTGATAGTAGTACCTAAAAAAGGTAATAAATTAAATATGCGTATAGATTTTAAAGATTTGAATAAGTCTTGTCCGAAAGATTATTTTCTCCTACCGCACATCAACCGAATGATTGATGCTACGGCAGGACATGCGATGTTAATTTTTCTTGATGCTTACTCTGGATACAATTAAATAAGGATGAATTTGGAGGATAATAAGAAAACTTCTTTTATCACTAAATACGGAATGTACTGTTATAATGCAATGTCATTTGGTTTAAAAAAATGATGGAGCAACGCATCAATATTTAGTTAATCGCATGTTTGAAAATCAAATAAAAAATCGATGGAAGTTTATGTTGATGATATGCTAGTTAAGTCCCTGAAAATAAAGGACCATTTAAGGCATTTGCAGGAAACGTTCGATATACTTCGGAAGTATAACATGAAGTTGAATCTGGAGAAGTGCGCTTTCAGAGTTGGTTTGTGTAAATTTCTAGGCTTTCTAGTATCAAACATGGGAATAGAAATCAATTCAGATAAAACTAAAGTTATTGAAGAAACCCCGAAAGTACTCAAGGATGTAAAGGCAGTACAACGACTCATCGGGAGATTGGGGCTTTAAGTTGGTTCATTTCTCGGTATTAAGAGGAAAGTCACAAATTCTTTTCACTTTTGAAAAAGAAGAAGGACTTTGAGTGGACTTCGAAGTGCCAACAAGTGTTAAGGGATTTTAAAAAGTACATTTTCAGCCCGCCATTGTTGCATAAACCAAAAGCGGATGAGCAGTTGTTCTTATACCTAGCAGTGTCAGAAGTAGCCATAAGTGTTGTGCTGGTTCGAGAATAAAAAGGTACACACAATTTCCTATTTATTACGTAAGTAGAACATTGGCAAGTGCGGAAACTAGATATTCTCACCTGAAAAAATTAACATTAGCTATGATAACATTTGCTAGCAAATTGAGGCCTTACATTCAATATCATCCTATTTGTGTGGCAACACCTTATTCATTAAGAAATATAATGCATAAACCGAAATTATTGGGTAGGTTAGCTAAATTGGCAGTTGAAATTAGTGGATATGATATAAAATATAGACCTAGACAGCTATAAAGTCTCAAGTTTTAGCAGACTTCGCAACAAATTTCATTCCCGGAATGATTGCTGAAGTGGAGAGAGAGCTCATAATAACTTCGGGACCAACCTCAGGAATTTGGACCTTATTCGTGAATGAAGCATAAAAAATGAAAGGGTCTGAATTGGGAATATTGCTCAAAATACCTACGGGAGATGTTATTAGGTAAGCAATAAGAACTGTAAAATTGACTAACAATGAAGCCAAGTATAAGGCTATGATTACAGGTTTAGAACTGTCACGTAGTCTGGGAGCAAAAGTCATCGAATCAAAGACTGATTCACTTCTGGTAGTAAATCCAATAAATGGTGTTTTCAAAGTAAAAGATGAACAGACACAAAAATAGTTAGATAAAATTCAAGTGTTGTTGCACCGTTTCAAAGAATGGACCATGGAGCATGTGTCCTATGAACATAACAGTGAGGCAGATGATTTGGCAGATTTGGGATCATCTGCGGACACTGAGGAAATTAACTCCCGAAAAGTGGTGTAAATCTTAAATTCCGTAGTGGATGGTGGCCATGGTGAGGTGAATTCCACGAGTTGACTTGGGACTGGCAAAATTGATTATCTTCGGGATGAGAAATTGTCTAGTGATCCAAAAGAATCAAGGGAACTTCATACAAAAGCGGTCAGGTATTGCATGTATGATAGTCAATTGTACAAAAGGTCATTTTATGGTCCTTTAGCAAGATGTTTGGGGCACGGTGAAACAGATTATGTGACGTGCGAGGTACACGAAGGAACCTGTGCAAATCACTCAAGTGTAGAGATGTTGGTTCGAAAGATGATTAGAGCCAGATTAGTCACAAATGGAAGAGAATGCAAAAATTTTGTTCAAAAGTATGATGAATGCCAAAGTCATGCACACATGATTCACCAGTCGGTAGAATTAATGTATTTGGTTATATCACCGTGGCCATTTATGAAATAAGGAATGGATATTATAAGACCATTGCCAGCAGCATCCGGACAAGCAAGAATTATTTTGAATATGACAAATTATTTTTTAAAATGGGTTGAAGTAAGAGCTTTTAAGAAGATTAGAGAAAAATAAGTTATAAATTTCATCTAAGATCATATCATATGCTGATTCGGAGTGCCAAAAGAGATTACTCGCGACAACGGATGATAATTTGTTGGAAAGAAGGTGACGAAGTTTTTTGATTGGTTGAATATCAAAAGGATAGCATCTACTCTGTATCACAAAAGTGTAAATGAACAAGCAGAGTCAACGAATAAAATAATTATTCAAAACTTGAGAAAGAGATTGAAATTGGCAAAAGACATGTGGAGAGAAATATTATCGGAGATATTATGGGCATACAGAACAATGCCAAAAACTAGCACCGGAGAAACACCATTTTCCTTTATTTACGACAGAAAGGGTTTAATTCCGGTGGAAATTAGAGAGCCAAGCTTGAGATTTAGTCATTCTACTGAAAAGACAAATAATGAGGCTATGGCAGTCAAGCTTGATTTAGCATAAGAACATCGGGAATTAGCTCTAATTTGGTTGGTTGCTCAGAAGAAAAGAATAGAAAAATATTACAACCGGCGGACGAATCTTAGACATTTTCAAATAGGAGACTTGGTTCTACGAAAAGTAACCCCCAATAACAAAATCCCAACAAAGGAAAATTAGGTTTGAATTAGGAGTGATCCTATAAAGTTTCAGGAATAACCGAAAATGTTTCGTATCAATTTGAAGCAGAAAACATAAAAAAATTGTTGAACAACTGGAATAACTGGGTTTTATCCCAAAAAGCATTTTTCCGGCAAGGTTTTTAATGAGGCAACAATGTAAAGCGTATTTTCAAGAAATAAGTATGATTTGGCGCCAGACAACAACACTAGGGACTGCTTGGCAGTCCAAGATTAGAATAATGTTTGAGTTTTTATACTTCAAACACGAACACTAAGGGAAATACCCTCAGATGGAAATCAAAGACAAAGTTATTTCGAAGACAAAAATGTTGTTGTTGATCTTAAACTTTTGAAATTTTCGTAGTTAAAATTCTGTAAGGGTTAAAAGATCGAATGAATCTTGCCCGAATATTGGCATTTACGTTGCAAGTGGAAAGTTATGTAAAGGCGAAAAGATCGAATGAATCTTGCCCATTTGTTAATACGAGATTTTGCAAGGCATGAATGAAAGATTACTCATATAATTTATCCAAATTTGCCTCCGAAATTTTCTTTATGAATGTTTCTTCGAATTTAAGTTCAAGAATGCTAAGGTCTTCGACTGGGGAAGGACGTCGAGAAACGAATCTGGAACAATATGATTCTTAGGCATGATTTTAAAGGCAAAAGATCAAATACGTCTAGCTTATTTTAGGATGTTGTACCATAAAAAATTGAGCATAAATAAAAATTCTAACAATTATGCCTGAAATGAATAAGAGGCGTCTTGTTCATAAGCATAAAATAAGGCACTTATATTTAGTCATCATATGACCTACAACCGGGAGAATTTTGCCCGGTCTATGACAAAATGAGTAAAAGTTATGTTAAGTTATTAAGTTAGCTAGAGTGAGATAAAAAGTAGATAAATTTAAGAGACAACTGAATCTCATCCAAGATAAAGAGAGATTGAAACACTTCATTAATTTTATTAATAAACAAGGCCGAAAAGAGGCCGAGCGAAATACGAAAACAAAAAGGCATAAAAGCCTACAAGTCGTTGCTATTAGAATCAGTATCGGAGTCTTCGAGGATTTCTTCGGAACTCTCAACATTCATCCGGAAAAATGCTTTGAGTTCGAGGTCTTTGGCTTATCAAATTTCTCATCCAAGTTTGCAAGGCCATCTCGAACTTGCTCCAAATTATACTTGCGGATATTCCAGGTTATGTACTCAGACTTCAAGACTAACCGAGCTTTTTCAGCTTCTAAATCGGCATGAGCTTGATCCCATTTGGCCAGAGCTTGGTCTCGTTGAGTAGAAAACTCAACGTTCCTCTGGTTAGAGTCTTCGAGATCAGCCTTCAAGTTATCAATGATTTGAGCTTGCTGACGGACCTGATTTTGAGACATCTATAAGTCTCGCTTAAAATTCTGCTTAAAATAGCTCGTTCAGAAGCCCGATCCTAATCAATAATGGAGAGTTCATTGGTAAGCCGGTCAACTTTGGTAGAAAGAAAGGTTTCCTTTGTATATTAAAATATAGAACCTCTTTTTGTGACTCAAAATCAAGTCGAAGATTCTGGAGATCTTCATACAGTTGATCGTCCTCTTCCTCTAAGGATTATTTCTCCTCATTAGCTTGTTTGAGGTCTTGCATTGCCTAGATGTAATCACCCCTCACGCGGTCAAGTTCTGCTTTCACAATAGAAAGATCCACAGTCAACTAGTTGTACATCCGAATAATATCATTCCAGATGAATCAAATCTCCCTCTCTTGAGCATCTAGTTGGGCCTTTAAATCTTCATTTTCCACAAAGCAAAGAATAAGACCTTCTTCAGTCAAAACAGATGACTGCATAAAATATATTGAACAAATTAGAACAAGTTAAGGAAAGAAAGGGTGAATGGAAATGTAACTGAGAGAATTCAAAAACATACCCAATTAGATGTATGCATTCCCTAATTCATCAAACACTTCCAGGAGACTCCCTTCATTTTGTCAAACTCCGATATTAAAGGCCTGAAGGAGATAGCAACCCCAACAGGCCGAGATAAAAAAAATTGTGTCTTTAGGAAATGAAAGGGTTACAGTCCTTATTTGCTCATGGTTCACGCTTGGGGCCGAGAATACGTTCACTAATTTAGCCTAAGATGAGGAATGATTTATTGGAGTCCGGGAAGACAAAGAGTCTTTGGGGAATTTGTAGGTGTGAAAACCCAGAGACACCGGATTCTCGGTATTCCCAGCTTCATCAAATAGATGTTCGAAGTCATCTTGTCCGGAGCTTGGTGGAGGATTTAGTGTATCAGGTTAATGGGTTAAAGTGTTGGGCCTCTTTAACGGAAGGCCATGCTCCATTCCTTCATCATCATCTGCTATAATAATAGAGTCCATGTTGAGAGGACTTTCTTGAACAGGTGGTACAATGCCCTCGGCAATAGGGGCTTCTTTGACTCCGGAGGGGCCACCTTCAACCAAGTTCCTCTTTCTTTTCGAAGGAACCAAAGGAGATGCTGGTACCGAAGGTGGTTTGATTGCCTTCTTCTCTTTTGATACTTGTGAGATGCAGTGAGAAAAAGCTTCTAAATCAAGTACAGGGTTGGTCATCACTAAACTCGGAAGAGAGAAGCCTTTTAGTAGACCTATTGATAAGAGATGAAAATGCAATATAAAAATATGAACAGAGATGTGATTGACAAGAAAATGAAATCTAAATCAGGAAAATACTAACCGTGATTTTTAACTTTCCATCGGTCTTTGGAAATAGATTTCCATGAGTAGGTTTCGTTCGTCAAAATGTACAAAATTCCTTGAACCCACTCATGAATGTCTGTGATAGTCGCAGGAGTCCAAACATTAGCTAAAATAAGGAAAAGGAAAAGTTAAAAAGTGAAACGGAAAGGATGTGAAAAAAGCAAAAAAGAGAACAATACTTACGGATTAAGTTTCATGTCCCCGGAAAGGGCATATACTCTTCCAGAATAATCTCAATAGTAGAAAATGCTAAAAAAACACTCCATCCAACCCGGTTCATGATCTTCATCGGTGCTGGAGAGAATTAGATTTTTTCCCCTCTTGGATAACATGATAACCCCGCCACGAAAGAACTTTGAGACATATAAACAGATCAAATGATCTAAAGTAAATGCAAGTTTGGCTTCTTTAGACACAAATTAGAGACAAGCGACTGCTCTCCGGATTGACGGACCAACATGTGCGAGACACACATTGTAAGTCTTGCATAGGTCCAAAATCACTCGGTCAATTAAAATATCAAATCCGAGGGTGAAAGGATAAGTATAAATATTAGATTATTCCGACCAAGGAGTGGTGATGTCATCATTAGGGTCAGGGATAATAATTTCAGAAATTGTTTCCCAATGGTAATTTGCCCAGACTATTTCTAAAGTAGAAGCAGTGATGGAAGTTGGACAATTTTTTTCCATTTCCACCCGGTCACTCTTAGAAGTGGCAGCACGAACAACAAATTCATTGTCAAAATTGAAAGTAGATGGAAGCATATTGAAGGCTTTGGGTTCAGCAGGAGTCTGAGACCCAGAAGGCTTACCGGCTCCGACGGTTGCGATGGAGAAGGAGCCGGAGAGGAGTTTCTCGCGGTGGAATAAGTAGAACAGGAGGAAGTTTGGGCCATAGTGACAAATTAAAGAGAGATTTTGAGAAATTCAGGCAACAACGACGAACGAAAAAAAATTAAAGAACAATAGAGGAAATTTACTTAGAAGAGAAGAACAAAAGGATGGAAGCAAGAAAAATGAAGCACAAGAATGAAATGAAGAGGAGAAAAGGGATTTTATAGCAAAAGGAATCATTACGAACCGATTGGACGATCCAATCAAGAATTGACATCTGTCCGGAGTACCAGAAAGATGGTACGTGAGTCAGAATATGGAGAAGAGGAAACATTTTGTTTTCCCACTTTTTCGAAATAATTTATTCTTTTTGAAAGAAGCTTTCAAGCGAAGGCAAAGAAAGGATCATTTCTACTTCCCATCACTTCGGAAACCTTGATCCGGGAAGTGGGGGGACTATCTGTATACGGTAAAATTCGGCACGATCTGAGACAGGTCCGGAATAAGGGTTCGAGGTAAACAGTTAGACCTAATACCGGATATGAGTCACAATTGAGATAAAGAAGCGGCAGAAACAAGACCGGATATAACTGGCGCAAATAAGACCCAGTGAAGTTTTGAACGTACTCAGCGTATATTCGATTTGGATATGACGTCAGGCGTTACTCTTTTAGCATTAAGAGGTCATCGTTAGCATTTATGACATTTAAATTCAGAGGGATTTGCGGGCATTAACACCTTATTTTCATACATATAAAAGGAGTCCAACCTTCATGTTGAACGGGCATCCAATTCTTGCTTAAGACTTTGTACTTGACAACATCATAACTAGTCATATTTGTATTCTTACTTTACTCTGCTACTGGTGATATTTTACCAAGCTTATAACCAGCTCGGACCAATCTTGCTTAGGAAATCCACCCGAGTTCAAGAGGATCAAGCTAATTTCAATACTTATTGTTTTCATTATTTTATTTACTTACTTATTGTTCATTATCTCTTGTTAATTAGAACAGATCAGTCCATGTGTTCTTTAAACCTCAAACAAATTCAACATCACCTTTTTGGAGTAAACAACTATTACTATTTTTAATTATAAAATGTAAAGTGCTATTTATGATTTTTCCTGTTAAGAAGCTCATATTCCATTGAATGAGTATGCCCTTGTGTTTGTTGGTTGCTTATTATAATAAGCTGACTCTATTTAGGTAGTTATAGTTGTCAAATTATCATTCTACTAGAATGTAAATGAGAAAACCCCATACGAGCAGTATGAAATAGCTTAAAGCCTACTATTTTTTGCGGACCAAACAAAAATCAACTATTTTTTGGATTCTTGAATTATTTGTAAAGAAGGGATTGTCCTTCGGACTAAATCTTTCTGCTTCAATAGATTATAATGGGCCATGAATCATGATGTCAACAGCATGCCATATTAAAAAATTGGTATTTTTTCAATCTCACCTTGAAGATCAGCCTTTTTTTCTTTCTTGTCTTTATCTGGTGAAAAGACGGATGATTATATTGGATCTTGTTTAAAAAATTGCATCTAGAACTACTTGTCACCTGTTATAAAATAATAAGTCTACAAAAAGAATATTATAGAGAAAAAGAGAAGAGAGGAGATTACTTTATTTCTCTTGAGGGATGTAAATACAATGAAGAGAACCCCTCTATTTATAAGGTCTAAGTAGCTTTGTCCAAAATTCACTAACCCTAACTTTCTTTGTAGAGATAGACATTCGCAATAATAAATAATATTTATAATACTCCCCCTTGAATGTTTATTTGGTAGATAATGTGTCTCGTTAAAACCTTACTAGAAAAAACTCAGTGAGAAAAATTCTAGTGAAGGAAAAAGAGTGCACATTTCTAATAATACGTCATTTGGTTTCCTCATTAAAAAACTTACAAGAAAAACCCAGTGGGATAAAAACCTTGAAAGAAAAAAGGAGTACAACGCGTATTAACTCCCCCTGATGAGAACTTCAAACTAAATACTTGCATCTTCACATCTCAATCTTATGCACCATCTTCTAGAAAGTTGCAGTTGGTAGAGACTTGGTGAACAAATCAGTCATATTATCATTCGAACGAATCTGTTGAACGTTGATATCATCATTCTTTTGGAGATCGTATCTGAAGAACAACTTTGGTGAAATATGCTTTGTTCTATCCCCTTTTATGAATCCTCCCTTTAGTTGGGCTATGTATGTTGCTGCATCTTCAGTCTTTGGATAGAGTTACATCGGCATATAATATTATTGAAATTACTCCAAGTGCATTCCTGACTTGCTTTATAAATAGATGTTATCTTTATATGATTTGGCTGTCATGTAGAACAAAATCATTGTAATCCTTCATAGAGATAGCTGTTGAATATTGTAAAGAAGTACGAAAAGTAAATAAATATTACAAGTGTTCGAAAGGATAAACAAATATATCAATGTTCAGAACTGCTGCAAGCTTGTTGAGTCTTGAATCTTGATAACCTGAAATCAAGAAACACTAAATCTGGATGGTTACAACTGTGTGCTGAGTCGAGTGATGACACTCTGTCCTTAAGACAAGATTGCCCCGTATATATGCTTTTACATTAACGGGAAATAGTCTCCCAAGATAAAACAACACTTTAATCTCAACACTACAAAGCAAATAGGTTGAGTCTGACGAAGAAAACAAACACGAAACGTCTTGCTGAAGAAATGGAAAAGGAAGGAAGAGTTTCTGTTTTAGTCCAACGTTTTTGGATTGAATTTCTCTTCTGTTTTGTCTCTGTGTATATAGTGTGTCTCTGTTTCTGATGTGTATATTTTGTGTATGTGTGTGTCTGTATTCTTTTTTTCGTAATTGAGCCAAAAAGCTCAATATATAGCATGAGGGAGGCTGCTCAACTGCCCAAGACATGGTTGTTAATGGCCATTAGTGAGGACTGTTAATGGCAAGTTTATGGCCATTAGGGAGGGATGTTAATGGCCAATAAATGAGGGATGTTTATGGAGGAGTTAACAGCCAAGTAATGGCTGGTTAATGCTTCAAAAATCAGTCCAAACGGTAGGCAGAAACTTTCTGTCTTCCGTTGTTGCCAAATTCACCTTTCCAGAAACTCCAAGGACCAAACTATAAATATTAAGCAATTTGGGGGTCCAAAGAGATAATATCAGAAAGTCCCACGACCCGTGACCGGACGGGACGGGCGCGCGTGTGGGCTTAGCCTTGAACCCAAGCACATCTAGGTCCTCCCTCCTTTAAACACATGGGTTACCCCTTGGGGTCCCAAACCCTTAACCAAATATAGGACTTATAAAGAGAGCAATTCTTCATTTTCCCACCGATGTGGTAGATTTGTCCCACACCATATTTCCATGCCTCAAACACCTTACTTCGTGGACCAATATCTCTTTCATTTCTCAATGAAATTTGACGATTCTTGGCCCTACGGTCATCTACTCACTTAATAGATTATGCACGTGTGGAGAGACAAAGCCTCTAACATGCGGAACCCTAGTGTTTAATTCATTAAATATGGGTGGACGCACCTCCCCACCAAAGGCAAATTTCCAACAATAGCAACATATAAAATGCATCAATTGCATAAAGATATGGCACTTCATGACACGAGAGTTCTGCAAGTTTCTCAACTCAATTTCTTTCAGCAGATAATCTATTTCTTTTGAAAACTCTTCAAGAATTCGAATAATATTCAAGTAATCAATTTACACTCATAAAGACGTAAGGATAATAGAGTCATTTGTATCCTTAGTCAATGAATACTCATTATGATAAAATCGCATTCACCTTGTTAGATTTAATCTATATAATGAACAGATTTTTAGAATCTTTATACGCTTCAGGCATTTAAATTCTCCAAGAATTTTCATATAAATTTTGTCAAGTGACAATATCCATTAATATGTAAATGCATGACATTTTCTGATGTCTGGACTGCAGGTCCAATAAGCTTGAGCTTACCAAAATGTGTCATTTCACTTGGTAATGATGTGTATGTTAGCATGCTTTTATAGACGTAGAATTCAGGTCCTCACAGTCATTTATAATATTGTGTTATATTGTACCAAATATATTATCGATGGTATATCATTATCAGTTCGTAATGTGACATAACTTATTGAGATGTCATCACTTCATTATGATTTAGGTACCTAAACCTATCACGAGGTTTCATGAAATATTGTGTTGTAGGCTCTTCGAGGGCACATTGTCTCCTTATTATGATCATTTTGATCATTTGCTGCTCTCACTTTTCAAGGATTATTGCATTTGAAATCGATTAGTCTACCATGCTTCATGCATGTCGTAGATTCTGTCCTTCAAAGACATTAATTTTAAAAGAGCATTTTGCAGCAATTCATAACATATTTTTTAGCTGTTTATTTTCTCCTCCTTAGGTTAGAAAAACTAACACATATCCCATCTTCTTTGGGGAAATTCATCTTTGTGCATCATGGTAGATTAATTAATCATATACCACACATAAAAACTGTTAGATGGAAATATCTGGTTACTGACCCTGAACCAATTGTGAGGGAGAATTTATCATAATTTATTGGTCTAAAGCATACAAGTATCATTGTATACAATATATCATATTTTAGATCAACACGTAAAGCTTTGTTCTCATTAGCAATAGTTTTATCGGAGGCATTCAATGCCAAATCAACTTGGATATAAACCAGCATTAATAAGATGAAGTATCTTGATTACATAATCTGAAAATTGTGCTCTTAACTCAATTATTTTGAGCAAGTAATTTTCTAAATGTCAAACACCAGGTTGACAATAAACGCACATGTGACTATCTCATTGATGCATCTATTTAATACATCACATAACAGATGAACCATTCACCTTTTATATTTTTCAGAAATTTAAGGAATTTAACCCCAACATTAGCCAATATAATCAACTTATCATGAGAACAAGCAACAAAAATAATTTTTTGAAGAATCTTCTAGTTCTTCAATATATGTCAAGTACTCAATTTTCACATCATATTGAATCGAGATGGCCAAATCGCTCATGCCGACTAATAAAATTATTTATACTATTAAATTTCAAGTTTATCATGTGATGTGCTATTTGTTTTAGTAAACTTCTGGTTTACTATGACATGAATTATTATTTTTTGTACCAATAAACTTCTGGTTTACCGTGACAGTGATTTCATCATCTTATATTTTTGTAGTACAATTTGAAGAATAAAGAGGGTAATCATTCACTTACATATTTCTTACCTACTATGATTTTATAGATGTTTAATCCTCCAATCATTTATAGCTTTAATATGATACCAATTTACTTTAGTAAACTTCGTGTTTAGTATAACTTGTGTTTCGATCATAACAAATTTGTATATTGCAATCTAGAACGAATTATATAATAGTAAATAAGCTCTTCAAAAGCCTTTAATTTATTCTCCATAATCACTTATTGTTTGGACACTACTAGTGCCATGATCTTCTAAATAAATAGTAAGCTCTTCTGGAGCCCTTAATTGATTTTGTACTGTCAAATATTCCTCTAACAATGCTGGTGTCATAACCAAACCTTACTACTTCGGCAGTAAATCTAATTACTTCAGGAATAATTTTTAAAGTTTACTACGGTATGAGAATTTTTTTTAAAGACTTTAAAGTTCCACTACTTCAGGAGTAAACTTTGGTATTTTAGTTTTACATGAATAAATTCAAAAATTACTATTTCGAAAGTAACATTTAAAGTTTTACTACTTTCAAAGTTCTACTACATTCGAAGTAGAGTTCAAAATTTTATTACTTCAGGAATAAATTTCAAAGTTCTACTATTTCATGAGTAGAGTTTTAGGAGTAAATTTCAGAGTTCTACTACTTCGGGAGTAGAATCTAGAGTCCTACTACTTCGGGAGTAGAGTTCAAAATTTGCTACTTCGGGGGAAGATTTATGAATTTGCTACTTCGGGAGAAGATTTCTGAGTTTCTTACTTCGGTAGTGAAGCATAGAATATTGAGAATATGTTTTCTCAATTATTCTACCTCTTCTGGAGGTGAGTCGTCATAACTTAACAATCAAACGCACGTCCGCATGTATAAGGTTTACTACATACTATCACATTCACTTCAGGGAATGAATCTATATTTATAACATTTATCAAAAGTTTTTATTCTTTAGGAATAAAATAGAATCATCAGACGTGTCTTAAGCATATTAAATTATGATAGCTTAATACCTCTTTAAGATGTTGTTACTTCAGAAGCAAATCGAGACATAATTATATATATATATATATATATATATATATAATATTAAAAAAAATCTCTAATATATCTTTGAGACTTACCAAGCTTCAGAGTAATTGTTTCTTTAGAGGATAATATGAAGCACTGTCAGATCTGCACTTCTTTGACAAATATGAACTAACTCAACTTAGTAGTGAAAATCACGTACCTTGGAATCATGCTTAAATTTGAAAGTACTTACCCCTTTATGGGTAGAACTCGAACATTCTCAATATAATCACTTCATAACCGGGAATATAGTGATTAAATAAATATCACAAAATTAAAATTTTACACAATAAAAAAACTACCGTGTAAGAACTTATCTTGCACTTTAGCCAAACTCCAAAGATGTGAACTCTCTCATGTCTCGTTGATCTTTTTCAAAATATTTTCCTATGATGGAACAGTCTCGTGCTTATAACGTGTTATAAAATAATAAGACTACAAGAAGAATATTGTAGAGAAAGAGAGAAGAGATGAGAATACTTTATTTCTCTTGAGGGATATAAATACAATGAAGAGAACCCTCTATTTATAAGGTCTAAGTAGCTTGGTCCCAAAGTCACTGACCCTAACTTTTCTTATAGAGATAAATATTAATAATAATAAATAATATTTATAACATCACGGCATTAAAGTGGTATTACTGTGGCAATTAGTTAATTTGTATAAGATTGCCTAACATATAAAATTGAGTGTTAGCCCATGATGCGCTTAGAATTGGGCTTAGATTGGATGAGAAATTTCAAGTAATTGCACGGTGTGTTCTTTAAACGGACTTGTCTTTAATTTTTTGCTTTTCAAATGGACTGGTTTTAATATTTTCCCTTCAAAATTTAACTTAGGTTTATATGGACATACGTTCTTTACATAACTCGTAGATATTATGATGTGTAACTTATGCCCCTAAAAGCATAAGTTCAATTTTGAAGGGAAAAAATTAAAGATCAACCCATTTGAAGGGCAAATTAAAGACCAACACAAATAGGAACAAAAAGTGCAAATGACCCGAGAAAGTTTCACAAGTTTTATCCCCTTGGGGATAATTATTTAGTAACTGACCTTTTTTACTTCTCTTATAATTTATGGACCTTTTAGACCATAGTCTAATGATTCCTTTTGAGCAAACTGAAAATTATATAAGAAAATGTTAGAGCATGGTAAAATTTTGTAAGTTATTCAAATGTTAGACGATAGTTTAATATTTTGAACGTAAGATTGTGATTCATATGAGCAAACATTTGACCCGAATCTAGTGTTAAGGGAAAATGTAACTTTTTAAGGGCTATAGTAGCATAAATTTTAAAAATAGGAACAAATTCTAAATGATAGCCTAAAAAAACACACTTGTGTAAATTGACTGGATTGGGTAACTGAATTTTATAGCTCGCTAGCACCACCCGGCCTATTCTAATAGCTTTAGATAAATGAATAAATTTAGATTCTTATTACTTGACCAACCAAAAAATAGTTTCATACAACGACAAATTTAGTGTAATCTCGCAAGTGGGAGGCGTGATGCACTCAGACCTTACTTCTATCTTTGTGGGGTAGAGGAATTGTTTCTGATAGACCATCGGCTCAAACAAAACGTAATCGATGCAGGATTGCAAGAAAAATAAGACAACAAATAATCAAGATACAAAACAATGGAGCAACACATAGTAATACACATAGAATAGTAAGGCTCTACAGCATATGCGATACCTAAATAATACTATGTACTAGAAAAAGGAGAAGGGGAGATGAAGAGGCTAGCCCTCTATCTCTCCCACACATCGTATGACAAAACTCACTTACCTATTAATCCTTTACCCTAATACTCGACCTCCAAATTTTTCTATCTTCCCCAGTCAATTTAAGAAAAAAAATATTTCATATTTCCCTTAAATAGCATTTTAATTGTATGATATCTTTCTAAACTCTTATAAACTCTAAATTGGAAAGATCTACTTACATGTAGCCAAAATACTTTTAACTTATCTGTCCTTTTTGTCTCTTTTGGTTTTCAGATAAGTTAGCAACCCTAGAGTACCTGGTTAGGCGGCTACAAAGTAATTAATAGTCAGAAAAGAGTATAGTATTAAGCAGGTAGAAATGTATTTTTTTTACACAAGCTCTCTTTTTTATTATTAATCGAGTCATCACTCTATTGCCACTGTCAAAAGGTACATTTGAAGAAGTAGGACTAGACCTTGCCTTTTTGTGTACATGAAGCAACTGGTATACCAGTTAATATGTGTGCAAACTGATAAGCCTAATGGAACTACTTGGAGAGCTTAGGGGAGTATTATAATGGAGTTTGGTCGAAATATGACAAAAGAGGAGCCCAAAACGATTTTAAAGAAAGCCGAAGTCGGCCACCGCCATGGATTTCACGGCTGTGAAATGATTCACGGTTCGTGAAAGTGGACAGTGAAACTATCCCCAGATGTTGCTCTCTCTGGATCCTTTTCACGGTCTGTCAACCGTTTCATGGGCCGTGAAATGGGACCATGTTTTTTACTTTTCGGCGAACATGTTTCCTTCAATTCGATTAAATCCGAAACCTTATGATACTTACTTAATACTTGATTAAGACCTCCTTTATCATCATAGGGGTATTAAGACTTCTCCGTCTTACATTAGCTAGCTTACAATGATGTCGATCTACAAGGTATGGGGTATAACATTCTTCCCCCGTTAAGAACATTTGTCCTCGGATGTTAGGGAACATATTTTAGAATTTCTAAGTCTAAGATTTCTCCGAAAATTTCGATAGAGTTTCCTCTGTAAACAGGACTATACAAACTTTTCACGCATCCAGAAAACACAAAAAATGCCTCATAAGGATAAGAAATAACATATATGGTTATCATGTTGGCCTTTCTCGACCATCTATTTACCAAAAGATCAATAGAGTGCGCTATGACTCACCTCAATCATCCATGCTAGGAACTTAAGCTGCATCTATTGCCTTGTTTCCATGGTTAGCACCTCTTTAAGATATATACAGTAAGTCAACTATGATGGAGTAGGGATAGGGAAATTATATCGCACGAATGTCGACATGAACCCGTCGTTGGAAACAAGTGAGGATATCTTGATTTCATGTCCTCTTCGGCCTCACATGTCATTATTGTTTCTCCGTTATTATTTCTCCACAACACCTTGATGGAGGATACTTCTCTAGTCCTCAACTTCTGGAATTGACGATCTAGGATAGACACATGGACCTCTTCATAAGACAAGTCCTCTGTAATAAGTATCCTCTATCAGCGATATACGGGAGGGATCTCCTATGTATTTGTGCAACAACGACACATGAAATATTGGATGAACCGCCTCTAATTCTGTAGGCAGCTCAAGCTCATATGCTATCTTGGCCGATTCTCCGAATAATCTTATATGGTCCAATGTATCTGAATACCCAATCACTAACAGTAAAATCCATATGTCAACGCCGAATATTTGAATAAGATTTTTGTCGACTTGGAGCTGTCAACAACCGCTCTTGAATCAACTTCACTTTCTTTACTGCGTGTTGTACCAAATCAAGCCCAAATAATTCAGCTTCGCCCACTTCGAACCAGCCAATCAGGGATCTACATTTATGTATGTACAAAGCTTCACATGAAGCCATTTTTATGTTTGAAGGATAACTATTATTGTAGAAAAACTTGATTAACGCCAAATGATCATCCTAACTGCCTTTGAAATCCAATACACAAGTCTGTAATTAATGTCTTCGAGCGTTTGGATAGTGCGCTCGGCCTGATTGTCGGTCTGTGGATGAAATGATGTACTAAGGTTCACCTGAGTACCCAAACCTTTCTTAAAAGACTTCCAAAAGTTAGTGGTAAATTGGGCACCTCTATAAGATATAATAGACATTGGAACCTCATGAAGGAAAACTATCTCTCTTATATATAACCGAGCATAATCTAACATTGTGTAAGTAATCTTAACCGGAAGAAAATAAGCTGACTTCATCAATTTGTCAACAATCACCCATATGGAGTCATACTTCCGCTGTGATTGGAGCAAGCCTGTAATGAAATATATGTTAGTCATCTCTCATTTCCATGTTGGCAACTTAATTTGTCAATAGTCACACGTATCTCCCTAGTGCTCAATTTTAACTTGCTGATAATTCATACATTGAGCCACGTACTCTGCAACATTCTTCTTCATGTCATTCCACCAGTATATTCCCTTAAGGTCATGATACATCTTTGTCGACCCTAGATGAACACCTCTGCCATAATACACTCTCTGAGTCCCCCAACGTCTGGTACACGCAAATAGCCTCGATACCTAAGAACTCCATCTTTCCCAATCTTTAGTATCTGTTTTTTATGCTGCGGCATTCCCTCTCTCGTCCTTATTAATTCAAGATCTTCAAATTGTCGCTATTTTACTTCAATTACTAGTGACGATTCTGCAGTATTCTGGAGAACAACACCTCCATCACCTGAATCAAGCAATCGGACACTCAAACTAGCCAATTGACACAAGTCTTTAGTCATAGGCATCTTCTCTGCTGCTACATGACTCAAACTACCCATCAACTTACGGCTCAGAGTGTTATCTACCACATTAGCTTTGTCGGGATGATAGAGTATATCAACATCATAGTCTTTCAGCATTTCGAGTCACCTATTTTGCCTCAAATTCAACTCCTTCATCCGGAAAATATATTGAAGGCTCTTGTGATTAGTAAAAATCAATATGAATCCTAAATAGATAACGACGCCTGATCTTTAAGGTGGACACTACTGCTGCTAACTCAAGATCATGAGTCGGATAGTTCTATTAGTGCTTCTTCAACTACCGCAAAGCATATTCAACAACTTTGTTGTGCTGCATTAGGACACAACCTAAGCCAATTCTAGAGGTATCACAATAAACAACATACCATTTAGTACCTTCAGAAAGTGCTAAGACAGGTGATGATGTCAACATATTATTCAATTCCTGAAAACTCTGCTCGCATGCCTCTAACCACTGAAACTTAGTTGCTTTATGCGTCAGCTTTGTCAACGGGGCAGAAATAAAAGAGAATCCCTCTACAAACCTCCGATAATAGCCTGCTAAGCCCAAGAAACTACGGACTTCTGTAGGAGTTGTAGGCGTCGACCAATTCTTCACAGCTTCAATCTTATGGCTATCAGCTTTGATACCTTTATCTGAAACTATATGGCCAAGAAAGGCTAAAACTCGCATTTAGAAAACTTGGCATATAACTTACAATATTGGAGCATGTGTAACACCGCTCGCAAATGACCAGCATGCTCCGCCTCCGACTGGGAATATACTAGAATATCATCGATAAATATAATCACAAAGATATCTAGGAACGGCTTGAACACCCGATTCATCAAGTCCATGAAAGTCGATGACACATTAGTAAGCCCGAAAGACAGTACAAGAAACTCAAAATGACCATATGTGGTCCTGAAAGCAATCTTTGGAATATTTTTTTCCTTAACTCGTAACTGATGGTATCCGAACCTAAGTCAATCTTCGAGAAATATTTAGCACCCTGTAAGTGATCAAACAAGTCATCGATCCTTATAAGCGGGTACTTATTCTTGATAGTAACCTTATTCAGTTAACGATAGTCAATGCACATTCATAGCAAGACGTCCTTCTTACAGACAAACAATACGTGCGCCCCAAGGAGAAGTACCGGGCTTAATAAAGCTCTTCTCTAGTAAATATTTCAATTGCTCATTCAACTTCTTCAATTCAGCAGGGCCCATTCTATATGGAGGAATAAATATTGGTTGAGTGCCCGGAAGCACATCGATAGAAATTCATCTAGGAATATGTCTGAGAATTCATTGAACATGGGAACAGACTGAAGAGTTTGGGGGTTTTTTCTTAGCATCACGAACAAGAACAAGATGCTCCATCTCTACCTCAACCAGCTGGAGGCTGAGAACCTTGCCCAAGAGGGCGTACTAAAGATGAAAAAATAGCTACAGACCTAGTCAGTTGTTCATGCCACCCCCGACTCTCGATGGACAGTTTCGCATAATATGGCTTGGTTGCCCACAAGAATAATACAAGTATGATCCCTGACGACACTGCCCGAAATAGGCCCTACCACACTGATCGCAATGGGAAAAAAGAGGTATCGCCTGACTGAATCCCCTATCCGTTCTAGGCCTGATGCCTGTGAAATCTATCCTGACCCCGAATAAGCAAATCGATCACGGCACACTCCCTAAAATTGTGAGGGTGCGCTGGCTGCCAAATAAGCTGAGTGCCTAGAATACTAGGGCCTAAACCCACATCGAAACTAACCAAAATCACCTGCAGATCGGGTTCTCTCTCTCGGTCGACCCTTTGTTGCCTCTTACAAACCTCTAAATTCTTAATGTAGGCCTGAATATGGGAGATATCCATACCCGGACTTAAAGAAGCTGTCGTACACTCATTAACCAAATGCGGCCCCAAACCGTTCACAAACGAATGCACCCGACAACTCATCTTAGCTACGATCATAGGAGCATACATGGTCAATGAATTAAATTGAATGTTATATTCCCATATGCTCATGCTACCCTGTTGGGGGTGAATGAACCTATCTTGTCTAGCCCATCGGAGCTCTACCAGCAGATAGTGTTGTAAAAAGGCCTCAGAAAACTTTTTCCACACTGTTGGTGGTGCAGGCGATCCCCTAGACTTCTCTCATGACTCATACTACACAACATCAACATCCCCCAATCTATAAGAAGCTAACTCTATTGCCTCAGCATCGATGGTGTGCAGTACCTGTAAAGTCCATTGCATCTGATCTAGAAAGTTTTGTGGGTCCTTGTTCGGGTCTGACCCCATGAATACTGGAGGGTCTAGGTTAATGAAATCCCAGACTCTCGCACTAACCACGCTGTTAGAAGGACCAATAACCTAACGTTGGGCCTGAGCAACCACTAACTGAGTCAACAACTGAACAACACTACGCATGTCAAGGTCCTGATCAGGGACATCCTATGGAAAAATTGGAGGTACAACAACTCCTTTTAACTCTTCTGGGGGTGGTGGTGTTCTGGAAGTCTAGTATAAGGCCTCATTCTGACGCTCATGCTACCCCGTATTATCGGGTGACACCTGACCGGTATCATCTCCCGCATCAACATCCAACATCCTACTAGTCATAGGCATCGCTGAAATCATAAACAAGATAGGAATTAGGAAATCAAATTCTTACGACTCTGCTCTAGCGCACGATCTAAAATAAGAAAGAAAGCAACTATTAAATTTCTTGTAGCCTCTTGCTTATAAATGTGGCGCACGACACATCCATAAACAAGACTCTACTAGACACGGCTTGTAGAGTCCCTAAGACAGGCCTGCCATTATACCAAGTTTGTCACACTCCAACCTTTGGGGGTGTGGCCGGCACCCAATACCTTAACAACCCGAGCATACCATTCATAGAACATGCTTTGATTATATAGGAATCTGGGTCGATAAGGCCCCAAACTAACAGTCGTATAGTAACTTGAACATGATGATATGTAAATGGAGATGACTCAACCATATATACATAAATAAGGTAGACAAGGCCACCATAAGTACAAACAAACCATCACAAAGACCGATAAGGCTATACAGAACAACTATACACAAAACCCAAGTCTACAAACCTCTTGAAGTAGCATGGAGTAACAGAAGGTCGGGATAGGGTCCCTCTATACCCAAAATACATATGTACATTAGAACCAGAACCTAACAATACCATATGAAAACTCCGAAAGAGTGAACCGTGACAACTAATAGCTGGAACAAACAATCTACTGGGGAGGAGCGTTTGTCCATCTATCTGCACATGCACACATGAAACACAACTCCCCAGCAAAGGGACGTCAGTATAAAAAATGTACTAAATATGTAAGGTAAGTAAACATAAATATATACAACAACATAAGTAAAGATAAGGGAAAGAGACAACCGGGAACTATGAATGCCACTGAGGGCGTATGAAATGCATTATTTCTTTGAAAACATATATATACATATATAGGCCTCACAATGGAGAATTACTATCATCATCAAGCCACTCTCTCGGGCTAATATCACCATATCGTACCCAACTGCGGTGATGTGTACATATAAGTGCCATACATGGCCGACTATAGCGTGGCTCTATGTCATAACATATATATATATATATATATATATATACATACAATAGATTAAAAACCTCATACGAACATCATTAACATGGTCAGAGTGATATAAGGTTGTTACCCTGCGAGTATCGTTATGTAACTATGTATATCAGTTGTCGTGAAATCAACAAGGAGCACATACTCAGAGATAATATAATATGCAAAAAATTACTCCCGACAAGGGACATATAAGATACAAAGAGCACTTCAAGAGTAAAGAATGAACACACCTCTAATATTCAAGAATATAGTCGCTTAAGAAATGATTCGTTTTGTATCATTTTCATTAAGATCATGCCAAAAGGAAGGAAGAGTAATCCTTACATACCTCGTCGCTTGGTCAACGCTAGCTTACAAGGCCTTGTACGCTCTATGAATGATAACCTACGTAATAGAGATGATTCGAGTCAAGATTAGATTGATAAGCTAAGGATTGATTCATTACGACATTTTATCGAACACCTAACATGTATAGAACTTCATGTCCTTTAACAATGACAACTTAACACCAAGACAACACAAGAACAACATCAACATCAACATCAACAATAATATACCAAGGCTACTTCACCGATTTCCAGCCATCACATCTCATACATATAGCCCTAAAACAATCCAACAAAAACAACATCTTAGATCATCTTCAAGTGCTTATCTTATGGGTTTTCATCCAAACAACTTACCCAACACTCAAATAGGCTTAAGAACAAGAAATGGAGGATCATACTTACATGAAACAATAGAGATAACTTCCAATTTGAGCTTTACTTAGCCCACCGCCATGGATTTAACGGCCATGAAATTATTCACAGTCCGTGAAAATGGACTGTGAAACTACCCCCAAATGTTTCTCTCTCTTGATCCTTTTCACGGTTGCAGGCGATTCATTTTCACGGGCCGTGAAATGGGACCATTTTCTGACTTTTTGACGAACTTGTTTTCTGCGATTTGATTAACTCTGAAACCTTCTTATACTTAATAGTTGATTAAGATCTCTTTTAACCTCATAGGGGTACTAAGACTTCTCCGGCTTACATTAGCTAGCTTACGATGATGTCGACGTACAAGGTACGGGGTGTAACATTTTACCTCTCTAATAATAAATAATCAATAAGTTAATTTTATTAATACATACAAAATTTCTTTTAAATAATAAAATAATAACAACAACAGAATACCCAGTGAAATTCCACAACGTGGGTCTGGGGAAATAATAAAATTATAAGTCTGATAATATTGAGACACATAGAAACAATATATATGAAGACCAATAGGAAGTGAAGATGAAAATTTCGGCTATCTATTTTCATAAGAATGTTCAATTGATATTCATTCACACGATATTCTCAATTAATAAAAACGCAATATCATATCTCGTTATTTGAGTTATTCTCAATTTTTATATTACTATAGATGAATAGAACTTATTTATCTTTCATTTATTATATAAGTTTGAATGCTAATTAGAAAATTTGACACATAATTTGCGCAGAAATTGTTGGCAAACTCCGAGCATTGAGCATTACAGGTGTTTATTAGTTCACAATCGGGAGCTTGTGGTACAAGCATCACAAAACAATGACCCACACGTGAGTCTAGGAGCATTTTTATTAGAGCACACAATTATAATCGAGCACTTGGAACACAAAGCAACACAAATTAAGGCTTTATACGTGAGCTGAAGAGCGTTTTCCAAATGCCCCGCCCAAAAACAAGCCTCGAGTAAATCCTTAAATAAACCCTTTAAAACACTGACTTAAACAATAGTAGTAGCATTGAAATAATTGATATAAAGATTCTGCTATCTATTTATTTTTGCTTGATATGTTGGAAACAGCCGTCCCTCTGTTACCCTTTTTGGAGGTAAATACGACATGTGAATTATTCCTCTCTCAATATATATACTCCGCTTAACCTATTACTATGAATTTATTACTCTAGTAGATGGATACCAACCAAAAGAGTATATTAGGCACTTGCTTTGCTGTGCAACATGCCAACATTAACCAACAAAATCTAAGGACCGTCGATGACACCTGCTTCTATACAATATGAGACCTTCATTAAATATTGAAGAATCGATCATGTGGGCTAATTAATGAAAGCATCATTTGCAGTCATCAACATTAACAACTCAATGACCCCTTAGTCCTTAGATGAAGTTTCTAACTTTAATGGGTTGGCCGATAAAGTCAGACTCGAAATCTGAACATGGACAAGTTCACGATTTGAAGTTTATGAATTGTTATAGCGATCTTAAATTAATATTATTATAATAATAATTAATTCACAATTAAATATTTATAGATACTTAACTTATTTCTTTATATATGTCGAGAGCGTGAACAAAAACTATTGAGTTTACATGAACCTATAATCTGGTCGGGCCTCTAGATCCGCAAGTATAGAGAGTCACCTTTAATAGAGAGTAGCTTACATGATCTCAAAATGTGACCCCCAATCGATTTAGTAATCCGCCCCTAATGTAACGGTCCTAATCCAACTGTTAACGTAATGTCCGCTTTGAGTCTAGGCTCGTACGAATTTATTCTTTGGATTTTTAACTGAAAAGACGTCTCGCAATTGATTCTGAACTCATTTTATAAGGTCTCTAGCTTTCTTCTCCCATTCTTACGTGTGATTCTCCTAAAGTATAATGTGCACCCCTTCTTCAAAGATTTATCCTCCATCATGGGCATCCCACCTAAAGTGAATATTAAATACTGAATGTAAAAAAAAACTCAAGCATCTATTTACCATAACCTCTGAATCAAGTATTAATCCTTTTTGAGAAATTAAATTTGTTTTAAAAAATTACTCTTGTCATCTCAATTTATATGATATTATTTTATTTTTAATTAATCAATTCTAAAAAAACATCTTTTGATATTTATATGTCTTGTCTTTTCTGATAGTTTCAAAAAAACTTAAATCTCTTAAATTATATGTTCACTTAAATAGAATCACATAGATTAGAACCGTCAAAGAGTAACTTTTTGACACCTCCATCAATAGGAGACATAAACCTTTTGTACTCCTTGGCTATTGACGTAATCCCTTGAGTTTATATCCCTTGAGACATATAAACACCACAGCCGCCATCTTCCACTAAAGTGCTTTTCTCAAACTGCCTTTTTGCGGCTATTAATTGGCTATTGCACTTTTTAGTGTTTTTAATGATCTTTCACACCACAATAATTTACTTACCTACATTCGATAACTCCCATGCACGATCTTGTTACCTAGAAGAAAAAATTAATTTTATTTTTTAAAATTTATTCTTAAAGATAGTTTAGTTAAAATATTTATTTTATTTTTAAGAGTTAGTATTTTCTTAAATGATGTGCTAAAAATTAAATGAATTTTTATTTTAGACAGGAGGATGTAACTGAAAAGACAACCCCCCCCCCCTATCTTAAGACACTATATATACCCTTGAAGTCTTCCTCTTTCTTCATCATTGGACAAGCTCAAATTTCTCATACACTAAAATTTCCTTTTTCCATCCATTTTATTCATCAATTAATAGTACTACCCAAAATGCAGTACCAAGAATCAGAGTCATCATGGGGAAATCACCAAAACACAAAGGCAGCGAAGCAAAGATCGTCGTCTTCGGAGTCGTTGGAGAGGGTGGTGAGGCTGGCATCAAGAAGTGCGGTGGTGATATTCAGCTCAAGTACGTGTTGCATGTGCCATGCAGTGAAGAGGCTCTTCAGTGAGCTCGGAGTGAGCCCAACGGTGTACGAGTTGGACCAAGACCCTAATGGAAAAGGGATGGAGAGGGCACTCTCTAAACTTCTTGGAAATTCGCCTGCCGTTCCAGTTGTGTTCATAGGTGGAGAATTAATTGGATCAATAGATAGAGTTATGGCTTCTCATATTAATGGCACTCTTGTCCCACTTCTTAGGGAAGCTGGGGCTCTCTGGCTTTAATTAGAATTTTATTTATTTTTCAACGAGTGAGATGTAGACAGTCTACCCTAATGCAAGCATTAGTGCCTGCTTTCAGGGCTCGAACTCCTGACTTATAGGTCACTCGGAAATAACACTATCGTTGCTCCAAGGCTCCCTTTATAACGCGGGGTACTTTGTGCACCGGGCTTCCCTTTATGATGATTGTTATACTCTGTCTATTTCATTTTTTATGACATTTTTCCTTTTTAATTTGTTCAGAAAAGAATAATATTTTTCTAACGTCAGAAACTATTTAACTCTTAAATGACTTTCTATTTTGCTTTTATTGACAAGCTTTATTGTTTCGCGATAGATATGTCATAATGACATGTTTAAACTCATAAATTTCATGATACTTCTAATATATATGTACCAAAAGTATGTATTCTTTCTTAAATACGAAGAATATAATGAAACCAATGGAGTACTAAAAGAAGCATGTCAAGAGCAAGGGATGTTTAATCTAGATTTGTTTCTAGCTTTTACTTCTGGATGATGGGATTCCTCCAATGTTTGTAATTTTTTTGTTTATTTAATGAGTTTTTATCAATTTTCAGTAGCTAGGTTAGGTAAAGTTAGAAATATCTGGTAATTTACCTAATAGGAGCAGTATCATGACAATCTGGTTAGTGCCCTTATTAGCAATATTATAAAATATTCAGTATATATTGTTGGAAATTTGCCTTTGGCGGTAGTTGCGACCGACCAACTTTAACGGCTTAAACACTAGTGTTACGTATATTGGAGAATCCGGTTCTTCACACATGCGTGATCTACTAAGTACGTAGATAACCGTAGAGCCAAGAATCGTCAAATTTCATTGAGAAATGAAAGAGATGTTGGTCCACGAAGTAAGGTGTTTGAAGCATGAAAAGTGTGGTATTGTGTTCAATTCTCCCTCATCGGTAGAGGAAGAAAGAATTGCTCTCTATATAAGTCTCTAATTGGTAAAGGGTTTGGGACCCCAAGGGGTATCCCATGTGTTTAAAGGAGGGAAGACCTAGATGTGCTTGGGTTCAAGGCTAAGCCCACAGCCTTGTGCCGCCGCCGTCCGATTCAGGGTTCACGGCCGTGAAATTTGTGGGGAGCTGTCTAATATTATCTTTTTGGACAAGAGAACTCGCCGGATGTGCAGTTTGATCCCTGAAGTTTCATATGTACAGTTTGGACGAGAATTCTTTCATATGTACTGATTTGGTCCCTGAAGTTTCAATATTTACAGCTTTGGTCCCAGAATTTACGGAGACTTTTTCAGCCTACCGTTGGGACTGTTTTTGAGGCATTAATCAGCCATTACTTGGTGATTAACTCCTCCATTAACGATCAATGGCTATTAATGACCATTACTTGTTTGTTTTAATGCCCTCCTAATGGCCATTATGACCATGTTTTGGCGATTAGACAACCCCTTCTCCTTGCTATATATTGAGCCTTCTTTTGGCTCAATTCAGTGGAAGAAAACAGGCAGCAAACAGGCCAGAAAATACACGAAAAAGACAAAGACAAAACCTGAAAAACAAGCGAAAACAAAGACTGGAAACACAAAGAAATAGGCAGAAGCTTGATGACCAAAATCGCTGGAAAAACAGTGAAGAAAAGTGACTGAAAATCAGTCAAAAACAGTGACCAAACCCTCACGTATACACAAGATATACACTATAGAGACACACTATATACACAGAGACAAAAGAGAAGAGTAGAGAGAAACTCTTCCTTCCTATTCCATATCTTCAGCAAGTCGAGTCATATTTGTTTTCTTCGCCAGGCTCAACCTATTGGCTTTGTAGTGTTGAGATTAAAGTGTTGTTTTATCTTGGGAGACTATTGCCCGCTAACGTAAAAGCATATATACGGGGCAATCTTGTCTTAAGGATAGAGGGCTATCCTCGACTCAACAGACAACGTTATAACCATCCAGATTTAGTTGTTTCTTGATTTCAGGTTATCAAGATTCAAGACACAACAAACTTGCAGCAGTTCTCAACATTGGCTTTGCAAGGTGATCAAGATTCAAGACACAACACACATGCGGCAGTTTTGAAGATTGACCATTTATTTATCCTTTCGAACATTTGTAATAGTTATTACTTCTCGTACTGATCTATAAAGTACCATAGAAATACCAATAATTTAAGACAAGATTGTATTGTAATACTATTAGTGTTCGAAAGATGTCGGTCAAAAGTTGTGTGACCAAATCTGGATATGGCAATGGTTTTCTGGTAGAAGAGAGTGATGATGATGAACGTGTTCATGGTGTCACCGCTACCAAGACTGGTTGGAACAAGCGCTCACGAGAGCTTGAGGATGTCAACTGGGACAAGAGGAGAAGACTGAAGATGTACTTCTATCTTGCAGTGAAGGCTGTATCTATCCCGGACAAAAGATCCGAATAATGGTAAGAAGGAAATGGACACTCGATCGATGAAGTGGCTGAAGTGAGCGAGAATCGAAATTGGGATAAGTAGTTTTTCATACTTGTCAAGAATAAAGATTAAATGAGGTGCGATTAAAAATTGATTAAAGTAAGGAGGAATATGAAAATAATTTATATTCCTTACGCTTTAAAAATCAGAAGTTTAATCTCATCTTCTTTTCCGTTTAAAGATTGGATTGTAAACAACTTAAAAGATCCGTTCTTTTAAGTGTAATTGTTAAAGTATGTAAAGTATGTTCGCACATACGATGGAGAAAGATCCACTAAGCGTGAAAGCTGTTACCACTCTTAAGTAAGCGCCAAGAATTATCTGGGCACCAATCTTAACGGAAGGAGTCTAAAAGTTAAAGGCGTAGAACTTTGTCATACTATTTGGCGAGAAGATCCTTCATATGATGATATTGGACACTCAGTCATACAAAGCCTCAGAGGCGTGGAGTGGGCCAAAATTCCTTTGATATGATGATATTGGACACTCAGTCATACAAAGCCTCAGGGTGGTGAGTGGGGCGAACTCATTTCATAGGAAAAGTAATGGACACCTAGTGTGGTGGGCCGAGTTTCAGTCTTAATGATCTGAAGGCCTAAAGAAAGCGATAAAGAAATTGGACACTTAGTGCGCCAAAGCAAGCGAAGTGGGCAGTATCGAGATCACATATGATTCGATTACGCCCTAACCACGGGCAAGAGGTTGTTCATGTGAAGCAACGCCACCTCTAAAATCAAAGGGGCTGGAGAGGTTGTCCTCAATAGGACTTCAAGGAATGGATCACTCTAAAAAGAGGTGATACATGTTCCTAACTTGGTTTAAGGGACGTTGTTGGTCAAGTTGGTTTGAGACTAGTCCAACAGGTCTGTAATAACTACGAATGGTACAATATGTCTATAGCCCAATGAATGATATATTTGTAATCCGTGCATCTATGCCATCATAGATTAAGACACGTTAAATAGTAAGTCATTCAAAAGCTAACGATGTTGAGATTGTTGCCTCCTTTCGACATAAAACCTCAAAATGAATGTGAGGTAGACGAAGAGGCAAAATCACCTTTCCAAATTCCATCAAGGGAATAGCGAAAGAAGCACCGCTTCTCTAGAACTTAGTCACACCTACTTGGGTGATTTGAAGTTTATACAAAATAGAGGGGAGAGACAAGTACGTTGTGATCTTCATTGATGATGGTACAACGTATGGAATCCTTTGTTTGTTAAAAAGCAAAGATGAAATTGTTGAAGCGGATAAGCGCTACAAAGCAGAAGTTGAAACTCAACTAAGCCTACGGATTGAGAAATTCGTAGTGATAGAGGGGGAGAATGTGAAGCATCGTTCATTAAACGACTGTTCATTTCTCACCTCAGTCCAACGGTGTTAGCCAAGCGCAAAGTAAATGCGCCCAAATTATATGGGGTGGCTTGGTAAAAGTTGGAACACCGAAACAGTCGATTGTACCTAAGGCGTAGATTGCATATCCACTTGATGCGCAAATAACGATGCTCGATCGCCTCATGGCGTAAAAGAATAATGAATTCTTTGAAGATAGCTTTCCTTGAAAAAGGAAAAATGAGTAATTGCTCAAGGTTAACAAGAACCCGCGAGGGTTTGGTATCCGAACTAGGCGTTAGTATCTACAGGATCATATAGAACCATACTTGCGTAATGGTTGATCTTCCTCCGGGAAAAGAACCTTTGGGTTGTAAGATGTGCTCCCATGTGAGTAGCTTCACATCCAGGGCCATTGCAGTCTTGCGTGGCATGAATGTTGAATTAGCCTTCCCAATCGAAGAGTTGGAAGAAGAGAATCAGAGTTGGTTTTCTGGACTGTTGGGCTTCTTCCTGAACTTTCATCTTGGTCCCTGAAATGTTTACATTTTGGTCCTGAAAGTTTCAGATAAAATAGAAACAATGAATCTGACCACAGAAACATTGACTCTGAAATTAGAAAGCCAACAGTTGGAGAATCAACAGTCTGAAAGTAAAAGTCATATTGAAACAAAATCTCGATATGAAAGATATGGGTATCACAGATGGCATCTTAGGAATTGAATTTTTAAGACATCTAACGGACTGATCGAGAGTTGACAGTCTCGTTGAAGCCACCAATGGATATGAATCATAGAACTGATTGGAATCATGGTGCACCCATAGACAAGGAGCGATATGCACAGGTCATGTGTAGTTCAATGTATTGTACACACTACAACCGACCTGGTATCGTCCTACGAACAGATCAGTTGAACTAAGGTTCACTGATGATTTTAATACATGATCGGTAGAAGGCGTTAAGTCGGATATGACGATATCTGAATTATTCGCTTATCTACGGATTATAGTATTCTGGATGTCCAACAATTCTGGGAGAACACAGTGATGCAAACTGGACATCAGATCTGAAGAACACCAAAGCCACAAGTAAATGTGTATGGTGGGTCTTGGAAAATCCTCTAAAGCAAACTTGCATCGGCCGATTCATGATGGAATCGGAGGTTATCGCTTTATACAAAGCATGAAAGAAGTTGAGTAACTTCACGGCTCCTTAGAGGACGTCCCTTATTGGGAGAAACCCGTGCCTTCGGCAGTTATACACTGTGGCTAGCCGGTCGGCTTCAGGAAGGACACGGATGACAGCGTCTGGACATATCTTTCAGGATCTGTCGGAGACATAAGACCGTATGGCAGTTGATCATCACGGGTGTGACATCCTTGTTTACTAACTAAGGGACTACCCGGAGATCAAGTGTCCTGCCTGTCTAGGGGAATTGGCTTAAAACCCAAACAATACGAACCTTTGCGGTGGAAACCCAACCATACTTATTGGAGATCCCAAGAATTTGGTTCAATGGGAAAACTAAGCGGCAAAAGGTTCAGTTGAGCGCTTCGGTGGAAGCAAGAAGCACTTCGGATGATGATTGCATGCGAAATATGAATCCAAAGTCATTCCCGCGATAGACATTAAAGTGCTACTGCATGGTGGGTAAAGGTTAAGCTTCCAAACCTTTTAAAAGATCCTCAAGCGGTTGAGGTTAAGGTTGGAAACTTTTAATGATTCCTAACACTTGAGAAGTGGGGTATAGCAAGATACCTTGTAGGAGATCACCTATTTAAGTGCGAGGATGGCGCCTCAAATGAACGCACTTAAGAATCCAAGTGTGTCCATGGCCTAGCGGACAGAAACGTAAGAAGGAAAATGAATAAGAAGAGTTATTGTGTTGATATCGTTGTCTTGGCTTACACTAAACACCGACGAAGACATCACGTTCACCGTGATAAGTAAGTCAGATGGTTTCAACTAGGGAAGGTTCAAAGCCTAAGCTACCTCTCCTGATGCAATATCTTTTCTCTGAAAGATTGCTCAAACCAAGGCACCTTCTGTGTGCACCACAACCTCTCTTTCATAGAGGATTGTTGGAAATTAGCCTTTGGCGGGGAGATGCGTCCACCCATCTTTGATGAATTAAACACTAGTGTTCCGTATGTTGGAGACCTCGTCTCTTTACACATGCATGATCTACGAAGTGAGTAGATGACCGTAGGGCCAAGAATCGTCTAATTTCGTTAAGAAATGAAAGAGATATTGGTCCACGAAGTAAGGTGTTTGAGACATGGAAATGTGGTGTGGGACAAATCTACCACATCGGTGGAAATAGGAAGAATTGCTCTCTATATAAGTCTCTAATTGGTAAAGGGTTTGGGACCCCAAGGAGTATCACATGTGTTTAAATGAGGGAAGACCTAGATGTGCTTGGGTTCAAGGCTAAGCCCACACGCCTTGCCGCATGCAGTCCGTCAGATTCAGGTTCAGGGTTCACGAATTAGAGTGAAATTTGTGAAATGCATTTAATATTATCTTTTTGGACCAGAGAACTCTGCCAGATATACAGTTTGATCTCTGAAGTTTCATATGTACAGTTTGGACCAGAATTTTTTCATATGTACAGTTTGGTCCCTGAAGTTTCAATATTTACAGTTTGGTCCCCAGAATTTCTGGAGACTTTTTCAGCCTACCGTTGGGACTGTTTTTTGAGGCATTAATCAGCCATTACTTGGCTGATTAACTCCTCCATTAACAGTCAATGGCTATTAACAGCCATTACTTGGCTGTTTTAATGCCCTCCTAATGGCCATTAACAGCCATGTTTTGGCAGTTAGACAACCCCTTCTCCTTGCTATATATTGAGCCTTCTTTTGGCTCAATTCAGTGGAAGAAAACAGCGACAAACAGGCGAGAAAATACGAAAAAGACAAGATTACAAAACCATTTGAAAAACAAGCGAGAAAACAACACTGAAACACGACAAAATAAACAGCTTGACCAAAATCGCTGAAACGGTGAAGAAAAGTGGCTGAAAATCAGTCAAAGCGGTGACCAAACCCTCACGTATACACAAGATATACACTATAGAGACACACTATATACACAGAGACAAAAGAGAAGAGTAGAGAGAAACTCTTCCTTCCTATTCCATATCTTCAGCAAGTCGAGTCATATTTGTTTTCTTCGCCAGGCTCAACCTATTGGCTTTGTAGTGTTGAGATTAAAGTGTTGTTTTATCTTGGGAGACTATTGCCCGCTAACGTAAAAGCATATATACGGGGCAATCTTGTCTTAAGGATAGAGGGCTATCCTCGACTCAACACACAACGTTATAACCATCCAGATTTAGTTGTTTCTTGATTTCAGGTTATCAAGATTCAAGACACAACAAACTTGCAGCAGTTCTCAACATTGGCTTTGCAAGGTGATCAAGATTCAAGACACAACACACATGCGGCAGTTCTCAACATATATTTTGTAATATTTTGTATTGTACAATTATAGTAGATATATGATCCTTATTATATTAGGATTTCACACTATATCATACAATTCGTTCATGACCAGCATTTTTTTCTCTTTATAGAAAAAATTAAGAATCGACCCTTTAGTTAGCATGGTTTTCCCATTTGTATGGTTGAATTTATGTCTATGGTAAAATTGTATTTTTATGTGCTAGCATGACAACATGAGTGGAAGAACAACTTTTTGGGCTCATAAATTTGAATAGACAAAAAAAGAACAATGTGCATTAAATAGGAGTGGTAGTACAAACGCTAGCGGGCAGCCTCGATACATTATGCAGTAGAGTATATAGAAGTATTAATGCCTTGTAGGAATTTCCAATATTATAGTTACGGGTGAAAAAATTAATCCATAAAAATATGTTTCATTTAATCCATTCAGCTTTTGAATGGATTATTGACCCATCAATTTATTAGCTTAGTCTATTATAGTTCAGCTCATTTCAGCACATTTAAAATTTGGGCTGATATGTAGCTCAAATTGGATTGATATTTAGCGCAAATTAACCCATAGAAATCTTGTTAAATATTTGTTTTTAAAAAAAACTTTTTGCTTGATGTTTTATATAGTCATAATAAGAAAATAATTTTATTAAGTATTTAAAAAATTATAAAAAAAAATAAAACTTAATAAGAATTGTGCGTTTGAATTACGACCCGCTTTTTAGCCCAACATGTTTCAGCTCAAATATATTTTGAATGTGTCAATAACCACCATTTTATTATAAAAACTAAGGAGATTCTTGCTATGAATAAAAGGCTAGAAATAAGGAGATTTCCTATATTAGTGATAACATAATTAAATGCATATCAAGATACAACAATTACTTACAAAAAAAGAATTCAACACAATCTACTAGCAAGCTAATTCATGAACAAATATATAATTTTTGAACAAGTATATATGTTTATTCTATCTAAATATTATATATGTTGTACTATTAAATACTATATAATATAATATATATTATTACAGAGTACGATTACTGATGTGTGTGTGTCTATATATATATATATATATATATATATTAAAAGGTATTATCATATCATATAGTGTATATAATATACAAACTTCAATATAGTAATTTCTACTATTATACACAAATATTTTATTACCATCTTTTCAATTACACTTACCAATTTGAATAAATGATATACATATTATTATATTATATATGGCATTTATTATACAAACTTAAATATACTAAATACTCATAAATATTTTAGTACCATCTTTTCAACTACACTTTCCAATTTGAATATACTATATACATGTTTATCGTTTTGACCTTAGAATAAAAAATAGTGTGAAAACTGGTAACACATGCTTAGAAGCAAAAAGAATTATGAATAACTTAAATAAAAAATAAATACAAAATACTGAGGAGTACTGTAGATCGGGAGACTTTAAATGTGTGTATAAAAGTAAAATTTGAGAAATTATATTTCTGTGAGTTTTAGGATATGGATATGGAAGAAGATTTAAGGAGAGGGGGCATGAAAGATTTCATAGAGCACCTTTTGATTGATAAGGTAAGTAATTTTAAGTGAGGGAATTAGATTTTATTGTGTATTTAATTAGGAGAAAAATTATAGGAATATCAAATATGAAAGGTTGTATATAATATAATTAAAAGCTAAAAGTTAGAATAAAATGTAATGTTCTGAAAATAGTTGTAGCTTTTGAAAATTGCATCTTTAAATCTTGTATATATATAATTTTCCTCTAAAATAAACTCTTATCTTCTCGCAATTGTTGATCACTCACCCACACTCACTATTTAAAAATGCGTTTATCGAGCAAAAAATGGCACGATTTCCCTTCAAAAGGGTTGATCTTTAATTTTTGTCCCTCCAAATATTTTTAAATTTTGCTCCAACTTTTCATTTAATGAAAATTTGTAGGCCAATATATCCTTATTCACTGGTCTACGAAATCAGAGATACTGGGTTCGATCCTCAACAAAGTAAAAAAGAATTCGCAAGACAAGTTTTTGATAGAAACTATGTCTATATGCGAAAAGGTACATAAAAACTATGTCTTGTCCGACATAGTTATGTAGTACTAATTCACAAGACAAGTTTTCATAGAAACTATGTCGGACAAGACATAGTTTTTATGTATCTTTTCGCGAATAAGCATAGTTGCTATCAAAACCTTGCCTTGCGAAATTAGGTTATAGATCCAAAACAAAATTGTTTTTTCATTGTCAGGGGTATTTTCGATCACTTTTTTATTAAACATCTGCAATTTGAGGGACGAAAATTAAAGACCACCTCAACATAGGGCATTTGTGCGAATTACCCTTTTTCGAGAGAAAAATACTGACGATAGCCGTTAGTCAAAGTATACCTTAGGATAACCGTCAGTCTATTGAGAAACCAATAAATTCACTTTAAAAAAATTTTGAAGAAAATTGGCGGACGGACGTCGGTTAATTTGCGCGGATACACTATGATTTTTTTTTAAAGAAAATCGCAGACGTCTGTTAGTTAATTTCACGCAAAAATGCGGGAAACACTGAAGTTTTCTTTAAAAAAAATAGAAATTGATGGAGCTCCTTCGGTTAATTTCGCGTAAAAATGCGGTTGAAGAGTGTAAATAAGAAAATGGAAGCCTTAGGACGAACACCAGTATTCTGGTTAAAGGTCTTTGCTAATTTATATATCACATTTTTTCCACTGTTGGCATATAAGAGAGCTTGGATCCTGTGCAAAGCAGGCAACTGGTTCTCAACACAAGCCATTAGTAATAGCTAATATACATGTTAGTATTGAATGGACTTGCTATTAGTCAAGACATTTTGAAGCCTGCATCAGTTGCTTTTGAGCTGCATATTTCGTGCTACTTCTCATCGTTGTTTGTACCTCAACGTTCGCGCTTGATACTTGTATTGGCATTCCTATTTTCTAGCAGCCTCACTTTGTTCACCAGCTTTTCTATGGTATCAGAAGCATCCTAACCAGAAAAAGGCGAAAAAAATTACAGTAGGGAAAGTCACAGTCTGCATAAAGCTGAGAGGAAAGACAGAAGGGGAGGCGATTTAGTAATAGCAAAAACATAACATTTTACCTTTAATCTGTTCCTTAAACTCTCTTCTTCCTTATCCCTACGTCTTCGTTCTTCAATAAGCATACGAGCTAAATTGTCGTGGTTGTTATTCAGGTCTGATATCAACTTTTGTGCTGCCTTAAGCTAATAGTATCCGCGATTAGACAATTAAAGATTTAGTGTGATATGTGGGACAAAGACACCTTATATCAATCATCACTTACTTGGCCTTCTAGATTCTTATTCCTGTCTTTTTCATACTGATAAGCCTGTTGTAAACTGCAGGAAGAAAGCAGAAGATCCACATGAGTGAGTACTCTCCATAAATTTTGTAATCAAAGAGCATCAATGGTGACAATGAGTATTTACTGACCTATTCTTAGTACTGTGATTCTCTTCTCTCGAGTTGGACACAGTATCTTCCATCTGTTCTCAATTGAAATAAGAAAAAACTATAAGCGATTGGAAATCCTAGTGACTGTCGACCAATAGTACTAGTCAATTGATCATCCATTAAGAAGTAATTCATCCAACAAACTGAAAAAATAGCATGATCTTGGAGTAGTTGATAATGAATGTTTAAAGAGAAAAAGAGTCGGGAGTTGAATATGGAAAAGAAAAGAAATGGCTAGATAATGAACTAGTTGTAAACAAAGGCAATGTTCTTGACAAACAATGGTGTTTTTATATTACCTTCACAACTGTGTTTCCTGGAAACTGACCAGTTTTCCTATTTGACATACACGCTTGCTGAGTTTCTCGCAACATAGTTTGATTCATTTCTTGTATTGGAGAATGAACTGGTCCCTTCTCGTGTTCTGATCCAGTGGATTTCCATTTAGATTTATCAGGACAGGTTGTATGACTAGTGGAGGAAAACCGGGAACATGACTTGCTTTTAGCTGAAGCGTTTGTTTCTTTCTCAGGAGAGACACTGCTCTTTATATTGCGACGCTTAGCATAACCAATTAAATGGCAGTTTGAAGACCTATAAAAAAGAAATATACTCGATGAAACTTCGTAAGTGAAGCAAAACTTATAATGTTGATGAACGAGTCAATTGAACATACCAATACTTCTTCTGCATAACTACTAAACGCGCCTCAAGTCTAGCAAGGACGATTGTGCGCTCAAAACCCTGTTTATCATGAGCTGGTTCAACAAAATTAGCTTCTAAGACGCCTGTTACACAAAAGGAAAGCAGAAAGTGATTTATTGAAGTTTAACACTATGAGGAAAAGAATATCAACCAAAAGCACGAATAAGACATCATGTTTTTGAATCACTGATTACTCATGAAATTAGTACCTATTACGCCACGACCATCACTTCCAGCAGCATTCCACACCCTCCAAAAAGGCTGGCAGTAAAAGGAATGCATCAGCTAAGCAGAGCAATCGAAATTAATACTTACTGTATACATATTTCACAGTCCTACTGGCTAGAAACTTAAAAGTTATTGCTTTATGACATGCTTTAGACAATTGTATGGCTGGATAGAAACATATCAAATATTCCTTAATAAACCATCTGCCCAAGAAACACATACAATAGTTTCACGACCCATAGTTTCTCCAGACATATATAAATAGTGGATTTACCTACGACTATTGCAATACGTGATATTGAAAATTTTACCTATACCAATATTAAATCCAATTATGATGCCTTGAGCAAGAAAAAGCTAACCTTAATAAGCCGGTTCTTGTGATAAACGTTGAAACCTTGAATGTCAATGTGATGTTTTGCATCCTTCACAAAACCAATAGTTACCTGAGCGACCGCCTATAATGAGAAAATCAATTGTTAGAAAAGCCAAAAGTGGCAAAAATACTTCTAAAATACCTAAAATAAAGCTTGAAACTTTAGGGGGGAAAAGTTACATTTGGATCCTGGGATGTTTGATCACCAATGGGTTGAGGTCTGTACGTGATCTCCTCGGATAGCATCATATCGTTAACCAAATTATGATGCTCAATGTCTTTTCCACGCAAAATGATTCGAAATCCAGGAGAGAGCCTCAGATACAAAATTGAAGCATAACTCTGAGAACAATGATCAAGACATAAATCAATTGCAAAAGATTAACATGCAACGCAATAACCGTTTTAGTATTTAGAAATTTTGGTATACTTTTTCCTACAACTTGTTAAAGTAACCAACAAACTGTAAGGGAAGTAGATTTTTGAAGCAGCTATCGCTCACTATATGCGACATACAAATTCCGTAGCTAAACAACAAAATTCATCACTAATCCTATTTAGCGACGGATTCTCATAAAATTCAGTTAGCTATGAGCAATCAGCGACAGATTAGCGAAAACATTGTAGCTTTCCAGTCTTTTTTGTAGTGGCTGGTTTGGAAAATAAGAACGCTAATAGAATGGAATCCATAAGAATTAAGAATAGTTACCCTTAAAGAATGTTGATAAGTTAGAAAATGCCTGGAGTTAGGATATTCTTTTGCCATCTCAATCTTCTTTTCATCACGACTAACGCCCCTGATTTGAATGTCCTGAAGAAGATGAAAGCATCATTTAGCTATGAATCAATGATAGGATTTGGTAATATGCAATTCAAGAAAAGAAAAATACTTGTGGATCGGTGTCAAAATCAAGTTCTGTGGCTCCTTCTTCATCCTCCCAGAGATTGTATATGATAATTCGTGTTCCTTGATCATTCAATAGTTCAAACTACCACGAAGAAGAACAATAACATTAGGAACATAACTAATGAGTGGAAACAAATTTTATGACAATGTAGAATTTACACTTTGGGGTGTGGAACCTTATGATGACCAGTGAATCGAATATCAAAACAGAATACTCTTTAAAAAATAAAAAATAAAAAGCAGCTTGGTGCATAAAGCATCCAACGTTAGCAGGGTCCGGAGTAGGACCAGAGCCAAAGGATATGATGTAGACAGTCTACCCTAATGCAAGCATTAGTGGCTTCTTAAAACAAAATACTCTTTAATTTATGTGAGACCATAATCTCTAATATTACCTTAAATTCGATAACTTAACCACCTAAATGAACTAAATGTCATTGTAAAAGATTTCTAGTCTTCCATTTCTTTGACTACAACGTTCTCCACGAAGTACATTCAGAATTAAGTAAAGAAATGTCTATTATTCACTAACAAAAGGGAAAAAGGTGCTTAAGTGTCTTGTAATTACAATTCGTATAAAAGACTTATCGAAATTCATATGTTTATTTGTTCTGAGAACTCAGCCAATGAATCTCATTGTGAAACAGTTCTTAAACCGTTCTGAGGAAGAGAAAATAGAAGTACCCCTAAAAGCAGAAACGCGCACCAGAAAAGAAGATAGTTCTCAGTTGCCGCAAACTATTTTCATCATTTAAAAGTACATAAAGACCGAATAGCAAAATACCTGCTGGAAGAGATCCTTTTCACTTTCATAAGGAGACCATTGTACTATCGTGTCTGAATTTCTTTTCCAATCATCAACTGAAGATCGAACCAACATTTCCCAAGTTTCTTCTCTCTTCACAAAATCAATCTTCACATTGCCAAATACAAAAACCGTATTAAATACTTTATGTGGCATTCATATGGTAATTGTCTTCACAGAAAATTTCCGAACAACAAAAATATATATGTGTTCTTTGCAGTAGCCAGGAAGCCATACCATAGGAACAACAATATCTTCTTTTCCTGTGCTCCTTAAAAATGTATATGACAACATACCAACACTTTGTGTAGTGCTAAAAAGAACCAGAAACCAATACATTACTTTTATAATTGCAATGCTAAGAGATCGCTAGGAAGAGAACTATATAAGAAATTAGTAATAGTTAGCACCACAAAAGTACCTTATTCCGTCCCTTCCCCGACAACGCGAGAATACAATCACATCTGCCCCGAGTCTCATACTACTTGTTTTGAAACCATTTCCATCTTGCAAAACATTACAAAATAATAAGGCAATTGTTGCATAATGAAAAACAGTTGTACTTGATCCAAGAGAAGTTTTTAGTCACACGCAAATAACAGAACGAAGATGGTTTGGTTGTTGCAACAGATATAAACTCACATTGGCCAATAGTATTCGCTAATTTGCTTTTTGCTGAATATCCAAGAGACATGCACGCGCGCATTTTATCAGGAGTCATTCCACCACCATTATCTGTAGTCCAATTCGAAAGAATTAACTCAAGATCAGAACAAGAAAAGAACTGTACCAACTATATAGCAAGAGATTTCATGACAAATTGATCAAGTATAGGATCCACAACTATCGTCTCTAGAACAAGAAAGCAAAATCTCTCCAAAAACTCTAAGAATCCAGAGACAGGGCCGCATGCATCCTATAGCACCGGTTCATCTAAACCTAGTGCTTTCAACGCAGAGTGTATAAGTTATGAGTAAAACTTCACTAATATTACAATGTATAATAGATCTGAACCCATAGTTTGAAAATTTTAATAGGTTCAATAATGCTAAGAACCCTAAAACTTGAACCCTCATAGAATTTAAATAATAAATCCGCCTCTGTCCATAGAACCAATGACTCAAAAATGAAAAAATGAACAAAACAATATACAAGGTGAGTGGATGAATATACCTTCAACTAATATCATTTTACCCTTCTCTTTCTTGTTGTCCAGCACATCTGCACTGACATAGGTAGCTCCATTGCAAACCTGAAGGAAAAATATTTCAAAAGAAAGGGAGTGATTAAGGTGGTGGAAGGAGGGAGAATAGAGAAGGAAATAAAGGAACCGAACAGGAAACTACAGCATGTGTACCTCGTCCATAGCATTGTCTAAAAGTTCAGCAAAAGCTGGTGCAGAGAACGAGATCACGAAAACATCAACAAAGAGAAATCTTCCACTAATATATATAGGAGAAATGGAGTTTAAGGAACAGGAAAGTAAATTAAAGATCAAAGATGCAGAGACTTTACCTCCTAAAGCCCATTTATGACTGGTGGCATTTGAATGCAAGAATTTTGGATGAACTCTCACATGATCCATGCCAACTGCACATATGAATGAAATAAAAATAATGAAGAATCCTCTTTTGGGTAATTAATTACACTAACCAAGCAATCAACCATATCAATTGTTTTCTTGAGTTAATTTATTCACGCGTTAAGATTTTGTTCCAATGTTCATATTCGTTCACATGATACCAGAGCTAGCCTTTGACAAACTCATTCTCACACTCATAAAGTCCGTATTAGTGACAATGTGTGAAAGCTAAATCCGATTTAAGAGAACGATGAGTAATTTATCCCAGAATCGGACATATTAAGGAGTTTATACAAGTCACGTGTTACTCCACCTATTGTCTTATTGTTTTGAGTTGGATGTTAAAATTCTTGCACATGGTACTGAAGATAGTACAGTATTAAGCTGAGTTCTCTCACTCAACAACGCCAATCTCCCATCAATCCACTCTAGCTCCTTTCTCTCAATTTAGCCCATCGAGCCCACAACTTTAAATCAGACATATATCTTAGCCTATTAAGTTTCATCTAGATCTCTACTTTAGGGTTATTCCTCAACCTATGAAACATATTTTATGCTCTGGACTTTATGCTCTTGGCCTCGCCTTTAGCAAGTCAAGGCTACTTTCTCTCTTTTACAATTGAACTTGTTTCGCCAAGAAAAGAACTTCAAGTTGACATCTAAACCTTAAAAACCAATCAACAAGATTACATTTATGAGTGGTATCAAAAATATACTTATCCAACATTAATAGTATACGAATTTTCAACAATAACAACTGCACCTCAATCCCAACCATAACAACCGCACTTCAATCCCAAGCAAGTTGTGGTTAGCTATATAAATCTCAGTTGATCGTCTCGCTCCATTTAAGCTCATCTCAATCAAATATTATGCAAAATAAAGATAAAAGTACTCGAAGCTATCTATATTTTCTACTAGCATATAAATCTCTAACATGATTAAAAAAACTCCTAACATGACTAAAAATTAATCCCAACTAATTGATGCCACCAATATACAGATCTTTTTCTTTCCATTCTCACCAAGTCTGCATGGATTCTAAGAGATTATTGTAGGTCTTTTGAGACAACTTCCTCTCATGTGATTTTTTTTCTCCATTAATTTGGTTTAACACAATAAGTAGCATCAGGAGGGGGAATGTGCTACTAATAATCTGCCGAACTTGTCTATTACACTCTACATTTCATCCCAAATTCAAGTCATTCATGGGGATACATAGCTACATTATGCAATGACTTCAAAAACTAATCAAGTAGGACATCAATTAGATTCAATTATGTGGCAATGTCCAAGAATTCTTTCCTTTACTGCAAAATTCAAACCTAACAAAACATATTGAACAGTGATTATGTGAATTCTTTCCTTTACACCCTCCGCACCAAATTACGTGAGACTATTCAGAGAACAAAGATTAAGCTATCTAATTTTCAGTGTGAATCTGAGACATTGAATCTTTTAAGTTTTTTTAAATAAAAACTTACATATTGCATACAAAATTAACATTAAAATATTTAAAGACATATACAAAAGTCGTGGTATTTACGGGCCTGCCCTAAATTATCAACACTCTCCAAACACCCTATTAAGAGGGTGTTTGGATTGTCTTTTGAAAAGTGACTTATAAGCTAAAAGCTAAAACTCATAAATTGATCCTACCCAACTTTGGTCTTTTGACATATTTTTATACATTTTTAGCCTAAAAATAAGTGCTTATAAGTACTTTTTATCTCACCCAAACAACTCAAAAATTAGAAAAGAGCAAAAGTAAAAAATCACTTAAAATAAGTCCATCCAAACACCCTCTAAAAAATCATCTCAGAGTTGCTCGAACACTATTTAGTTCTTCGGGCCACTGGCCATTGGCTGGAGTTTCGGGTATAATACCAATATTTTAGCAACAAATCCAATAAAGTATAGTGTTTGGTTGGATGATATATTCTCATTTTTTTTAAACAAACCATTTTGGAAATTGTGTAATGCTTACTCACAAACTCTTTGTTCACATAGTGAGATAGTGAAGAATTAGTGGAAAACACTACCTGTATGACCAGCAGCAAAACCATTATCAATGCCTTCATAATCTCCAGCTTTCCAAAACTGCTTACAACTCGAAACAACACCAGTAGATGAAGCGACAACCTTTTCTGGAGCCACTACCAATACATTATTGCCTACAATATTACGTGCCCGGTTTAATGCAGCCCGTTCTTCGGGTGGAAGAGGATCAAGAAACCCTACTGGCAAAGCAGCTTCAACTTTCATCTTCTTCAACGGACTTCCTTCCACATCATCATCATCATCATCATCAAAAAAACGCGAACCACAAACGCCATTGCTTACGGGAATCATAGCTGTGTTCTGATGATCTAAGTCCTCGACGTGGATAACTTCTTCCTTGATAGGGAGAGTACTCATACTGTGAAAAAATATTCAAGAATTCAGAACTAGGGTTTTGTTATTTTTTTGGATATTGATGATTGAGAAAAAAATAATTTAAGAAATTGTTGTGTTCGGAACAAGTTCTGAAAGTGCGAGGTTTGCGCGACAGTTTTTTTCCTTATTTATGTTAAAAACCTTAAACCGTCTCCTACGTGGTTTACAGTTACTACAAAAGAGTTGGCGCCAATGTGGGATTCCAGGCCCATGAAGGACATTTTAATTAAACTAAATAAAAAATAAAATTGAAAAAAACTTAATTATAGTTTGTTTTGGTAAAAAAAAAATACTATTTGTTCTTTTAAATAATGTTACTTGTAAAGTAAAAGTAAATTATATATATCTTTTTCGTAATTTTTTATGCTTAAAAGCACGTTTTTGCAATGATTGTTCAAATACAAATTGTTTTGCAATGAAGTTCATTTAGATTTTAAATAAAATTACTTCTATTCCAAGAATTTAGAAGGGCATGTCTATGTAATATATATATATATATATATATATATATATATTATTTGGTTGTTCTGACTGAATGTAGTTCTCATTGTTACTACAGAATAACTCAGGAATTGTTGTTTGCGAATTTGATCTACAAATTCGAGTATGAAGTTGCTTTGAGAATTATATAGAGAGTATTCAACCTTTTCATCACTACATGACATCGTGTTTAAACTTAATATAAATATTACATGTTTAAGGTAAAAATCATAGATAACCCAAAGAACAAATTAAACGTGTACCTTTGTGAAGAAAGACACACCAAAAGGATGATAAAATGTGTATGTGTAACAACGTCGAATTCACGTTATAAACACTGATGTTTATTATAACCTTAACTGAGAATTAAGGGAACAATCGAGGAATAATCAGAAGGGGATGAGAAAGCAGAACTCAGAGAAAGGGGATGAGAGGATAAAGATACTTCATAATTGTTTGCATAACCGTTCTTTCTAACGCCTAGTTCCTTTTAACAATTGTCAGTTGGGCCTGGATCTCAAATAAAACTCTCAAATATTTTACTTGGCTCAATAATCTCAACTGGATCAGTCTTATTCACGACTTCTAATCTATAGGCCTTTATGGAGTCAACATGGTTCACAACAATACTCTCGCCATCAATAAGAACCTTGTCCTCAAGGTTCTGGTGAGGAATTCCTTTTGGCCATGTTAGAACCAAAGCATAGACATTAAAACTTTCCCCTGTTGCTATACTGTATTGCAAAACCGATGAAGCAGTAAAATTAATTTCTGAAACCAGAAAACAAAAACCTGGACAGATTCTGGAAAATAAGAACAGATTCTGAAAAATATTTAAGAATGAAAAAATCGAGCCTACTGAATGCACAGTGTGTCCTTAAGGAAATTATTCTCCTCAAGTACCCGAGGTTAATGGAATATATCCTCCTAGGATAGAACGATCTTACTCACCGGTGTATCGGTACCTAGAACAACGGTATCAGCGAACCACTCAACAGCAGTAAATCACAACACTGGAATTTATTTGTGCAGAAGAAGAAGAAGTTTAGAAAATTAGTCAATAAAATTCTAAGGAATCAAACGAATTTATAGCCATGGAAGTACTGTTTCTGAAGGTTTGCAACCCTTCTGAACAGCCACTAAAAACTGGTGGGAAATTTAAATATGGGAAAGAAACCGGGTCGCGTCAGACACGCGGATCCGGGTCGCTAACGGGTAGGATTAGATAAGTTAATTAATTTAATTAAATAATAATTAATTAAATAATTAAAAATTAAAGAAAATTTGGTCCAAAAAGATTATTAATCAATCAGATCATTTGACCAAATCCAAATCCAAATCAAAATCCGAAGCCGAGCCGAGCGACGATGACGGCGCGAGGGGAGACCCTCTTCTTAACCCTTTAGCAACAAGAAGGAGTACTTCTACTTATAAGTAGAAGAACTTTTCTTTCCACTACCGATGAGGGACAAATGCTTATTTTATAAAGCAAGAGGGAACTCCCTCCATTTCCCATTCAATCTATCATTTAAACCCAACATCAATCTTAACCATCTCAATATAAGCTCTTCAGGATAGATATGCAAAGCACCAGTATACTGCCAATCACAAAGGCTACTGCTACCAACAAAGTGCAAAATCCTACTTTGTGACTCTCCATTTGATATGTCATAATCCATTATTACAGTTTGCTGATAAAGAGTAAACATGGTAAAGAGTTGTAACCCATAATTAGGCTTCCACCATCAGCATGATTCCTTAGGCAAGGGACATAGTGTACATCAATTCCCTGAAAGCTAGCTGCAGTGTCTTCATCATAGGTGGTCATGTGACCAGCCATCTTCAGCATATGCAAAAATATTCTATTAGTGTAACGACCTGTCTGGTCGATTTTTGCTAAAGATCTTACTTGCCTATTTTATCCTTCTTGTGGTCTATATGTGGGTGGCACACCTCAAACTGGGGAGCACTCGATGCTGTACTGGCCCGAGCGTACCACTCTGAAACATAACCTGTGATAGAAACTTCGGCCAACAAGGCCATAACTGTGAAAGGTATGGAGGTTTAACCAACATATCAATAGAGCCGATGAGGCCACCAACAATGAATAAATGACGTCATCTGGACATCTCAATAAGAAGGGTAAATAACCCAAAGGATCTGTGTACATGCATATACAAGACCAGCAATGTCATCATACAGACCGACTAACTAATATCAAGGCCATAAACAAACAGCAGACCATGAAATATAAATCTACAAGCCTCGAAGAAGTATAATTGGCATATGGTGAGGACACGGCCTCGGCCTACCCATCAATTGTATATACATAAGATATAACCTCAACATCTGACTAGGAAGCTTTGGAGAAACGAAGCATACCAACTGACGGCTGAGCCTCAACAACTCCTACTATGGGGTCTATCAGGGTCCCTATCTGAACCTGCAGCATGAAATACAGCATCCACAAATAAAAAGAACGTCAGTACGAATGAAATGTACTGGTATGTAAAGCATGAATATAAATATGAAAGCATAAGCTGTAAAATAGGGCATATGAAACAACTTGATATTCTGATAACCTATGTGTCACTCAGGACAAACAATAAAACTCTGAAATTGTATTGAAACTTCTATATATGTGTTTTATTATATAATCTGCCCTCGGCTTATATCCCAAGGTAATTAAATAAGGTACTTCCCTAAGGTAATAGTCTGAGGTGTGGCTGTATATATAAATGTATGCCCTCTGGTTATAGCCCGGGTGTGTATGCGCATAAATAACTGATATAATCTGCCCTCGACTTATAGCCCAATGTGTTTACATAAGGTACTGCCCTCAGGTAATAGTCTGAGGTGTGTGTATGTATGCATATATAAATGTCTGCCCTCCGGTTATAGCTCGGGGTGTGTATGCGCATAAATAATTGCCTACCGATATTAGTTCGATGGCGTGTATCATATACATATATATAATTGCCCATTGTTATTAGGTCGGTGGTGTTTATAAGATATTGTAATAGTAATGCCACTTTTACCCCTTTTGAAACTTATAAACTCTGTTGACTTAACTTTGGAATGACTCTTTGTCGACTCGACGATTAACTCTTTGAAATTATTTTTTTGGAGGTCTATGAGACTTAGTTATATAGCCAACAACCAAGTGATATAGAATATGATAACAATACGAAGAAATGCTCCCGACAAAGGGCAAATAACATGTGCATAGAACTCTTCTTTTGATGTTTCATTTAGAAATCGTTATACGTTGGAATTCATGCCTTTGAATGAAAAGGGACAGCCTTACATACCTTCAACCATAGTCGTCCTTTATAATTACGCAATAGACTCACCAATACGCTGCACTACAAGATTTAAAAACAACCTTTTATTAACATATGAAGCATAAAGATAGCCGACAAGCGACAAACTTGTTTATATGAAATCAGACAACACCTCCCCTCTTTCCCTCTATTTTTCGCAAACTCAAAAGTTTACCAACAACACAAGAACAATATTAACATCATAATATTCAATCCACTCCATAAATTTCCAGCTCAAAACTACCTCAAAACAGTTCACACGCCACAAGAACCTCCACTACAACTTTTAACCTTCACTTCACAAGTTCTTAATCAAAAAAGCACTTCCAAAACATCATTAAACTCTTATATATGTAGGAGTGGGTGAATCTTACCTTAGATGAACGAAAATCAGTCCTCTTATACCTTACTTTAGCTTGAAGTAATTTCACTTTCACCATAAAAAGGGAAGAACAAGCTTTCTCTTGAACTTCTATGATCTCTATGGGAAAACCCGCTTTGATTTCTTATAGAACTTTACTTGAATGGTAGGAGAAGGTCTTGGGAGATTCTTAGGAGCTTAGGGTTCTGTATTGGATAAAATATGAACTGAAATAGGGGTTCCACCGTTTAAATACAAAAGGATAAGTTTCCACCAACTTTGTGAGTTCCAAAGGAAGTTGCTTGCAACATTTTCTTAAAATATATATAACTTTTTGTACAGAGCTCCTATTAATGAACGATTTATTGTGTTAGAACCTAGACTCACTGAACTTGAATTTAGATAGATTATACACCCCATAATTCATGATATACTAGGAGATATACCCCTAGAAAGTTGGGCCAAAAACATGTCCAGAATTCTGCCTATCCCGATCTTCGATGAGCTTAATTTCTTTGATTCATTTAACCCCAAACTCTTATGAAACTTAATTAATACTTGTTTGAACTCATATCTATCCATGTATAGAATATTAACCTCACCGAGCTTACGTTACTTTACTTACGTTGTATACGAGCGTAAAAATATGGGTGTAACAGTGGGGTTTGTGATGTGCGGGGATGAGTTGCATGGATCCCGAGGTCCATTTATATGAGTTTCGGATAAAAAATTCAAAATTATAACCTTAGAGTTTGATAGTTTGACTCAAGGTTGACTTTTGAGTAGATGGGTTTGTTTATGGATTCCGATAGCTCCAGAGTGTCATTTATGACTTAGTTGAGTCATTAGTTCGCTTCTTGAAACAATCGAATGCATTTTGTAGCCTTATTTGTTAAATTTGGTTATTTTGGCCGATTCTTTAGAAAAGTATGTCTTAGCTCGGTTAAATGGAAAATTCGAAGGTATGAGTGAGTTCGTAGCATTGTTTACCTTAGACGAGTATGTATGATTTGTGTTCGGAGGGTCTCGGGAGTGTTTCGGGTGTTTGATGGAAGTTTGTCCTTGTTTGCATATTGCTGGTGTCTAGTGTCCACCTCGACGACACTGTATTCGCTCCTGCATGTCTGCCTCTACGGAGGTTGGCTCGTAGAAGCGGGTTGGAATCATTTTGTGAGTTTCTGCCTTGGCAAAGAAATTGTCCACATGGGCGAGTGCGCCTTTACGGGATCGAAATTTCCATGGCGTTGTGGTAAGGTGTCAAGTGACACCGCCTCAACGAGGTCGTTTCATGCGGTAGTGGGTTCGCGCAAGCAGAGTCGTTGGTTCATGTGTCCTTTTAAAATCCCTAGGTTAGATCACCTTTCCAAAAATAGTATTCCGAACCTAGAGCCGTCACTAATGAGTTTCTGGAGTTTTGAGAGCAATTCCTCTATTTGGGGTAAGATTTCCTTCCCTTGTGATTTCAGTTTATGTTTCTAGGTCCTTTAATGGTGATATAGTGCATGTATAAGTTGGGGATGGTGAGTTGTAAGTTTTTTTATAAGATTAAGAGAGTTAAATCATTGATTTAAAGGATGTTTATTGATTAGATTGCTTTGATTATTATGAATTAGTAATAGAAATTATTAGATAATCATGTTATAGAGTTTAATTTGAGTATTGAAATCCATTTGATTGGGGGGGGGGGGGATCCTAGGATTTCCAAATTAGGGCTTTTTTATATTGTTCAATTGAAGGTTCAAATGAGTATAGTTTTCCAATTAACTTAAGGGTATGATTAACTAGTATGTGCTGATGGTTTTTGGATAATAAAGTTTAAGTCTTAGTGACGTGGGCCTGGGGTTGATATTTGAAGTCTTGCTTTGTTAAGGACTAAGTCCTTGTATTATGTGTATCTTTATATTAACGAATAACATATACGTGATTAGACTTTGACTATCATGAGGCGCAGGGAAAGGCAAGGTTATCACCGAGAGTTAACTGTTCGAGGCTCCAGTTTGGCCCAGAGGTAGGCTACGATTTACTTTCACAAGACATCGATAGTAGTGCGTAATTAGTTATAAATATTGAGGGGTATTGGGCATATTTTGGGGTCCCACTCAAACGGTTGTAATGAGTGGGTACCGGTGTTGAACTGTGATAATGGGTGATTTGGAGCTGATTCTGACTGCTGATTGATTGGGCTTGTCGCCATTATATGGGCTCGTTGCCATGACCAAATAGGTCGTTATATCATATACCAATTAAATAAACGTTCATCCTCGAACGGAGATAAGAGGATGGAAGTTTATAAAGTGCAAGAGATTCGAGACCTGATCCCGCAAGGAATTATTCTATCCCAAATAAGACAACAATAAGAAATAGCGTCACACAGTATAACCAGGACCCCATGTCACCAACACCAAATCAAAAAAAAACTCTTCATTATGAACTACTCGGACTATTCGATGGAACATCTTAGTATAATCACAATCTCAAGAAATGAACTACTTACTGGAAGAACTTTAGCTTTAAGGACTCACTGAACAACATCATGTCATCAGTCACACTATCGTACATCACACCACGTTATTTATTGTCGGTACTACTGAATTTGTAACATCGTTCGTCCATACGGCTCGTCAATTTTAATCTCTGGCAAGGGATACATAACATGAAAGAACTGCAGGTACTTGACGCTTCGTAAGAATCACATATAAGACCCGACAGGTAGATCCTTATTTCAAAGAAGAGGGACAAAATTCTCATCATGGGATAATTTATTTCTGAAAAAATCGCACATGTGGTAAATTTAAACCTGGGGACCACGCTATGGCGGAAAATCGTGCGTATAAGCGCACCTGCACATACGCAACCTATACCGCCGTAGCAGTTTGCTAAGAGGAAGGGCCGACCTCGTATGGACGGTTTATGCACCCGCTCCTGCGGACATACTGGGGAGGACGGAGCTCGCAGGAGCGTAAATCATAGAATTCGAAAAAACACCAAACTAATCAGTCCCCCCCCCCAAGTTATCACACACCCCCTCATACTTTAAATCTTCCAAAAATTGCTCCTAAACTCCCCTCTACTACTCTACAATAAAACCCCTCACAAAACCCTACCCAATGACTTCACTCTCTTTCTTGCAAACACTTCACTCCCATACCTACTACTTCACCTACTCAACCCACCGGAGCCGAACCCACCAAGGTGGTGCAAAATAAGGCACTAGAACACATTTTCCAACCAACACCACCACTCAAGCATCAATACTCGGTAAGTTATAATACTCTCATTCTATACACGGTTAGCATCACACAATATGGTAGATACATGTTTGTGGGTTAAGAAATTTCATGAAATCTTAAAACTATTGGGGTGGTGGTGGTTATGAGGGTAGATCCACATATCGGGTGAAATAATAGTGTAAAAGAAGTCTATAAACTATACATGTTCACCTAAGAAAGGGGATGGATTTTCTGGCCAAAATTGGGGTGGAAACACTAAATTTCCCGACAGGGTCGGTCTAGGACGACGACCTCGCTTCGGTGGATAAGTTCCGCTGAAGTGGGTCCGCTGGGGCATATAATATCTTCGTTGAAGCGAATATATAGGGAAACATATACTTCTGCTAAAGCAGACACCCTTCTCGCTAGAGTGGGTTCGTTCGAGTGACAGTCATTCTACCAAAGCGAAAACAGAACAAAGACAATGCTAAAATATTAGCTTCGCACTAGTCGACTCGAATCGTTTTTATTGGTTTCTTCGGCTCATTAGGCACGTAATAGCATAATACACGTGTCTCTATCACTGAAATGACTTGAATTTAATTAATGCAGGTACAATTTCCTGAAATAGACCAAAATTAGATGGAAACCCTTGCCCGGACTTACGGACTCATCGATATTGTTCAGTTCATGTCCAAAGATTGTAAGAACTGATACTACACCAATTTGAGAGAAAAGAAATTGTTTAAGGAGAGGCGTATAGATCTGACTGGCGCGGCAGAGCACATTCCTGACTTTTATAATTGATTGATGTAAATAAGCTAGAATTGCTTTGCTCCACCTCCCTGCCAAACTAATAAGTATTGGGTGAGAGAGATTTACGCAAACCTAAAATGGGTGAGGTTGTCGGAGCCTAATCCATATATAAGAATTCAAGGCACGATGGTACCAATCGGGGCCGAGGTAATTAATGATTTCTATGAGCTGCCAAACTACCTCCGGAGCTTATGGACACTAAGAAGGATTGTAGTAATGGGGCATGGTTGGTGTCACGTCTGGTGGCGCAGGATCGTAGGGGAAAGATTACCTGGTCCAATAAAAGTCCGAGATTACAAATAAATACTTCACTATTGAGGCCAAGAGGTGGCAAAGCATCATAGCTAGTAGGGTACGTCCCTCAAGTAACAAATCTAATTGTACATACATTCGCGCTCTGATGGTACGACACCACATCATCTGGGAGTGGAAGGATTACTTAGCCAAGGGAGGGCTGAGTCTGATATTTCTGTCACTGATCACGAAGCGATGCTGAAAGACGGGTGTGACAGATAGGCCTGAGGATGACTCAATTGATCTTAAGGGGGTCTTTCACCTTCTGAAAGTGTCAGAAGCGGATACTTTAGTGAAGATTAAGAAGAGGAAGGTGGACCTGAATATGAGCGGGGGATGGTGATGCTGATGATAGGTCGCAGTCGCAGTCTCAGTCACAGCCACAAGGATCATTTAGTGTCATGGGTTCCCAGTTGCAGGAGATTCGAGACTTAGTCGCTGGACTTCCTAGGCGTTCTACTGGGCTAGTACTTAAGATTTCCCTGCTCATTACTTTACCAAAGAGGAAATGAAATAGTACATCGAGGTACAGAAGGGACTCAAAGCCTCCGTTGGTATCCTAGGAACCACGTACAAGGATTTGCCCAAGGATCATAGTAAACTCTGCACAAGATTTGAGAAGGAGAAAGAAAAGAACAAGTCTAGGGGAAAGCTACTCGTGAAGATGTGGAGAGGCATCTAGTGTTTGTTCGAGCATTTGGATTACAAGGAACCCCTCCTGGTCGAGGATGAGCATGATGATTAGGACTACTCCTTTCTGCGTGAAGTTGAGGGTAGAGACAGCAGCAGCACTAAGGGAGGTGACGGGGTGGTATGCTAAAAAAGGCAAGGATGAGCTCCCATTAATTACTGGTTTCTAGCCCATGTCGGATTTATTTCAAAACAATATCTTTTTCTAGTATTTGTTGGACGTTTGGATATTTTGGTCTAGTTTGCTTGCTTTCATTTTCTGTTTGTTTGGTTTAGTGAATGATTTGGACGAATTGGGTATTTGTAGCTAGTTGTTTCTTTATGTCTTGGTTGAAATTATCGGATATTTGGGCATTTGGCTATCTGAATTTTTATTGCTAGTTTTCTCTGAATTGGAGTTGCCATGGTATGAGTTTATCAATGCATAGGCTAAAGAATAAAAAATAGGGGAAGAACTCACTGGTTTCTGCCCAGTGATTTCGTTGGAGCGGGAGCGATATCCGCTGAGGCGGGTTCACCTCTGCGGGAAAAATCTCACATGGGAGACTACTGACAAGGCACAAATTTTCATTGCGGCGGAAGATATTCCGCATGCGCAATCTTGCCAGGGCAGAAAACATTCATTGAGGCAGACTCAATAAACAACAGGGCACTCGCTCTTTTGGCCCACCATTCGATGGTGAGACTTCGCAGGCGCAAAAAAATTATCACTGGGGCGGAACCACCTGAACCAGAACAGAATTCAGACTTAAACAATTTTCAAACTTTGCAACAACTTCCGGACACAATTTCCACACATGATCCACTCCGAAGAATGTCAGGATCATATACTAATTGGAACCGTCCAGATACGAATTTGAATCAAACGAATATCAAATCAAACGAAGAAGCCCGATAGGAGTGAAAGAAATGAAGAGTTCCTAAAATGCCTCATAGCCTCTCGAGGATGGGTACAGACGTCATCATATCAATCCGCGAGACTCTACTACACACTGCCCTTGTACTCGTGAAACCGGTGAACCTAGAGCGTTGATACCAACATTGTCACGATCCAAATCACGGGCATCGTAGTGGCACCTATACAATCCCCCCGGTAGGCGAACTAACTCCCAAACAACTTTCAAAAAGGTTTAAATGAATGCGGAAGAGAACGAATTATAATATAAAATGCCCAATCCATTAGTTTAATAAATAATTGAATTCGTACAACAACTTTCTTTCCCAAAACCTAATCTGACTTATACAAGGACTATATGAATACATTGAAGGAATGACATATACAATGACACTGCCCCGAATGAAAGAGACAGTCTGTATAAGATGGAAACTAAGGCCACCGAAGAGTAGTCTGCCTCAGCTTCCCGTGCTCCAATCTGCAACATGAATAGCCCGAGTACGTGCATCCACGTAAAAGATGCAGCAAGCGTAGCATGAATACACAACGTACCCCCGTAGACATCATAGACTAACAACGATGGAAGATACGCAAAAAGTGATAAATATCAAGTTACAACAAATAATCCTACTATAATGGTTCCAAGGTCAATTAGGTCATATTGTTCACATAATAGTTCATATAATCAACAAGTCACCTAGTCCATAAGGGATCCACAAGTCATGCAACACTAGTTCAACCCTAAGTGTAGACACAACCGATTACAAGTAAGACGTCTTTAGTCTGTTACACCTTTTTCATAAGTTCTATGCAATTTCCATATCTTAAACTCTATTTATCAAAACAATAATTAAGCACATATGCAACATGTACACATGACAACATGACAACAACACCCTGACAATTATAACCGCAATCCATATTAGACTTTTGCCAGTGACTCTACCACTTACCAAACAATAAAAGCAAATGAATTCTCTAACACAATAAGACCGACATTGATAACCCAGACGCATAAAGGTGTAACCACACGACCAAATTACATACAATAATCCAATCATAGCAACTAATTAGGCCCACATAGTCAATCCAATCATAGGATCTCATTTAATCAGAAATTCACTCAAGTTTCGAATAACCAATCCATGCCACGTTATCACACCACAAGTAACCATGATATGAATAAATGTGTGAGTGTGAATACAATGCATATGTCATGTATCTTTATCATTCTGTATATATTACATCAAATTTTTATTATGATCGTATACCCATGAGGGACCCGTGAAGTCCATATACCCCTCCGAAATATCTTATCGGAGCCCAACTCTTGGCCGTAATAATATCAATTACAGGCGTACAACCCTAATACCCGCATATCATAATCATCTAAATGTTGATATAACCACAACAGTGTTCTTACCTTTCCAGTCCCTTAGACCCACAACATAATCATACCACTCCTTATCAATATCATCAGAACCATGAGTGTATGAATAAAAATGACAATATAAGGCAAGAATCATGATATAATGAGATGCAACACATATAAAGATGAATATCACATGCTTTTAGAAACACATCAACATATAATCAAAGTATAATCGGAATATCATATCAAAGCATGTGTGATGAGTAAGCACAATGATAATAGTTATGGCGACAAGCCCACATAATGGCAACAAGCCCACATAATCAGCAGTCGGAATCAGCTTAAGGCTGATTACCCAAATCACCCATCATCATAATTCAACACCGGTACCCACTTAGAACGTTCATCACAACCATTTGAGTGGGACCCCAAAATATGCCAAATATCACTCAATATTTATAACTAATTACGCACTTCAATCAAAGTCTAAAAAAACTAAACCGAAGCATACCTCAAGAGCCGAATAGGAGTGCCAACAATCGAGCCTTGGTAATAGCATTATCCTTTCGAAGTGCCTCGATAATCGTAGTTTAACATATCTATTCTCTACGTTAATAATAAAGCTAATACACATACAAGGACTTAATCATTCAACAATCCAAAAGATACCCAAAAATAACCCCTGGGCCTACGGTGTCAAAATCTGACTTTAATATCCAACAAGGCTTTAAACATGATTTGTGATTATAACTAAAAATTAATTTGAGAAGCAACCTTGTTTAAACCCTCATTTTCATGATTCAATTAAAAGTCCAATTTTACAAACCCTAGTTTCTTTCCCATTAATGCAAAGGTTCTCATAATCTACTTAAACTCTTCAACATGGTCATTTATCAAAACAAGCACTTATTTAGAAGAAATCAGGTTTTACCCACTCATTTTACCTCATTTAATCATGATTTAATTAGTTTCAACTACCAAAAGATTTTTCCAATTCCTTTTCCCCATTTCATCATTTACCCCACATACTAGAAGCATAAAAAACCATCAAAAGGGAAGAAGAGGTTACCTTCCAAGAAAGATTCTTAGGCCAAAAGTGCAGGGAGACTCCCTAGGTCAGCCCGCAAATTTGAGATACATCCTTTTGGAAAAGTGGGATATTTTTAAGGCATTAAATCCCACTATTTTGACGGTGCTTCCACTGCGATAAACTCAATTCCACTGGAGCAAATGCGTTGCGGTGTAAAATAGGACCGCTGAGGCGCAGGCAATTGACATCTCACCTCAGAGCAAGGGTAGAAATAATTTGTTTTGCAGTAGTAGACTCATTTCGTCCACCGGCGCGGACACGTTTTCACCAGAGTGGACACATCTCTTTCAGCAACTCTTCACTTTAATAAGTCTTCTTCCTGAATTGTAAGAGTTACTTGACTCACAAATTCTATGAATAAACGTCATCGGCGAATACTCGGATGAGAGATGTAACAGGAATTAAACAGAGTGTGCATAATGACCAAATGGGTCATTACACAAGACGAAATCCTCCACAATCTTGTCATCGTCTTTCTTTGGTTCTTCAACCTCCTTCAATTTTTCATCTACCACTTCTATTGGCATCTTAGGCTCTCCCAAGACATTTCCACTCCATGTAGAAATTGCTAAACAATGAGACACCCCACCTTCTTCATTTCTTGGATTCACTACTGGATCACTAGGAAAGGTTCCCTTTTTGCCTTGGATTAAGTATTGAGGCGATTTGCCCCAATTGAGTTTTCAATTGCCTGATAGATGTGGAATGTGAAGCCACAAGGTTGTTAAGCTTTTTCATATTAGACTCAGACTTGTCTTGATTCTTTAAAATCTTTGACAATATTTTCTCAAGTTTAGAACTAGCTCTATCGCTAGTTGACTCACAATTATGATAAGGAGGAGGTTGGGTAGGTTGTTGATATGATTGCCCTCTTGGTGGAACATATGGGTTGCCTTGATTACTAGATCGCCATGGTTGGCATGATCCTTAATAATTAGGATAGAACCCCCCCCCCCCTCTCATCCCCCTCACTTGCATGTTGATTAACAAAACTTTCTTCTTCTTCTTGCTCATGATACCCATCATGGTCATAAGGTACCATCGCGAATGAACTTTGATTTGGACCCATACTAGTCATCGCATTCACATTCTTGGTCCCCTTATCCATCACATGCTTAGTAAGAACCGCCATTTGGGTTACCAATTGAGCCATAGTTTCGTCTCTCTCCTCTTCTTTCTTCATTTTCTCTCTAGACAAGACCTTTGAGGGAGCACCCTCAACTACCTCTGACTCTCTAGTGTGTCAAGCATGATTCATCTTTGTAAGCTTGTCAAGAAGCTCCCTCACCACGGTGAAAGAATTATCCATCAAGGCATCTTCCGCAATATTATTGGCAATCGACTTGTTGACTAAATTGAGAGCCCGATAGAAGGTTTGAAGCAACACCTCATCACTTAATCTATGGTTGTAACATTGCTTGAGCTTCTTCTTGAACCTAATCCATGCTTCATGTAAGGCTTCACTCGGCATTTGGCGAAACATCAATATTTTATCTCAGAGTTGGAGCATACGAGCCGGAGGGAAGAATATCTCGAGGAATGCCTCTACCAACTCGGCCCAAGTAGTGATGGACTCGAATGGGAAGTCATCAAATTATTAAGGATCAAGCCAACCATGTCGATATAGTAATCAAGGCAACGGGAATCAAGGTTGGAAGAATGACCAAATCATATTAATAATCTAATTATACAAGAAATTAAGAGATTATTATTATAATCTATCATTTAATTAAGTGATAATTAGCGATAGATCATTTTGTCTTGAGATTTCTGGTAGTGCGACGATCAGCTCAGTCAGAGCGGAAGCGATCAGGCAAGGCTATCGTAAGATAATACAGTGCAAGCGACATGTAGTGCTTGCCTTATGAAGAAGGCGACTACATGATCCCTATTTCTTCTAAAGAACCTTGGCTTCTAACCATACGTCGATTCAACATCAATCATTCATAAAAAAATTTACTTTATATTTTATGTGCAACTATCTACTCAAATTTTGTTTTTGATTATGTTGATATTATTTTACGAAATCGCATACTACATGACTTTATATACACGTGCAACACACGTGTCGAGAATTATAATTTAGAGCAAATAATTTTTATAAAATCAATTTACTCTGATCAATTCCACATGTAAAGAAACTTAATGAATCAAACATTACTTGTTGAAAGACTAATTCATAGTTATACAAAACTAAAATTATTTAGGAATACAAAATCGCATACTACATCTGACATATACGTGCTGAGAATCTAGTTATATTTATAAGCATAAATCTCTAATATGGACCAATATGGAATGTTGATTGACATTTTTATCCTTTAAAGTAGACATATTAGTCATAATTGTTATCTAATTAGTATTATACTAATATTTAGGACATTGAAATTAACTAAAGTTGGCTATTAAATCTTTCGTTATTAGAAATAGAAAAAATGCATTAAATATCCAAGATTATATTCGGAAATGGGGTTATATACATTCTCATGATGAGAAGGGGTCATTCGGGCCTATCTAGATAATATGTTTACATATGGATCCCTACATCGTTACATTCCATTTAGGATTAAGAATACGTGTAATCAGACCTTCTTTTTACATATTATCCAGGAACTTGTTCAGAAATGCCGTAATGAAAGGGATATAGGATTTTTTCACTAGGTATTTGACCAAATAGGATCGTTCCGTTCCTATAGATTCTATCACTAAAATACCCCTAGAGGGTGGATAAGGCTAAGCGGAGCGAAAAGAATTTTTTATAAAAACGATTTTCCCTATTTCTTCTAAAGAACCTTAGCTTCCAAACGTACGTCGATTCAACATCAATCATTCATAAAAATTTCTACTTTATATTTTTATTAGTGTATTTATCCACGCTTCGCGCGGTTATAAAAAATAAAAATAAAGTTCAATAACAATGTAATTGCTTTTACAGAAAAAAAGTATTAGTAAAATATATTTTTAAAATTTCATAACAGAGTATCTATGAGAAATATTTAGGCTAAATATGAAATAACTTATTTAAAAACATATATATGTTGAGTTGAAAAAGAAAAATAGAATATTAAAAAAATCTGGTGAAAGAAGAAAATGATAATGTTAAAATTTGGGAATGTAAATCTGAGATGTGATCATGAAAAAAAGAAGCCCTGAGATGTGACCGCTTCTTTTTTATTCCTCTAAGGAGTTTTTCTTAATAATTGTGTTTTTACTTTTAGTAAGATTTATAGACACTTATATTTCACAACGTTGTTATTTTTCATCTCTTTGAATCAAAATAAAAATGAAAAAATAAAAAAATAAAAGGAAGGAAACAACAAAGAAAAAGAAAATCAGATTCCCTAATTTTAGTAATTTTTCTCGTTGTTTTCCTTTTCTTCCTTAGTTTATTTTGTATCCCTCTGATCTATTTTCTTTTTCACATTCCAATCCCAACAACCCCTAACCCCTAAAATTATAAATAGATTACACACTTAACATGACAAATACAAACTTGTGGCAATATATAAGATGTGAATGAATTAGAAACTTTATGTGAACTCAAATAAACCAAGGACTTTTTGTAACATATGAATTGAATAATCAACCATTAATATTTAACAAAATTTAATAAATAAGCTAGAATATGATTAATCCTTCAATTAGGAAAATAAGAATAATAAGTTTACAAAGAAGAGAGAGAAGATATGTGATAGAAATCAAGAAATGATGTGGATCCGAATTTACATGCTATAGTTTGGAGATGAATTTTAAAGTCATTTGAAAAGGTAAAAAAAATATTGTCTTTGAAAATGAAAAGTAATTCTATGGATTTTACTGATGCAAGGTACCAGTATGAAAAGTAAATATTGTGATATCTATCATCATATAATAATGGACCAGTATGGAATCCATTTTAATATATTCTCATTTTCCATGAAGGGAAAATGAAAGGTTAGAGTACTAAATTTTGAGACTTTTAAGTTTCTTACAATTAAGAATGAGTGAAATAGCAATAATAGAGAAATTTACTCCTACAACATTTTTTTTACAATAAGGAATATGGATGAGTGAAGAGCAATAAATGAGACATTTATTCTTATAAAATAAAATAATAGAAAGTAGGGGGAAAAGTCACAAAAGAAAAGGAGAAAAAAGATAAATAGAATTATTAGTCAAAGAAGCATGTCACATCATCTAGTCTATTCTTAATTTTATTATATATATTGATTGATCGATTGATTGATGTACAACTATCTACTCAAATTTTTATTTTGATTATGTTGATATTATTTTACAAAATCGCATACTACATGACTTGATATACACGTGCGCGCGGCAAGAATTATAATTTAGAGCAAATAATTTCTACAAAATTGATTGATTTACTCTGATCAATTCCACATGTAAAGAGATTTAACGAATCAAACATTACTTGTTGAAAGACTAATTCACAGTTATAGAAAACTAAAATTATTTAAGAATACAAAATCGCATACTACATGACTTGACATATGCGTGTTGAGAATCTGGTTATATTTATAACCATGAATCTCCAATATGGACCAATATGAAATGTTGATTGACACTTTTATCCTTTAAGGTAGACATATTAGTCATAATTGTTATCTAATTAGAATTTTACTAATATTTAGGACATTAAAATTAACTAAAATTGGCTATTAAATCTTTCGTTATTTAGAAATAGGAAAATGCATCAAATATCCCAGATTAAAACGGAAGGATGATTAAGCAGAGTGAAAAGGAAGGATGGAGGTAAGTAATTAAAGAAGAAAAAATTAAATGGGAAATACACGTGTCAAATCTGGATTGGCAAGTGTATTTCACCACTTATTTTATATCTGTATGTGGTGTGTCGGGGTGAAATTAATTATTCTGCTTTAAAATTATTTTTGAGGGTAATAATACCTCCCCCACCCACCTCACCCACAAAGAATAAGGGATCGTTTGTTTACCAGGATGTGATAGACAAGGATATTTCATGGAATTAGTTATCTCGCATTCTATATGGGATAACGAATTTCACCATATTAGTACAAAATGATTTTTGGGACTAATTAATACTTATAACCATACGCGAAATATAATCCCGCATTTTGTCCCAAAATACTTATCCCTCATCCACCAATCAAACAACCTCTGAGTGTATAATTAAAATTTCAATTATAATCTGGAGGTGTATTTATGCATTTTCCCTTATTAACGTGTCCAAACTTCTTATATTTAGGATTTAGGAATTGAAATCAAGTAAGATTGTATTTAAGAATTTGATTGACTAGTACATACAAGTATGGAACAAAGAAATATATTGGTATTAGATTGACTTTTTTTTTACTTTTGTGCCAGCTCATGATCTAAACGAGTCGCACATACAATCTAGTACATGTTCCTCGACGCTGAAGGCACGCTGGAAGAGCAGGGAATTTCATAACATTTTTGACTGGTTGTCTTGTATTTCTAATAAGTTGTTTAATAGTTGGCATGTTGAATCGTATATAATATGATGGGTTGCAGATTCGGCTTTGCGCTATGATTAGCTCGACACCCATAAAAAATCCCCACTGAATTCCAAGAATTCTTCTTATGAAAAAAGGTCTTATTTGAATGGTATAAAGTGTGCAAAAAAGATAACTGCAAATTTAAAGTCAATCCATCAATTATCAAGATTTAATAATTTGAATTGACAACCTTAATTTCCGTATTGATTAACCTCTAAAGCGGAAAATATTCAAAGAAGTCTTTATCTGTAAATGGGAGATTCTAGGTAGGCGCGGAATATAGATTTTGGAATGTTAGATCATACACAAATCGGAGCGACTTGACTACCAGAAGAAAGAAAGTTGAAAAGATTATTAAATAAGCAAATCATATTAAATAAATTAATTATACAAGAAATGAAGATATTATCAGTATAATATTATAATTGAGTGATAATTTCAGGTACATGAGCGATGGATTATTTTGTCCTGAGGTATTTGGCATTGTTTCTTCTAAAGAACATTGGCGTCCATATGACGATTCAACATCAATCATTCACAAAAACTTGTACTTTATACTTTCATGTGTAATATTTACTCAAGATATGATTTTAATTATGTTGATATTATTTTACAAAATCATGCACTACATGACTTGACATACACATGTCATGCACGTGCCGAGAATTATAATTTAGGGCTAATAAATCTTTAAAATCGATTTACTCATCATTTCCACAAGTTGTTAAAGAAACTTAAGGAACCAAACATTACTTGTTGGAAGACTAACTCGCAATTATAGGAAGCTAAATTGTTTAGAAATATAAAATGATATACTACATAACTTGACATACACGTGCAACGCACATGCCGCGAATTTAGTTTTATATTTATAATCATGAATCTCCAACATGAAATGTTGATTGACATTTTTATCCTTTAAAGTGGATATATTAGTCATAATTGTTATCTAATTAGTATTTTATTAATATTTAGGACAACGAAATTAATTAATGTTGGCTATTAAATCTTTCGTTACTAAAAAAAATGCATAAATATACCAGATTATAGCCATATTTTCAACAATACATTTACTGTTTGGGGGAGTCATATTACCCCTTGGACTATTTAAAAGTAAAAACTATTAACCACTAAGCGCTATCCGTGGAGAAGTGGTACTTTTACCAGCTTTCTTCTGGTTAGTTTCACCAATTTATTGGTGAACTATATAAATTATGGCCATCAAAACGGTCCTTGAGGTCTTAATTCAGATCTCAACAGAAGTAACAAAAACATTAAGTGAGTTTTTAATACGTTTTAGTCTTCGTGAATAGAATTATGTTGTATATATACTTGTGAAAGATAATAAATATTTTATAAAATAGTCGAAATACATACAAATTCGGGGAAATTTCAGTAAAGTACAATTTGCTGACTTACATTGCAAATAACTCATAACTTATATTGTAAACCTTTGGCCCAAAAACACTTCTATACAATGCTATACACTTATATACAAAGATAGGTACATTATGTATATAGGTGTATAAAAGTGTATAAGAAGTGTTTATACACACATATACGCTAGTATACAATATTACACATTATTAAACAAAAACTGACTTCGTCTTCTTCCTTGAATCCAAGTACCAAATCACTCATCCCAGATCCCTCTCCTCCTCCTGATCGAGAAGCTTTCTTCGCTAACGTGAAGTCTCATTTTCCTCATGTTGTCTTTGTTCTGCACCTTCCTATATATTCCTCCCAAAAGCAGTAGGCAGAAAGTTTTCCTCATAAATTTTATTATCAGTCAGGATCCTGGTGTACCGTTCATTAGTATTATTTTGAGTTAGTTTTGTTGGAAATTTACTAGTGTGGAATTAAATTTATCTCATTATTTATGACTCGAACAACTGGGCCCAGCACATCGGAAACGTCGTTTTCACACACGTGCAATCTTAGTGCCAAGTATAGTAAATTTCGTTAATGAAAGAGATATTGGTACGTAAGTGAAATGTTTGAGACATAGAATGATGGACGGTTATTTGATAAATGAGAAGTGTTCCACGTTGGTAAACGAAGGAAGGATTGTGTGAGGTGTAAGATGGTACGGGTCGAACCGCGGAGCCGAGAAGGGCCGCGGCGCCGACCGGACTGGAGCCATCTCTCGACTCAGTCGGTGGTGTTGTGATTATCTAATTGGTTGCTAAGTGTTTCAGGTGTGAACTTGAATCTCAAAGGACTCTAACAGTTCGGATTCTCAGCGGTTCTACAAGCCACAAGTGTAGCAGTTCATATTCTTGTATTTCTGAATACAAGATCCAGATTTGAAGTTCCAATTCAAGATCAAGAGGTTGACAACTTATTGTTGTAATCTTTGTTTTTTATCCTTTCGATCACTGTAATAGTTATTTACTATTCCCGTACGTGCTTTACATATCCAACATCTACTACATTTCTTCTGATGCTCCATTGTTACTTTGGTGCAGTTGATGAGATGTATCCGGCCTCTTTGATCAACAAAGGTCGTGAAGTATTTTCCAGGGGAACCACTGATCCTATAGTTTTGCCTGCTGAAACAATCCTCAGAATGGCCACAATAAATAGTTCCAAATCTGTACTTTGGGACAAGGAAATAGCTTCGCTCGAGGTTGGGAAGAAGGGTGGACACCTTGTTTCCACCTATGTGTTCTTTTTCTGCTAGAGTTTCTTCTTAACCTGATTCTGGAAGCATGATGAGATTTTCCTGCTGTTCGATCTCGTCATACAGGTTAACTTAATGTGAGCTACTTTGCAGGCTGATATTGTTGTGGTCAATGCTTCTTCCTGGTCCATGATGTCAATTCATGACTGATATGAGAACATTTTAATGAAGAATACATTATTATCATGTGATTCGTCTACTAGTGTATGTACTATTTTGTGATATCCATTCTGGTACAAATTATTGGAAATTTGCCTTTGGCGGGGAGGTGCGTCCACCCATATTTAATGAATTAAACACTAGTGTTCCGCATGTTGGAGGCTTTGTCTCTTCACCCATGCATAATCTACTAAGTGAGTAGATGATTGTATGGCCAAGAATCGTCAAATTTCATTGAGAAATGAAAAAGATATTGGTCCACGAAGTAAGGTGTTTGAGTCATGAAAATATGGTGTGGGACAAATCTACCACATCGGTGGAAAAAGGAAGAATTGCTCTCTATATATGTCTCTTAATTGGCTAATTGTTTGGGACCCCAAGGGGGAACCCATGTGTTTAAAGGAGGGAGGACCTAGATGTGATTGGGTTCAAGGCTAAGCCCACACGCGCGTCGCTGCCCGTCCGCCCGTCCTGTCCGGTCACAGGGCACGGGGCACGGGGCGTTATGATATTATCTCTTTGGACCCCAAATTATTTAATATTTACAGTTTGGTCCCTAGAGTTTTTGAAATGTTAAATTTGGGAACGACGGAAGGCAGAAAGTTGGAGTTGATTTTTGGGGGCATTATTGTGCATTAACCAGCCATTACTTGGCTGAATTACACCCTTCCTTTAATGGCCATAAACAGTCATTACTTGGCAGTTTTACTCCCTCCTTCAATGGCATTAAACAACCATGTATTGGGCAATTGAGCAGTCTCCCCTGTGCTATATATTGATGTCTTTTGGCTCATTTGGCAGTGACGGAAAACACACATACATAAAATATACACAACAGAAACAGAGATACTATATACTCAGAGACAAAACAGAAGAGAAAGTCAGTCCAAAAACGTTGGACGAAAACAGAAACTTTTCCTTCCTTTTCCATTTCTTCAGCAAGGCATTTCGTGTTTGTTTTTTTCGTCAAACTCAACCTATTTGCTTTGTAGCGTTGAGATTAAAGTGTTGTTTTATCTTGAGTGACTATTGCCTGTTAACGTAAAAGCATATATACTGGGCAATCTTGTCTTAAGGACAGAGTGCCATCACTCGACTCAGCACACAGTTGTAACCATCCAGATTTAGTATTTCTTGATTTCAGGTTATCAAGATTCAAGACTCAACAAGCTTGCGGCAGTTCTGAACATTGCCTATTTATTTATCCTTTCGAACACTTATAATATTTATTTACTTCCCGTACTGCTTTACAATATCCAACACAAAGTACTTTCTAAAAGTTGCATCAATATCAACCACTCCAATATCCTCTTTAACAAGTTGACCATCTTGGATCTTCACATTGATTGACACAGTTTCTCAGTTTTCGCCTGTACTAATTTTTTAGCGCCTCTAGCAAAAATGTACTTTAAGTACATGCTTATTTCTCAAGTGAAGTTGTGCCACCAACCCAAGTTAGTCGGTGCACAAACTTTCATCTTTTTAAGTATTTTTTATCTAAGGCTATACATCTAAGACTATTAGGCACACCCTTCTTGCTGCTAAAAGTGCACCAGTGAGAACTCTCTATTGTATAATATGTGGTTATATATAGTAATTTGATTTTAGGATGTTACTTCATTGGCTGACATTTCAAAACCATTTATCCTTCTGTATTTACAATCAGATAGAATTATACTGCAATTGAGTGAACTCGAGGTATCTTGAACTATTGCCTTTGAAATCGGAAACAACCTTTCTACCTCCCAAGGTAGGGGTAAGGTCTGCGTACATTCTACCCTCCTCAAATCCCACTTGTGGGATTACACATGGTATGTTGTTGTTGTTGTACTATTTTAGTAGGTTTTCTATTCCACTTTCTTTTCCCGTTTCCTATCTTTCTTGTTGGGGATAATGGGGAGGGGGTTACATAGCTTCCTTCGGTGTCAAGTCTTGTTTCTTAAACTGTTACAAAAATGATGGTTTGGCCATATTAGAAATGTTACTTCTTCACTTTCTTTTGAGGGTTCATAACTTCTCTTGTGTAACAATATATTCTCTTCAGTTTCTTCTTTTGAGGGTTAATAACTGATAGACAATGTATATTCCCGTGATATACACTTGCCATACATAGTGTATATCACGGGACTTTGGTCCTTTTAGTAGTGTAATTAGTATACCGATTTTAGCATAATTAGTGCAGAATATTTGTATTACTTAGCATTGTACACTTACCATAATTATAGGAGTTTTGTACTACTAGAATATGGTTTTAGGAGTAGAATAGAAAAAATATTTTCCTATTATGGAAATATGTAAATTGTATATATACTCTTTCAATTAATGAAAATAATCAAGGGATTATTTCTTTCATGGTATCAGAAGTCTAGGTCTTAAAATCCTCTCTCCAAATTCCTTCATATTTCCGTCAACTTGACTCATTTTCCGAGCCCCTTCTACTCGGAATTCGTGCCGACGGTCCCTCCTCTCTCCTCAAATTTTTCTTCCCAATCCCTACATCACGTCTTGCGTTGCTAGTATGGCTAATATCAAGAATCACATCCCTATAATTCTTGAAATAGAAAACGTCCAATACGTGACGTGGGCCGAACTGTTCAAAGTTCACGCACGCTCGCATCAAGTCCTCCATCATATTATCCCCGCGGCTCCTACGGATACGGAGGTGCCAAAATTCGAGGATGATCCTAAGTTATGAACAACTCTTGATGCTACTGTTCTTCAGTGGATTTCCTCCACTATTTCTACCGACCTCTTGCACACGATTATTAAGCATGACGCTACGGCGAAGACTACTTGGGATAGAATACGTGATATATTCCAAGATAATAAAAAATATAGAGTTGTTACCCTTGAGCAGGAATTATTCCACGTCAACATGGAAGATTTTCCGAACGTTTCAGCTTATTGCAAAAGGTTAAAAGAATTGGCGGACCAACTACGCAACGTTAGTGCGCCTGTTAGCAATGATCGTCTGGTTCTCCAAATGGTTGCTGGCCTCTCCGAGGCCTATAGTGGCGTTGGAACTCTCCTTCGTCAAAGTACTCATCTCCCGGAGTTCTATCAAGCACGATCCATGCTTACTTTGGAAGAAGTCGGCTTGGCTAAAGAGGCGGCTACGAGTGCTAGTTTCGTGGTCATGATGACGTCCTCCATGAATTCTCCGGGGTTTGTTGATAATTCGAGCCAAAACCAGTCTCACAGTAATGGCAAGAATACTCGGAAAAATAATGGCAAAAACCACGGGGGCAAACGTGGCGGTTCCAGTGGTGGTTTCGGTGGACAACATAGCGATAGTGGGCCCCGTCCAGTCAGCAGTGGGCCATCGCCCCACTAGTCCCAGTCGTGGGCCCCATGGCAGTGGGCAGTGGCCCTTATTTTCCAAGACCTTCATCCAGCGGGCAGTGGGCTGGACAGCCACAATTCAGGCCCAACTTTCAGGCCCTCATTCCAGATTCAACGTTGAGTCGGGGCAGCAGGGCAGACTACTTGGGCCTCGGCCCACACAGGCATTCTCAGCAGTGGGCCCCACACCCTCTCAAACCGACATTAAAGCCGCGATGCACACACTAGGATTAACTCAACCGACCCGAATTGGTACATGGACACCGGTGCCACTACTCACATGACGTCAGACCCATGTACTCTCTCATCTTATTCCAATTTGAGCAACACTCGTGGTATAATTGTTGATAATGGTAATTCAATTCCAATTCGTGGGTATGGTCATAAAACATTGTATCCCCCTCATCCACCCCTTATCCTAAAAAATACCCTTCATGCCCCTAAATTAATTAAAAATTTGGTGTCCGTCCGTAAACTCACTACTGATAATTCTGTTTCGGTTGAATTTGATCCGTTTGGGTTTTCTGTGAAGGATTTCCAGTCGGGGAGTCCTCTTATGAGGTGTGATAGTAGGGGAGATCTTTATCCTATCATGCCATGTTCCGGTCTTTCGAGTCAAGCCTTACCATCATCTTTTGCCGCATTTGCTCCTTCCTTGTGACATGCTCGTCTTGGTCATCCGGGGTCGTCTATTTTATCTCCATTAGAGAAAAATAGTTTTATTTCATGTAAGGGTACGCGTAGTACTCCGAATTGTCAATCTTGTTCTCAAGAAAAAATTGTTAAGTTGCCATTTGATGACTCTAATTCTCATACTTTAATGTCATTTGATATTATTCATAGCGATTTATGGACGTCTCCTATTCTTAGTTCATTGGGTCATCGGTATTATGTTCTTTTTTTGGATGATTATTCTTTTTATGGACTTTCCCAATAGCGAAAAAATCTCAAGTTTTTTCCACCTTCTTAAAATTTAGAGCAGTCATTCAAACCCAATTTGAACGGGAAATAAAGAATATTCAACGTGACAATGGCAAATAATATGATAATGGAGTCTTTCGGGAATTTGTGCCAATAATGGAATAATTTTTTTTCTTGCCCACATACGTCTTCACAAAACGGGAAAGCCGAACGTAAGATTCGTACAATTAATAATATTGTTCGAACTTTATTGATTCATGTTTCCGTACCCCCTTCATTTTGGCATCATGCTCTACAAATGACTACGTATCTCCTTAACATTCTTCCTTCCAAAGGTTTGACATATTAATCCCCCCTTCAAATTTTATCTAATAAGACTTCTTCGTATTCACATCTTAGGGTGTTATCCGTTATTTCCGTCCACCACAATTAACAAACTTCAGGCCCGGTCTACTCCGTGTGTGTTTTTGGGTTTTCCGTCTAATCATCGTGGTTACAAATGTCTTGATTTATCCTCTAATAAAATCATCATTAGTCGCCATGTAATTTTTTATGAATCCGAATTCCCGTTTGCTAAGGTTAGTACTCCCGTGCCTAGTTCGTATATTTTTTTGGATGATGTTATATCCCCGTATATTATTCACCATTTTCGAACGTCTCCCGCACCCCAAATCCGCCAGCGGGCCCACTACCCCGTCACGAGCTACGGTTCGCCAGAATCGGGTCTGTCCGCCATTCTTGGGCGATGGTAATCGGGGCGATGACCGACCGATTAACGCCATCGGTCGATCCCTGTTCCACCATCCCGTTACCGAATTGGGCCAGCAGGCCCACTGCCAGACATTTATATCTTTCGTCGACATCTACACTTGTCTCGTATACAAATGCTGATTGGGGTGGCTGTCCAGACACCAGACGGTCTATGTCTGAATATTGTATGTTTCTTGGTAATAACTTGGTCTCATGGTCTGCCAAGCGTCAGTCAACTTTATCACGCTCTAGTGCAGAGGCCGAGTATCGAGGGGTAGCCAATGTGGTGTCTGAATCATGTTGGTTATGTAATTTTCTTTTAGAGCTTCATTGTCCTATTCAGAAAGCTAATTTGGTTTATTGTGATAATATTAGTGTCATCTATCTTTTCAGAAATTCGGTTCAGCACCAGCGCACTAAACATATCGAGATGGACATTCATTTTGTTCGCGAAAAGGTAGCTCCCTTCCAGGTATCAAATTGCAGACATCTTTACAAAAGGTCTTTCCTCGGTCCCTTTTGAAGATTTTAGGGACAGTCTCAGCGTTCGAAGACCGCCCGTTATGACTGCGGGGGTGTGATAGACAGTGTATATTCCCGTGATATACACTTGCCATACATAGTGTATATCATGGGACTTTGGTCCTTTTAGTAGTGTAATTAGTGTACCGATTTTAACATAATTAGTGTAGAATATTTGTATTACTTAGCATTGTACACTTACCATAATTATAGGAGTCTTGTACTACTAGAATAGGGGTTTAGGAGTAGAATAGGAAAAAAAATTTCCTATTATGAAAATATGTAAATTGTATATATACTCTTTCAATTAATGAAAATAATCAAGGGATTATTTCTTTCAGTAACTTCTCTCGTGTAACAATAACATCTTTATTTTTGTTTTCTTATTTTTACTTTCAGTTTACTTGTAGCTGTAGCAATAACTGGAATACGGTTGAACTACGATATATTGAATATCTTTGTTTCATAACCTACCTTGTGTTTAATAAAATTGAGGTTTCTTGAACTATTATATTTAACAGAAGGGTTCACACTTTCATTGATGTTTGTCTTTTTGCTTTCTTTTGAGGGATAACTTCCATTGTGGAAAAGTAACATCTTTATTTGAATTTCCTCCCTCTTTCATTCTAGTTTACTTGTAACTCAGGTAGTAAAACCTTGGAATATTGTTGAAGTGCATATATTGACAATCTTGTCTCTATAATGCTAAGCTGTCAGCAATCTGTGGATAATATTACCCTTGTAAATGGCTATGCAGTCTGTTTATTCTGTCTTCTTGGTTTCATTTGATATACTGTAGTTTCAGTTACTCCTGTTTAGTGATCACCAGAATGTTACACTAGTTTCTTTTAGTGACTTGCAGCATTTCCAGCCTTGTTTATTGCATGAGAACGGAGAATATCATCTCTGTTATGTGCAATGGTCGTTGGATTATGAAAGATATGAAAATCATGACAGTGGACGAGGTATTGCATAACAACCTTTTGTGTATACTTAATCATACTCTTTTCATTTACATTGTTAGGTTAAATATCATTCTGTGAATGAGTTTCACATGAGTATTTACTTCATGCTCAGGAAAAAGTTCTATCAATGGCCAAGCATGCCTTTGCTGAACTTTTAAAGAGAGCAAGCATCCAGATTCCAAACAGAATGAATTTTCTGTGATCTCTTGTCACCTCACTGTGTAAAGTTATTTTAATGTTAAAGACAAACAAGAATTGCTTTGTAAATGTGTTTTCAACCTTCTGACGATTCCAAGGTTACACTACTGCTTGGTGGTTATCCATTTAGAGTCAGATCTCCATTAAATGTAGATTAATAAGGCCTAACGTTTGGGTGAATCATTAAAAGAACGGAAGAAGTTAGCTATATTAATTAAACTTTTTATCACATCTCACTTGAAAAATCATACAATTTGAAAATATAGGGTGATGAACAAGAGATCTAGGATAGAACTCACAAGCATAAAGTAAATTTTGTAAAATAAAATATGTAACGTGGAGCTATAAGCTGTCACTTGGAATAAATCTCTTTTATATACTATTTCTTAATGCAAGTTCTAAGTTATAAATGGAAAAAGAAGTTCTAAATTGTGACATTTTGATAAATGGTGAATATTTTATCTTTTTCCCTGTCTCTCACCAAGATTAGAAAGAAAAAAAAGGTTCAAATATGCTCCTAAATACTAGGGGTGAATAAGATATACAATCAGAAAGAAGTGAAGAATAAACATATTGCTGGTTTAATAGAGACTAGAGTTAAACAACCTAAAGCAAGTAGAGTACTGAATAATATTGCTCCGGGATGGGGGCATATCACAACTACCAATCAGCTAGTAATGACATGATATGGTGATTTGGGACACAAACATCTACAGTGTTTTCCCTATTAAAGAGGTTGATCAAATGATACATTGTATGGTCAAGGGTATTGTAGAACCTGTCGAATGCTATCTAACTGTTATATATGGTTTCAATACCATTGAACAGAGGAGATCACTTTGGGACAGCCTTAAAGTTCTAGCACAGGTATTTCTGGACCTTGGATAATAAGAGGAAACTTTAATGCATTGCTATGTCCCCAGGACAAACTCTTCAATAATCCTGTGCAGTTTGCTGACATTAAAGATTTTACTGAATACATGCATGACATTCTACTTAATGAATTATCTTGGAAGGGAGACTATTATACTTGGAATAATAAACTGTTAAACAAAGTAATAAAACAAAGTAATATACCCGTGATATACACTTGATATGCGTAAGTGTATATCACGGGTACTTAAGGATTGTGGCCCATCTCGGGTTTGGCAGACTGACCCATCTCGGTCCAGCACTTCAGCCCATCACGGTGGGTTGTATATTATGAATGTATATTGATGTAATATTGTAGTGTAAAGGTTACCTTAATTAGTCGTGTACACTTACCATAATTGTATAGTTAGAATTATGGTAGAATAAAGTTTTAGGAATAGGATTCTTCTATTATGGAAATATGTAACTTGTATATATACCTTTCAATTAATGAAAATAATCAAGGGGAATTATTTCTTTCATGGTATCAAGAGACTAGGTCTTGCTTCCGCCATTGCTCTCGGTTTTTGTGCCCTTTGCTCGGCCACAACCGTCGCTGGATTCTGTCCCCCTTCACCGGAATTCGTGTTATTATTTACCTCCATTCTTCCCAAATTTCCCTCCTCTCTTTTTGTTCTTTCAATATGTCTAAAAACAATTTTCATCCTGCCCTCATGGTTTTAACATCAAGAACAACACCCCTATTGTTCTTGAAATGGAAAACGTCCAATATGTGACGTGGGCAGAATTGTTTAAAATTCATGTTATCTCCCATCAAGTAATCCATCACATAATTCCTCCCGATGCACCTATTCCCGCGGAGGATCCTCAGTTATGGATTACTCTTGATGCTACAGTTCTCTAGTGGATTTATTCCACAATTTCGGTTGATCTCTTACAGACGATTATTGAGCCGGATACCACGGTTATGACTACCTGGAATAGATTGCGTGACATATTCCAAGATAACCAACATTCACGTGTTGTCACACTCGAGCAGGAATTCTCTCAAGTTCGCATGGAAGAATTTCCAAACGTATCTTCATATTGCAAGAAACTCAAGGAGTTGGTGGACCAACTCCGTAACGTTAGCGCACCTGTGACAAACAATCGTCTGGTTCTACAACTGGTTGCCGGTCTTTCTGAGGCCTATAATGGCGTTGGGACTCTCCTTAGTCAAAGCAACCCACTTTCCGCTTTTTATCAAGCTCGCTCCATGCTTACTTTGGAAGAAGCCGGTTTGGCTAAAAAAGATGCTACCGGAGCTAGCCCCGTCGTCCTAATGACGTCCTCCACAAATTCTTCAGGTTTTGTTGATAATTCGGGCCAAAACCGTACTCATGGTGGCGGCAAAAATAATCGTAAGAATAATAACAAAAACCGCGGGGGCAAATGCGGCGATTCCGGTGGTCAGCAGTCCAGCAGTGGGCCCCGTCCAGTCAACAATGGGCCTCCTCCCTACTGGACCCAGCCATGGGCCCATGGAAGTGGGGCTGGGGCTATGGGTCATGGGCCAGTAACCCCTATTTTCCAGGCCCTTCCAACGGGCAGTGGGCTGGCCAGCCTCAATTCAGGCCCAACAGTCAGCAGGCAGCTTCTCGGTTCAGCATTGGGCCGGGGCAGCAGGGTGGACTGTTTGGGCCTCGGCCCACACAAGAATTCTCGGCAGTGGGCCCCATATCTACTCACACCGACATTGATGCCGCAATGCACACACTTGGGTTGACGCAACCGGACCCAAATTGGTACATGGACACCGGCACAACGACACACATGACATCCGATCAAGGTACTCTCTCGTCTTATTCCAATTTGAACAACCCTCGTGGTATAATTATCGGTAATGGTAACTCTATTCCAATTCAGGGTTATGGTCATAAAACGCTATCTCCCCCCAATCCTCCCCTTATCTTGAAAAATATTTTACATGCCCCCAAATTAATTAAAAACTTAGTGTCTATCCGCAAATTCACCACTGACAATTCCATTTCTGTTGAATTTGATCCTTTTGGTTTCTCTGTGAAGGATTTCAAGACGGAGAGTCCTCTCATTAGGTGTGATAGTAAGGGAGATCTTAATCCTATCACACCCGGTTCCGGTCCATCGAGTCAAGCCTTGCCGTAAGCGTTTGCAACCCTTGCTCATTCTTTGCGGCATGCTCGTCTTGGTCATCCGGGGTTTTCTATTTTGTCGTCATTAGATAAAAATAATTTTATTTCATGTAAGGGTACGCGTAGTACTCCAAATTGTCAGTCTTGCTCTTTAGGAAAAATTGTTAGGTTACCATTTGTTGACTCGAATTCACATACTTTAATGTCATTTGATATTATTCATAGCGACCTCTGGACATCTCCTGTTCTGAGTTCTCTGGGTCACCGGTATTATATTTTTTTTTGGATGATTATTCTAAGTTTTTACGGACATTTTCGATTGCAAATAAATCTCAAGTGTTTTCCGTCTTCTTAAAATTTAGAGCATTCATTAGAACTCAATTCGAACGAGAAATAAAAAATATTCAGTGTGATAATGGAAAAGAATATGATGATGGGGTGTTTCGGAAGTTATGTGCTAATAACGGGATCAATTTTTATTTTTCTTGTCTTCATACGTCTTCACAAAATGGGAAAGCCGAACGCAAAATTCGTTCCATAAATAACATTGTCTGCACTCTCTTAATTCATGCTTCTGTACCCCCATATTTTTGGCATCATGCTCTTCAAATGGCTATATATCTCCTTAACATAATTCCTTCCAAAGGTCTGACATATTTTCCCCCTCTTCAAATTTTATATCATAAAGCTCTTTCTTATTCTCATCTTCGGGTTTATGGGTGCTTGTGTTATCCGTTATTTCCATCCACCACAATTAACAAACTTCAGGCCCGGTTTACTTCGTGTGTGTTTTTGGGTTTTCCGTCCAATCTTCGTGGTTACAAATGCTTTGATTTATCCTCCAAGAAAATCATCATTAATCGCCATGTAATTTTTTATGAAACCCAATTTCCATTTACTAAAGTTCATACTCCCGAGCCTAGTTCGTATAAATTTTTGGATGATGGTATATCCCCGTATATTACTCACTATTTTTTGAACATGCCTTGCACCCAAAATTCTCGGCCAGACCTTTGCCGGCCCCACGAGTCGATCACACCCTACCATGTTGGATCGGTTCAGCCGATTGGGCGATCGACCAAATTCTAGAACTGGTCCAGTTCCAGTACCTGCTTACCGTCTTGGGCCAGCAGGCCCACTGTCTGCTGGCCAGTCCATCCCAAGCCTAGAAAATTCCCAAAATCCGTCATCTTTCTCCTCAAGTCATAGACCGGTCACCCGGAATCAACGGTGTGTTTTTAAACCAAGAGACATTTTAATTTAAATTATAATATTCTTAAATCACCCTTACCCTGTACTCATGTGTATGCGTTAAATGACCCCAACTGGAAAATTGCTATGACCGATGAATATAATGCTCTTATTGATAATAAGACGTGGGAGTTGGTGCTTCGTCCTTCTGATATTAATATTATTAGGTCTATGTGGATTTTTGCTCACAAGGAAAATTCAGATGGTTCGTTTGCACGACATAAGGCGCGGCTTGTGAGTGATGGTAAGACTCAACAGGTTGGGGTAGATTATGGTGAGACATTTAGTCCGGTGGTCAAGCCGGCTACCATTCACACTGTACTCAGCTTGGCTCTTTCAAAAACATGGCTTATTCATCAGTTAGATGTAAAGAATGTTTTCCTACATAGTGATCTCAAGAAAACAGTTTATATGCATCAGCCGTTGGGATTCAGGGATCCCAAACATCCTCATCATATCTGTTTGTTGAAGAAGTCCTTATATGGGCTTAAGCAGTCTCCACGGGCCTGGTATACAAGGTTTGCTGACTATGTTTCGACTATTGGGTTCACTCACAGCAAGTTAGATAATTTATTGTTCATCTACCGTCGTGGTTCATCTTTGGCTTACATTCTGTTGTATGTGGATGATATCATTTTGACTGCCTCTACAGATGCCTTACTCCAGTCTATCATGACCATGCTCAGCTCTGAGTTTTCTATGAAAGACTTAGGGCCCTTGAGTTACTTTTTGGGGATTGCCGTCATTTGTCATTTCGATGGATTGTTCTTGTCTCAATGGAAGTATGCAGCTGAGATCATCGAGAGGGCTGAGATGTCATCCTGTAAGTCCACTTCCACTCCAGTTGATACAAAACCCAAGCTTGGTACCGCGACTGGCGTACCCTACGAGGATCCGACCCGCTATCGCAGTCTTACAAGGGCCCTTCAGTATCTTACCTTTACGAGACCAGATATTACATATGCTGTCCAGTATGTGTGTTTGTTCATGCATGATCCTCGAATTGAGCACATGAATGCTCTCAAACGCATCATCCGGTATATTAAGGGAACACTTGACTATGGGTTACATTTATATCCTTCCTCGACGCCCACACTTGTCTCGTATACAGATGCTGATTGGGGTGGTTGTCCCGACACCAGACGGTCTACGTCTGGCTATTGTGTGTTCCTTGGCAACAACTTGGTCTCCTGGTCTGCGAAGCGTCAGACGACTCTATCCTGCTCAAGTGCCGAGGCTGAATATCGAGGGGTAGCTAATATGGTCTCGGAATCATGTTGGTTACGTAATTTACTATTAGAGCTCCATTGTCTCATTCTGAAGGCAACCTTGGTGTATTGCGATAATATTAGTGTCATTTACCTTTCGGGTAATCCGGTCCAGCACCAACGCACTAAGCATATCGAGATGGACATACACTTTGTCCGCGAGAAGGTTGCTCAGGGTCAGGTTCGCGTCTGTCATGTCCCGTCAAGATATCAAATTGCAGACATCTTTACAAAGGGTCTTCCCTCGGTCCTTTTTGAAGATTTTAGGGACAGCCTCAGCGTTCGAAGACCGCCCGCTATGATTGCGGGGGTGTGTTAAACAAAGTAATATACCCGTGATATACACTTGATATACATAAGTGTATATCACGGGTACTTAAGGATTGTGGCCCATCTCGGGTTTGGCAGACTGGCCCATCTCGGTCCATCACGTCAGCCCATCACGGTGGGTTGTATATTAGGAATGTATATTAATGTAATATTGTAGTGTAAAGGTTACCTTAATTAGTCTTGTACACTTACAATAATTGTATAGTTAGAATTATTGTAGAATAAGGTTTTAGGAATAGGATTCTCCTATTATGGAAATATGTAACTTGTATATATACATTTCAATTAATGAAAATAATCAGGGGATTATTTCTTTCATAAACAATATTGTGATGATAGAGTATGCAGCAGGTTGGATAGAACTTTTGGCAACACTGAATGGATGATGAAATATGGGCATGTGATTTTTGAATATGATTTGCCAAATATATCAGATCATTCACGCATGTTGCTGACATTATCTGATTCACAGAAGGTTACTAGTGTGCCTTTCAGGGTTTTTAATGTCTGGACTGAGCATAGCAAATTCTTAACAATTGTGGAGGAGAAATGAAACTCTAGGTTAGCAACAAATGGCATGGGAAATGTTTGGTCTACGCTGATGGCACTCAAACCTGGATTTAGGAGGCTTAATAATGAAGAGTTCAAAATTGTAGTTCAGAAAATAGAACAATCCAGGACTGATCTGGCTGATGTTCAACAATAAATCAGGTTGCAATGGAGTGAAAGTTAAAAAGTTCAAGAGAAAGCCATAATTCAGAAATTGAAGAAGTGGTCTATGGTGGAGGAAAATGTTATGAAACAGAAGTCCAGGGCTAAGTGGATCAAACTAGGTGATTCCAATACAAAATATTTTACTGATGTAGTAAAGGTTAGAAGCCAGATGAAGCAAATCCATCAGCTTACATCACTCAGTGGTAGGCAGTTGACAGATCAGAAGGATATCAAAGAAGAAATTCAGCTTCTACAAAATATTAATGGGAGCATCTGCTCAAAGTTTGCCAGCTATTAATAAACTAGTCATGAAGCAATGATCAACTCTGTCTCAACAGCAAAGATTGCAGCTCTGTGCACCTGTGACTGAAGCTGAAATTCACTCTAGCCTAGACTTTATTGGAGATGGCAAATCCCCGGGCATACATAGCTTCAACTCTGTGCTTTTCAAAAAATATTGGAGCATCATTAAACAGGATGTCACAAAAGCAGTTATGAATTTCTTTCGTACATTTACTCTCTATAAGCCAATCAAATATACTACTATAACTCTTGTGCCCAAAAACTCCAACCCTGCAAGTATAAAAGAATTTAGACCCATAGCATGTTGTTCAGTGATTTACAAAATCATCTCAAAGAATTGACTTCAAGAATGCAAAAGGTGATGACTACAGTGATATGTGAAGCTCAGGCAGGTTTCATCCCAGGAAGAAAAATAGGTGATAATATAATCCTTTCTCATTAATTGGTGAAAGGATATAATAGGAGTTATATTTCCCCTAGGTGCATGATCAAAACAGATCTTCAAAAGGCATATGATTCATTGGAATGGGTTTATCTAGAACAGGTGATGCTTGAACTTGGATTTCCTGTTCAATATACTCAGTGGGTCATGGAATGTGTCAAAACAGTTAGCTACAAGGTCTTGATTAATGGTAAACCCTCCACCCCATTTGTAGCTGCTAGAGGACTAAGGCAAGGGGACCCGATGTCTTTCTTTTTGTTTGTAATTGCTATGGAGTATCTTAGTAGGCTATTGAACTTGTTGAAGGATAGCACAAGGTATTGTTACATTTACTTGTTGAAAAGTAAAGATGAAGCCTTTGAAGCGTTCCGCCGTTACAAAGCAGAAGTTGAGAACCAACTTAGCATACGGATTAAATCCATTTGTAGCGATAGAGGGGGAGAATATGTAGCGTCACTTGAGAAATATTGTGCCGAATAGGGCATTGTTCATCAAACGACGGCTCCATACTCACCTCAGTCGAACGGTGTGACGGAACGTAAGAACCGCACATTAAAGGAAATGATGAATGCCTTGCTCATCAATTCTGGTCTTCCCCAAAACATGTGGGGAGAAGCCGTCCTTACCGCTAATACGATTCTTAACAGAGTCCCACATAAGGGTAAGGACAAAACTCCATATGAATCATGGAAGGAAAAGAAACTCACCTATAAATATTTAAAGGTGTAGGGTTATTTGGCAAAGGTCGAAGTACCCAAGCCAAAGCAGGTCAAGATTGGGCCTAAGATTGTAGATTGAATTTTCATCGGATATGCAAATAACATTAGTGCTTATCGCTTCTTAGTGCATAAGTCAGATATTCCAGATATCCACGGGGGTACAATCATGGAATCAAGGAATGCTCAATTCTTTGAGGATACTTTTCCTAGAGAAAAAAAAGACATAACCTCTCACAAACGAAGTTATGAACAAAGCTCTCAGGAACCGGGAGTCGTTGACTGCCCGGATCTAGATGGTTCAGATCTAGTGGACTTCGAAGTGGTTGAATATCCGGAATCTAGTGTTCCAGATTCTCAGAACTTGGAGACTCCAGAGATGGAACCAAGGCGAAGTAAAAGGTCCAGGAAGGATAAATCATTCGGTCCTGACTTTGTATCTTATATGGTTGATGATGAACCAAAGACAATTGCTAAGGCATTGTCAACTCCAGATGCACCGCTCTGGAAAGAAGCTATTGAGAGTGAAATAGACTTCATTCTACATAACCGTACTTAGGAGTTGGTTGATCTTCCTCCGGAAAATAAACCGTTGGGTTGTAAATGGATACTCAAACGGAAGTATAAAGCAGATGGGTCTATAGATAATTACAAGGCCAGGTTGGTAGTCAATGGCTATCGGTAGAAAGAAGGCCTTGACTATTTTGACACGTACTCCCCGGTGTCTAGGATGGCGTCCATACGAGTATTCATTGTGATCGCAGCGTTGCGTGACCTTGAGATACATCAAATGGATGTCAAGATAGCCTTTCTAAATGGTGATTTGAAAGAAGAAATTTATATGGAACAACCCGAGGGGTATGTGGTTCCAGGGCAAGAGAAGAAAGTCTGTCGGCTTGTCAAATCTCTGTACGGGCTGAAACAAGCCCCGAAGCAGTGGCACGAAAAATTTGATAGTACTCTGCTATCTAAGGGTTTCGCCATTAATGAGTGTGACAAATGTGTCTACGTGAAAGGTAACTCTGACTCGTTCGTCATGATATGCCCGTACGTAGATGACATGTTGATCACAAGAAGTAGTCCTAACTTGATTCACAAATGTCATCTTAGGGATAAAGATCTCTAAGACGTCTGACGGACTGGTTTTATCTCAGTCTCACTATATCGAGGATGTGTTGAGAAAGTTCGAGATGTTTGACAGTTCTCCTATGAAGTCACCAATGGATAGAAATCAAAAGCTTGATAAAAATCGTGGTGCACCCGTATACCAGGAGCAATATGCTTAAGTGATTGGTAGTTTGATGTACATAACAAACTGCACCCAACCTGATATTTCTTATGTAGTCAACAAGTTGGCTAGGTTTACCCATAATCCGAGTAATAATCATTGGAAGGCGTTGAATCGGGTACTACGATACCTGAAATACATACTCACTTACGGGTTGCATTATTCGAGATATCCAACTGTACTAGAGGGGTACAATGATGCAAACTGGATATCTGATATAGAGAACACCAAGTCCACCAGTGGATATGTATTTACAATTGGTGGTGGGGCTGTGTCTTGGAAATCCTCTAAGCAAACTTGCATCGCCCGATCCACGATGAAATTAGAGTTTATCGTTTTAGACAAAGCAGGATAAAAAGTTGAGTGGCTTCACGACTTCTTAGAGGATGTTCTTTATTAGGACAAACCCGTACCTTCTGTAATGATCCACTGCGACAGTCAGTCGGCTTTAGGAAGGGCACGAAGTTCTATGTACAACGGCAACTCTCGTCATATTCTATTGAGACATAAGACCGTTAGGCAGTTGATCATCTCGGGTATAATATCCATTGATTACCTAAAGTCAAAGGATAACATAGCGAACCCACTGACAAATGGCTTACCTAAAGATCAGATGTTCTGCCTGTCTAGGGGAGTGGGCTTAAAACCCAAGGTATAAGGACCAATACGGTGGTAACCCAACCTTACTGACTGGAGATCCCAGGAATTAGGTTCAATGGGAAAACTAAGCTGTAAAGGTTCAGTTGAGCGCTTCGGTGGAAGCATGAGCACTTCGGATGGTGATTTCTGTAAAGAAACACCAAATCCAAAGTCGTTCCCGCGATAGACTATAAATGCCATCTGCAGTGTGGGTAAAGGTTGTTTCCAAAACATTTAATGATCCTCACCGTTGAGATTAGGTTTGGGGAAACTTTTAATGGTTCCTAACACTTGTAAAGTGGGGTATAGCATGATATCTTGTAGGAGATCACCTATTTAAGTGCGAGGACAGGCCGCCTCAAATGAATGCGCTTAAGAATCCAAGAAGTTTCCACGGCCACAACGGAGAAAACATTACGAAGAATAGAGTAAAGGAAGTTGTTGTGTTGGTACCGTTGACTTGGCTTACACTAAACACTGACGGTTCAAGACATCACGTTCACCACGCAGTAAGTAAGTTCGATGGTATTCAACTATGGAAGGTTCAAAGATGAAGCTACCTATCCAGATGCAACATCGGTCCGCTGAAAGATTGCTGGAAAAAATACCATGTGCGTGCGCCAAAATCTCTTTCAAGAGGGGATTGTTGGAAATTTACTAATGTAGAATTAAGTATATCCCATTATTTATGACTCAAACAATTGGGGCCCCGCACGTCGGAAACGTCGTTTCCACACACGTGCACATGTAGTGCCAAGTATCGCAAATTTCATTAGTGAAAGAGATATTGGTACGTATGTAATACGTTTGAGACATAGAATGATGGACGGTTATTGACCAAATGACAAAGTATTCCACGTTGGTAAACGAAGGAAGAAGTGTACGAAGTGTAAGATTAAACGAGTCGGAAGTCGCCGCGAAGGGCCGCGGCGCAGCCCCGTTGGAGCCGAAGCGCAGCGGCGCTAATTGGGTTTTCAGCCACTGGAGTCGCGGCGTCGCGACGCTAATTCTCAGAGCCGCGACACTTCGGAGGCAGAATGCTGTGATGGGAAGATGGAAAGTTCTGACTTTTGGTCTGGTTTTGGAGCATTGAATCTCTATTATTTGGCACATAAATTCAACCATTATTTGGTTGAATGTAACCCCTCAATCAAGTGTCATTACATGGCTATTGAATGTCATTAGTTGGCTAGTTGAAGGGTCATCTCATTACACTATAAATTGAGACCTTTGGCTCAATTGTTCACTACACTTAGAAATATTTTACAGAATTTTCTAACATCTTTTTCTTCCTCTCTAGCAAGTTTACTACACTCAAAGTTCTTCAAGAGTAACACTTGAGTTTCATTTGCTCAATTGTTAAGTTGTTGTTGTATCTTGGGAGACTATTGCCCGACAACGTAAAAGGAGATATACGGTGCAATTTTGTCTTAAAGACAGAGTGTCATCACTCGACTCAGCAAATCACACAAAGAGTTTGTTTCATTCTTGATTTCCAGTTTTTTTGTAATCTTTAGTTTATCCTTTCTAGCTATTGTAATATTTACTTACTTCCCGTTCCTTACAATTGTTGTATCCCACCCTAATACATGGGACCAACACTTGATATGGGTTGTCAGTAGAGCAAAAGGCAAGTTTCAAAATGCTCAATTATTCAAAATGTAGTACACAGAAATTACTCATGCCTTAGGGATTGAAAGGAACTTGAGAATATTTAAGAAGAGAAGCAGAACATGGAAAAACATTGTGAAAGAGATCACCTATGTCATTTGTGTCTGAGCTCTTCCTAGGATTCAGAATGTAGTTCATAGTTTTATATTCCATATTAGCTCTTTGTTTGTCTGTTGTTTTGAAATTGAATAGCTTAGCTGTGTGTAGCTAGCTACAGTTTTGTAAAGCTTATACTTTGGTGATTAATAGAAAAGTTAGTTACCAAAAAACAAAATCTTGCATAATAATCTAAATTTGTCATCCATTAATAGTTGGAGCATATTTACCCTTATTGTTATAAAAATGTATTATATTTGTTCATGTTGACAAATGATAGATTTTTCAATATGTGAGTCTTGTTACAAGGAAAAAAAGAGTTAGATTTACTTTTGAACTATGAAAATTGGTACGATTTTGCTCCAAAATTTTGTGAAATAATTTAAATTTGAGCACTATTTTTTTCAGCTACCATCCCCAATCTTCCTAAATTGATCATCGCCATAACAATTGATTTATTTCACTCTTAAAAGTACCACTTGAAGGATATCATTACTCCATTACCACTTTTCCCCCTAAACACTCCGAAAATAGGATACACAAACTCATTTTATCACTTTTGCGGTTATCATTTTAGCTCCGTCAGAATAGCATCATCCTTGATGACTATAACATCACCTTCACAGTATTGTTGCAAATGATTTAAGAGTGGAATGTTGTGTATATATGTTTAATTTAGCATTAGGAGATCGATGTGGAGTTCTGGCGTCACTATTGGTGATATGTAAAGGACTAATAATGAAGTCATGTTGAATGGTTGAAATTCAATTGTGATGCAATCGATCATTCTTTGAGTTCTATTTGGGATCTAGTTGAGGCATGAACATGGTTAATTTGATTTTGGTAATAGAAACCTAACTATTAGATGTTTTGAGTGTTAAAGAAGATGGTGGTGTCACCACCAATAATCTTGTTTTTCAATGAAATTCTTACGTACATTAATGAAATTATACGTGGTAAATTGAAGCTAAATGAGTTCGATTTGTTTTAGAAGAGGATCACATTGCAAAAAAATATAATTAAATAATGAAGTTCTAAATAGAAAAGGAGAAAAAACAAAGCAAGGGATAACATAATTCCCCCCCCCCCCTCCCCCCTCCAATCAGTTGATTACCACCGATGAGGGTGTATTTGATAGATGTTTTGGAGGTGACTTACAAGAAAATTCATTCATGTATAAAATTAATAAAATAATTAATTTATAATTTAGAACTCTGCATGATTAATACAAGTACAAGTTATGAATATTTTATATATCATTTTATGCAAGATAGAAGATGGAATAACTAAACATATGACTAACTAAATGCTACAGAAAATAATAATTTCTTCATAACTAATTCATACAGAAAATAATAGTTTCTTCATAATCAATTCTTATATTACTAATAATAGTTGCATAACTCTAACTAGTAACTAAATTTCCCCAAAAATCTTGATAATAAAAATTAATCCTAATTGCCATGTACGACAATAAAATTATATTATATCAAATTAATATGATTAGGTTAAAGTTAAACAAGTTGGATTGGTTTAAAAAGAGGATAGATAGATCAAATCAAGGTGCAAAAAACCCAAGTATAAATTTGAAAACCAAAGCAAGAGATAACATATATAATTTGTCCCCCAAATTAGTTGATTTATTTTCTCCCTTGTGACCACCCAAACTCTCATCCCCCTTTTCCCCTCTCTTTCTCTCTTTGCAACAACAAAGTATTATTGTTCATAGCGCTTTGTGAAACCCTAAATCTCTCTTCAAATCCCACATTATTATTAACTTAATCCTATTATTATTGTTCTTAATCGATGGCTGATAACAAGTTCGATCTACCTGACCCGTCGGATCATTCCTCGACCCGCAAAGGTAGTTAACTCTCTTTATTTCGATTTAATTGGATTCAATTTAGTTTAATTCCATTAATGTTATGTTAGGGTTTATTTGATCCGAGTTGTTCTAGTTGGTTGAACTCAGTTCTGGTGCTTCTATTGTGACTCAATTTGAATTCTAGGGTTTCAGATCAGAACCTTTTTCTTTTGGTGTTAAAATTTTCTTGCGATTTAATTTAATTTAATCTCATTAATGCTGTGTTAGGTTTTATTGACCCGAGTTTAGTTGATTGAACTCAGTTTGAGTGCTTTTCTTGTGACTCAATTCGAATTCCAGGGTTTCAGATCGGAACCTTTTTTGATATGGGATTTTAGGTTATACTTTAGTATTATTTATTTACTTATTTATTTATTTATTTATTTAACAAAGGTAACTCTCTTTACTGTTTTTTTCTTCTCGTTTTAAAATTCTATTCTATTCGATTCAATTTAATCTCATTAACGATATGTTAGGGTTTATTGATGGTTGAACACTTGAACTCAGTTTTGGTGCTTCTATTATGATTCAATTTGAATTTCTCGGGTTTCAGATCAAACACTTTTTTTGCTAATCCTTTTATTAAATTCAATTTAATCTCATTAATGCTATGTTAGGGTTTATTTGATTGAACTCAATTTTCTGCTTCTATTGTGACTCAATTTGAATTCTAGGGTTTCAGATCAGACATTTTTTTTTGCTAGGTTTGTCCATTAGTATTTATTTATTTGTTGATTGATTTATTTGGATTTGCTTTGGTAAACCATGTGAGATGTTGCTGTTTAGGAAAATTGAGCAATTTTTACTCAAATGTTTACTCAAATTTTTATACGATTCGATTAAATTCAATCTCAGTATTGCTACGTAGGGTTTTATTGATGCGAGTTGTCTAGTTGGTTGAACTCAGTTTTGGTGCTTCTATTGTGACTCAATTTGAATTTCTAGGGTTTCAGATTAGACGCTTTTATGATATGTGATTTTAGGTTATACTTTAGTATTTGTATATTTATTTATTTGGATTTGCTTTGTTAAACTATGTGATATGTTTCTGTAGGAAAATTGAGCAATATTACCTTAAGTAGGAGTGAAATTTGGGAAAAGGGCAGCCCGGTGCACTAAGCTCCCGGTATGAGCGGGGTCCGGGAAGGGCTGGACCACAAGGGTCTATTGTACGCAATCTTACCTTACTTTTTTGTAAGAGGCTGTTTCCATGGCTTAAACCCGTGACCTCCTGGTCACATGGCATCAACTTTACTAGTTACGAATGGTATTTGGAAATTGGAGTTGTGTTTGGACATGAATACAACTTGGAAAAAATGTTGAGTTTTTGTGAGTGATTTGGAGTGAAAAATGTGAAAACATGTATTTGGAGGCTTTCAAATTCCGAAAGATGCAGTTGAATTGCTCTTTCTTTCCCCGGTCTCCTTTCGGCCGAGCCAGCTATCGAAAGTCTTGCAAGCAACCTACACTAAGCTAAGCGAGCTAGAAGCTAAAGTGAATCTTTTTTGGCATCTTTTTCTTTGCTCAGAAAATTGTAACAATTCTATGTCCAAACATGAATCCGGATAACCATTCCGGAAAAAAGTGAAAATAATCCATGTCCAAACGGGCCCTAAATATGGGGAATCCAGCATACTGGGGAAGCAAGTATGCTTATTGACCATTTGTGATGAGGCATTATCGTTGCTGCTTGGACTTGAAAAATCCAAAATATTTCAGGATTAGAAGATAAATGAATTTGAATTATGGTGCACAAACCAGAAATTGATGTTCCTTTTCCGTCTTGCCTGTGTTTCTACTTCTTACGTACTTTCTTTCTTTATTACCTTTTTGATGGTTGGGGAGGGAGTTTGTTCATATTTTATTTTTGTCTTCATGTTTTACATTTCTTAAAATCATCTGCAGGTAATGATGATGACAAGTCATTCTTGGTGTCTATTGACGATTCAAAAGGTAGTTCGTTGTCCCTTTTTTTAATTGTGTTTGCATGTGGGTTATGTATCTTTATCTGAAACCGTTGAAATAGCTTTGTAGCTACTGTACTATACCCGTATTTGATCTTTTAATAGCTACTCACATTATGCTGCTTATCTTGGTTCCTTTTCTTTAGATCAAGCAGGGGTGGATAGTAACATTCCTTTGTCTCCACAGTGGCTTTATTCTAAACCCAGTGAGACTAAGACGGTGAGTTTGCATTCATTCGTGATACTAGTTTTTTGTTTTTTGGGGGGTTAACTGTTGGTCCTCTTGCTATTTAATGCATAATCACATGATACTTATCTTTAATGGAGACACCAGTGAGTCTAGCACTTATTAATCCTTTGAGCATTTTATAGTTTGACTCGGGCACTTTGCCTTTCCAAGTAGTACAACAACAACATACCCAGTGAAATCCCACAATGTGGGGTCTGGGAGGGTAGAGTGTACGCAGACCTTACCTCTACCTTGGTAGGTAGAGCGGCTGTTTCCGGGAGACCCTCGGCGCCTTTCCAAGTAGTAATTTTTTTTATGTTAACATATTGTTAGAATGTAGGCATGCGTAGCATCTCAAATAATATAAAGATCAACTTGGACTGAATTATGTGTGATATGTGATGAATATTACAATGTGCTATATAATGAGTTTTCCTTGATTTAGACACTCACTAACTTGAAAAAGAAAAAGAAATCCAAATTCCCTTGTCCAAGTTACTTGGGATGCCACTTAAAGATGAATTACTGCATTATCAGAGTACATACTTCTTATATCAGCCCGACTGGTGTGGAGATAATGTTGAAGTGTAGACGTTGCCCGCTAACAGTGCAATTCCAAGATGTCTGATCAATTGTAAATTCTGCTTTCTAAGTTAAACAGTGGGTCCTTGGAAGTGAATTACTTTGTTATTGTGGTGGTCACTCTGTGTGGCATCATATGATATTACTGATAACCTAGCAGACTGAGGCATACACTTCAATCCTTCTATTAGAAGACTGCCACCAAAGTTTTTTTTTCCAATTTCAGCATATCAATTTATTGGTCCATTCAAGATAGAAGTGAAAGTGATATTCCTGCAATGGATTTTACTTGGTGTAAAGAGTTGCTTAGGATTTTGATGACTTATTGATTTTGTTATAGTATGAACCACCCATGACTATAATAGGAATTGCTTTCTTCATGAATGTTCCTTCTTGACATTGCAAATTCATTAGGAGTTACATTTGGATGTCACCATTGGTTCTTCTCTGTGGACTTATTGTAAACAAACAACAACAACAACAACCCAGTGTAATCCCACAAGCGGAAACTTATTGTAAACACACCAACTAGAAAATTTCCCTGGAAAATATTTCGCTATTTTACCTTCTGAAAAAAAATATTTCACTATTTTACTTTGGCTGTATATCCATCTCACGTTTCAGCCTCATATAGGGTTGACTACTGCCTCTTATTTCCTTCAAGACCATGTTTGGGAAAATTGTTCAAATACCATTTTGTGGCGGCTATGGTTGTCTTAAACAGAGTTTGAGTCCTATGTTTGGGGACTTCTTTTACCATTTAAAAAATAGTCCTATTGATGTTTGCCACCTTCATGAAGGATTAGTCTACTTACATAGTTAAATAGCCTTTTTACTGCATTCTGATTTTCTGTCTTCATCTTTAGGTATTTCAAGTAGTGGACCTGATACTTGTCCATTTACCAACTTCACCGCTGCTATTAGTTCTTCAAATGCAATCTTTTTCTCACTCTATTTTATTCACCACAGGAAATGCGTGCACCAAGTTCTCTCTCACTTGGGAGTACTGCTGATTCAATTCAGAAGGACGCCCGGCGTTTAGATGTGTCTGATGACAAAAAGGATTGGAGAAGACCCACAGCAGAGACAGAGAGTGCCCGTAGTTGGCGTGAAGAAGAGAGGGAAACTGGCTTGCTTGGTAGAAGAGATCGTAGGAAAACAGATCGCCGTGCTGATAATGCTCCTGCCAAAGAAACCACAGATGCTAGAGTTTTACCTGCATCTGACAGGTGGTATGATGTTAATAATCGCAATTCAGGGCATGATTCCAGGCGTGATACCAAGTGGTCCTCTAGGTGGGGTCCTGAAGACAAAGAAAAGGAAGCGCGGAGTGAGAAAAGGATAGATGTAGACAAGGACGAAGTTCATAATGAGGTTCAAACATTTGGTGCTAACCGTACTGTGTCCGAGCGGGAGTCAGATACTCGAGATAAGTGGCGACCTCGGCATAGATTGGAGGCTAGCTCTGCTGCTCCTGGTTCCTATCGTGCTGCTCCAGGATTTGGAGTGGAAAAAGGAAGAGTGGAGGGGTCAAATGTGGGATTTACCATTGGGCGTGGTAGATCTAATGTGGCTATCTTAAGACCTCCTTTTGGGTCTGCAGTTTGTGCTGCACAATTTGACAGTTCTGTTCCTGGAAAACCAAGCATCTCAGCTCACACATTTTGTTACCCGAGGGGGAAGATTCTGGATATTTACCGCAAGCAAAAGCTGGACCAATCTATTTGTAGCTTGCCTGTAAATATGGAAGACGTATCCCCTGTTACTCAACTAAGTGTCATTGAACCATTTGCTTTTGTTGTTCCTGATTCTGAGGAGCAGGTAAGCTGTGTGGATTACTTTATTATTGGAACTGTTACCTATAGTTAGTGATTAAGTCATTGATAATTTATCTTGCTTAATCAACTTATAGGCTGTCCTCAATGATGTATGGAAAGGTGAAATTACTGGTAGTGGTGTATCATACAATTCTTACAAAAAGGGTCGATCAATGGATAATGTTACAGGTATTTTTTCTTGATCACTCTCTCAGTCTCTTGCTATGTTGCTCGGACCCTCAAAAAATGCTGCGTCACCCGTGTTGGATCCTCCAAAAATCCGACACACGCCCGGCAGTATTGTTGAAGAGTACGGGAAACATAGGTCTCTTGTGGTGCTGTTGTGCTGGAGGGGATTTGCCTTAACTGAATTTGTTTTTCCAGAAATAGGGGAAGCAGAGTTTGCCAATGGAAAACAGGATATTCTCAATGTCACTGAGGAGATAGGTGATAGGTTTCTGAAAACATTAAAAGATGTTGAAGAGCCAAATGCCAATTGCCTTTTACATGGAAATGGTATCAATATCACTTTGGGTATTAATCTGTTTAACTTCTTTTGTTTCAGAATTTTTTAATACTGTTGCTCATCTAGATTGCTTTTCTTGTTGATCTGACAAAGCAATTTGTTTTCTTTCTAGAAGGAGATCGAAATCATGAATTACAGAAAGACAGAGTTTCTGAAGATACTGCTATGGATGAGATTTTGTTGACCAGGAAGACAGCGGACAATATAGGCAAATTGAAAGATAGTAGTAGATCTCAGCTTGATCATTCTGAAATCAAGTTACCTGATTCTGCAGCAACTAGGCAACATCTCTTTGAGAACATTGAACAGAATGTTATTTTTGATGTCAGTGCAAAGCTTCCTGATAAGTCAAATTACGTCATGCCCTCTGATATCAGCAGCTCAAGACACAGTGGTATTGAAAATCAATTAGAGGGGAGTATCCCACCTGAGGAATTGAGTTTGTACTATTGTGATCCCCAGGGAGAAATTCAGGGACCATTTCTTGGGGTAGACATCATATCATGGTTTGAACAAGGATTTTTTGGAACTGACTTACTGGTTCGCTTGGAAGGTGCTCCGGATGATTCACCTTTCTACGAGTTGGGTGACGTCATGCCGCATCTAAAATTTGGACAGAGATATTCCAGTAATACTGATTTATCTAATGTAGATCAACCTACTGTATTAGTGGGGAAATTGGAGTCTGGTTTATGCAATTCTGCTTCTGAGCTTGTTGCTTCAGCTCCCCTTGATGGATTAAGCTGGACATCATCTGATTTTGACGGTCTTGTTGAACATCGTTTTCAGTCAAAAGTACCTGATCTGTCATATTCTCAAAGTGAAGACTTCAATGAATTCGGTGGTCAAGGTGAAGGTTTGTCAGCATTTTAACCTTGAATTCCTATTTTATTTGTCAATTGAGGCATAACTTCTTATAGGAAGGGTGTCACAATCCTCTTCCTATACACTGTCAAGTTTTTGATGATTGATATTTACTGTGGATGACATAGTTTTTTTATCTGATTCTTTGAAGATTATTTTGCAGAATCTTTATTTCCAGGAAGACCTGGAAGTAGTTGCAATCCTATTGGGAACACTTTGAGGGGCATCAACCATTCAATTCCTAGCGAATTGATGGAGCGTGAGACTCCAAGTCAGAAAGATAAAATGCACCCACTTGGTTTGTTATGGTCCGAGCTTGAAGGCACTTCAAGAAGGAATGAACATATTTCAAATGTTCCTTTTAGTTGGGGCGGTCAGGATCAAATTCTAAACTCTGTAGCAGCAAGGGTTTCCCCATTTGGTCCAAGGACTGAGTCAACCTCCACAGCGGAGATGTGGACTGATGCTTATAGAAGAAATGCTCCTTCTGAACCCAACTTATATCAAAATGCCATGGATGCTCACCACCTGTCGCACATGGACCGTGAACCGAATCACTTTGAATTGGCAGAGAAGATGTTCTCCCAGCAACTCCAACAACAACATCCACGTAGTTTACTGTCTTCTCATAGCAGCCATTTGAATGAAGCAATGCTAGAACGAGGGGCAAGCCATAATTCAGTGCACCACCCACAGGTGGCCAGTCAAATTGATCAGGATCTGGAGCGCGTTATGGCCCTTCAGCTGCAGCACCAAAGACAGCTGCAGCTTCAACAACATCAACAGATGCAGCTTCAACAACATCAACAGATGCAGCAACATCAACAGCAGATGGTACTGAAAGAACAAGAGTCTCATGCTAGACAGTTGCTTCTTGAACAACTGTTGCAGAGTCAAGCATGTGATACAAACCGTGCAAATTCATGTTTTGATGCTACAAGGCCTAACAATGCCCTGGAACAGTTTCTGATGAAGCAGCAAATTCTAAGTGAACTACAACAGCGCTCTCACCTTCATTCAAGACATACTGAACCATCAATTGAGCATCTAATTCAAGCGAAACGTGGTCAAATGCCGCAGCAAGGGCATCAAACTGATTTGATGGAGCTTCTATCACGAGCAAAGCATGGCCAGATGCACCCTTTGGCACATCAAATTCTTCAGGAAGAACAACTGCGTGGGAGGCAGTTGCCTGTTGAATTAAGGCGACAATTAGAAATGGAGGAAGATAGGCATTCTGGTTCTGTATGGCCTGGAAATGAAGCTGGCCAGTTTCTCCGAATCCCAACTGATGCTCATCGATCCAACTCTGGATTTGGACCACTAGATTTTTATCCACAGCAACAGATACCATCTCCAGAAGAGCATTTAAGTCACCTTGAACGGAATTTGTCTGTACAAGATAGATTCCAACATGGCCTGTTTGACTCTGGATTATTGCCATTTGAACGATCAATGTCATTACCGGTTGGTGGTCCTGGAGTAAAAATGGATGCTGTAAATCCTCTAGTGCGTGAACAAGGTTTAGAAATGCAAGATCTGAATTCAAGAATGCATTCAGGCGGTCATATGGCTGGGTTCCCAGCCGACGTCTACTCACAATCTCCTCACCACCCCTTGGTTCCCGATCAGTTTCATGCTTTGCATTCAGATGTCATTGAAAAACAATGGTCTAAAAGCAATGGTCAGTTACCTGTTGATTGGATGGTGGAACCCCGTATGAAGCAACTGAACCTCAATGGTGAGAGGGAAAAAAGGGATTTTGACGTCAAACAGCCTTCTGAAGATCCAAGTATGTGGATGTCAGCTGGAACAAATGATGACAGATCAAAGCGATTGCTTATGGAACTGCTTCATCCGAAATGCGGCCAGCAGTTAACTGAGCAAGTAGAAATGCCCGGTGGAATTTCATATGAGTTGGGCTCACTGTCTGATCATATTTCTGGAACAAATTCATCAAGCCGCCCATTCAATCCTCTGTTGAATCAGGATACGAATCCAAACCAAGCCTTCTCCGTAGGGTTATTCGGTTCTACTTCAGGTCTGCTACCACAAAGAGATCTTGTGGATGGTGAAAGGTTGCTCTTCAAATCTCATTCTGGAGCGTTGTCGGAAACTGATCCTGTCTTCTCCAGCATCAGTGATGCCTCCCAGGTATGATACCTGTCTAGAGGTGCTTTTTATGTTTAGGTAATACAGGTGAGTCCTTACCATTCAAGATGGTTATATGCAGAGGCACTTAGAGGCTCGAGAAAGTCTGGTTGAGCAAGCTGGTCTGACAGGCATAACAGGGGACATCCCAGTAAACATTCTCCGCAGGCCTAATTCTCGGGGGGCTGGAGGTTAGTCTGTCTCTGCTCTCTATTTTCCTGGTTTTTTTTATTTGGATGAATAACCTCTATTTCAACCCAACTTCAGGTGGTAACGTTGGCTTATGTGATGACAAGATTGGAATAGGTGACTCTTTGCCAGAGGAACTTGCTAGAGAACGGTAAGGAGTAACTTCTGTTTCTGTCCCCAGTAAAGGTCCTAGTTTTATTTTGGCATACCATTTCTAAGGTTAAACTTTCACTGATTCTGTTTGTTCAGAAATATGGTTATCATTTTAACTGTATGAATTTGAATTGTTTTGTTTTACTAAACATTTGTTAGGGAAATCATTGATCCGCTCGTTATTTTTCCATTTTTGTAGTTTCCTCACTTAATAAAACCTCATGAAATATGACGTTCTTGTGTATGTTCGCATTGATGGACCGCCAACCAGGACTGTCTGCTATTTTGCTATATGAAATAAAACATATCCCATCATGAAAGATTATGCCTTTGGTAATGCTTGCATTATGCATCTATTTTGGTCCTTTTTTGGACAGGGTGTCTGTTTCCACGTCAAGAAGGCCAGAAAACATTTTGCTGAAGCGTCCACCTCTCTCGCGAGTTTCATCTACCTTGGAAGGGTTTTCTGAACCGACTTCTGATTCACTTGTCAGAGGGAAAAATCCTTCGAATGCTTCTGAAGGTAGCTTGTCTTTCTGCTTTTGTTGCTGCTAGTTATCTCTTGTAATGTCAGAATTTTTGTAATGATTCCTACCTGTATTGCTCCTTGGAAGATGTCTGGAGGAATATATCTGTGTAATAGTTTTTCCCCTTGCTTTTCCATCATGCGCTCGTGCTTTCTGCTCGTAATTGGCTATCCATCCTTTCTTTTAACACCTTAAAATTTTTCCACTAGGGGAGAAAATGGAAGCTGGAGGCAGCATGGCAAACCAAGCCCCTGACATTGTGACATCTGGAAAGAAAAATGTGCGCTTTAGGCGAACTGCCTCTTGTAGCGATTCCGATGTTTCAGAGACATCATTTAGTGACATGGTTAAGAGTAATGCCAAGAAACCAACAGCCCAAGAGGCTCATGCTTCAGAATCTTCAGATGGAACGCAGAGTGCCCGTAGCGGCAGCAAGAAGAAAGGAAAGAAAGGAAGACAAATTGATCCAGCTCTTCTAGGATTCAAGGTCACAAGCAATCGCATCATGATGGGTGAGATACAGCGGATAGAAGATTAGTGGATGTACAGTTGTTACTTCTTATATATTGTCCCAATCAATTCTCTTGCTGTACAGAGTTTTGAGTCTCTGTAAAGTCCTCTCACTATTCTTTAGTTTTTTCCTTTTTGCACCAATCTACATCCATCCCGGTGGTGCATGGGTGACTTTGGGATGTAGTTTGTGTCAAATGATAACCAATTAGTTGAGATAAGGTAGGAAATAGCTTGTATAGATCAAGTGTAACATCATGTATCCTAATAAATCTTTTTTATATTAAGCTCAGTGCTTTCTTGTTCATTTTGAGTACTCATCTGTGAATTGGTTAGAGTGATCAGGGATAAAGAAAAGTTTTTTTTTATTATTTTACACGATTCTTCTCCTACTAAATAATCTTAGGTCTTCAATTGGTTACTCCCTCCGTCCAAAAAGATTGACTTAGTTTGATTTAATACGGAATTTAAGAAATAAAAGAAAATTTTTTGAAATGTGTGGTCCAAAATAAATTTTAGATATTTGTGTGGTTGTAAATGATTTCATAAAATTAAATTGTTTCTAACTATAGAAAATTGTCAATTTTTTTGGGACAAACTAATAAGCAAAGTAGGTCAATATTTTTTTGGGACGGAGGGAGTAATATTTTTTTTTATTACTGTAAACTACTTTTATATTCAGTCTCTAGAGTATAATCAACAATTTAATTACGTCTTACTGGATTACGGGGATGGGAATCTAATGTTGCAGCGGCCAGCGATGATCTCGGTAAATACACAAAGGTAATAAGATCTATAATTCAGATCAAAAGCAGTACATCAAAAATTAAATCATACTATCTTGAACTGTAAAAACACTTTATAGCTTTAAAAGGTTGTAGAACATCAGGATAAAACCCTGCTTATAGCAGTAAAATTCCATTAACATATATTCCCTCTATCTCAATTTATATGACACCATTTGACTTGACACAATTTTGGGAAAAAAGGGTCAACTTTTGAAATGTGTGATCTACAATAAATCTTAGACAATTGTGCGACTATAAATCATTTCATTAAGGGTAAAACGGAAACTTTAAAGTTGAATTGCTTCTAATTATAGAAATGTGACATTCTTACATGGTGCCACATAAATTGGGACAGAGCGAGTAACAAACTCCTCAACAATGTAGAAACCACGCAGTCCACTGGACCGAGATATAGTAAGCAAGCCAGAAATAGGTAGCACAGAGAGTGTTGTATTGAATCATCCCCGAAGGAGAAAATGCTTCATGATGTACAGCTTGAAGGTTCATGTATGAACCAACATCAGCAAATGGTTGTCGAGTATTACAATCCAACAGGTTCAAGCACACAAGACGGGGGATGACTTGCACGAATTGCAGCATGGCTTGTGAGAGAGGATCCAACCCACATTTAGCAGCATGGGATTCACATGACAAATAGTGAATAACTAATAGTCACTATAAGAAAACAGAAAGAAAAAGAAGTGAATTTATTAAGCTTCTTCCATTGTTTGCAGGACTTGCTAGGAAGAAAAATTCCCCTATGTATCCTAATATTGCCCTCATTGCAATGCCCTGGATAAGCAACTTGATGATGGTGCTTCTTGTTCCACTACACTGAACATGGCATCCACAGTAAACAGGCAGATCCAGGGTTTGAAATTTATGGGTTACTACAATAACTAGGTTCACAATCAAATAATTATAAATATTCAATGAATTTTGTAATAAACATACAAGGTATGAGCAAAAGTTATTGGGTTCTAGTGGACCCGTAGGTAACGCTTTGGGTTCACCTCCAGAACCACTATGGTTGATACCGATTTGGTCAAACAGGACAGTGGATCCATAGTTTATAGCACTAGTGCTTACAAAGCTTGTCTCCTTTGGTCTGCTCAAGTACAAATTAAGGTTTCAATGACATGTTTGAAAGTCATCTAACCTGTTATTTCTAGTTGCCAAGTTTCGTTGTCAATTTACTACAGAACTCCATTTTCCGTCAAAGAGCTGCATAACTGTTTTACCCATGATCCACTCTGTGGCAGAAGAAGGTAAATGTCCCTGCTTAGCAAGATAAGAAACTGCTTCTCTTGCTTCTTTATACCCACATTCGGCGACAATGAAGGGGAAGTCACTGCAGCATGTGATAGGTTCAAAATTCAGAGATCACAAGAGAACATTTTAGCCCTCAATTTAGAAGTTCCGAGGTTGTTCAAACGAGCAATGAACAATAGGATGTTATTTATTACCTTCCCCACATGACACGGCGTGCACCATAACTGGAGACTAGTTGGGAAACAACTTGAGATAAGTCCTCGTATGGATATGGATTTCTCGACACTCTGAACAAAGCACTAAATTTTACATATACCTGCCACAATGCAAATACTACCTCAGATATCAATCAACTTAATGACCTCATCCAGTATGATTTTCAGAAAATGTGACCTGTGGGAATCTTGAAAGCTTTAACAATTCTGAGAAACCTTGACTTTCTTCATCATTTCTACAAGACATTTAGATAAATCACCTAATATCATTCACTGTATTCTGGGCTAATGAATGACGATTTAGAAGAAAAGTTAAGTGATGGCTTACTTTGGGGGCTTACAAAAAGCCACGTGATCAAGCAACACTACAGTTGCGGGAAATTCCGTGCATAATTCCTCAATTTCTTGCAAATGCAAATGCAGACCCTGAAAGAATCCATATTAGTTAGTCTACGCGTTAACATCATTATTAAAAGCGGAACGAGAAATTCATGGGAAAAATCATAAGTTTAACCATGTTTCCCAATTGAAAAGCTTGTAATAGTACCTAATTAAACAGCTTATAGCACATTATTACTTGAGTTTTAATATGATTTCCAAAGTGTTGAATGCTAGTAACTGAAGTACCTTCATACACATGAAACCGACGGGCACTCCAAGCTCTCCGGCCTTTGAGAATAGTGCCTTCCCAATTTCATTTGTCATCTGCTAAAGATTAAACGTGGTTAATATTTTTATAGCTGGTAATTACCAAATACAAGCTCACCCACTTCAGTGTATCTGATTTACTTCTAGTTTATGATCGGACACGTGTTTTCTTCTCATACAGTTAGTTAACATACAGGAACATAAGGTTAAAAGAAAACTTCATAGGTTCTTCCAACATAACGAATCTATAAAAGAGTTAAATGTGCCTCATATTCTGATAAATTTCACATGCAAATGCTAAGGCAAAATAAACTCTGAGATCAATATTGATGGAAGGAAGATTGATACCTTTTCACCAGAAGGCCAAAGATACGGATTAAAGCGAACAGCACAATAACCATCCTAGAATCAGTAGAAGCATCTTTTGTCAACATAATTCCTAAAGAATGAAAACACTAATATCTAAAATAATGAGATGTTACAAAACCTTTAGAACCAGATCTTCAAGCAGCTTTATCCCACTCCCATCTTCTGCTGGATTAGCGAGGCAACAACCGACGAATTTGGAAGGAAACTTCTTTAGCGCACTGGACGGAAGTAATTAGGCATAGGACAAAAGACCACTCAAGTCAATATGACTGCTAATACCAACAACAACCACCCAGTAAAATCCCACAGATTGGTCTGGGTAGAGTAAGGCTGGCCAGTGGGCCGGGACAGCCCGACCCCGACCCGACCCCGTCCCGGTCCCGCCCCGGTCCCGCCCCGACCCCGCCAAAAAAAAAATAAAAAAATAACGGGGGCGGGACTCGAACTCGGGACGGGACGATGTCTCGTCCCGCGAGACCCGAGCCCGCCCCGACCCCGCCCTTTTCCCCCCTTTGCAAAAATGACCGTTGCACCAACGGCCATTTTAGATTATGACCGTTGGCCAACGGCCATTTTAGGCCCCCCCCCTCCCCCAACCCCTTACCCCTTAATATTTATTTTTAACCCATAAGTTATTATATTTACACTTTAACCCAATTTTCCAACTATAAATAACTCATTTTCTCTTCATCTTTCTCACAAATCTTCCTACAATCTCTCTAATTTCTCAATATATCTCTCTACAAGTCTACAATGTTTGCTAAATATTCAATTTTATTTATTCATTTGGGAATTGGTAGTGAAGTTGGCAACTAGCTTGAGGATCTTCCATCGAGCAAAGTTTCAATTTTCAACCTCTCGATTACACGTCGACGTTACGTCGGCGTTTGGTACATTCGTTTTTCATTATATCATTTTAATGGCAAAGTATCTATCACGTCTGATATAGGTCGTAGTACTAACGGCCATGATTATTTAACTGTAACTTGTCATTGGATAGATTATAAATGGTCTATGCAAAAACGTATTTTAGCGTATAGATATATAGATAATAGGCACACTGGTACTTTTATTGCAGAAAATATTTATCAAGTGTGCGATTATTACGGAATTACCGATAAAATTATGACTATTACATTAGATAACGCTTCTAATAACAATTACGCAATTACAATTTTAAAAAATAGTTTAACTCCATCTTTTCCAGACCATTTTCATATAAAATGTGCGTGCCATATATATAACTTAATTGTAAAGGATGGTCTATCACTTTTTGAAGACATTCTTAGTAAAATACAATTTGCTATAAACTTTATTTTTAAAAGTAATAAAGTACAACGTAGAAAAGAATATAAAAAAATTTGTCATGATTGTGGACTACCTTTTAGAAAAATTCCACAAGAAGTATCCACTAGGTGGAATTCTTTATACGAGCAACTACTTGTTGCTTATGACTATAAATAGACGGTACTAAATCACTAATTGAAACTATTTACGATTGTATAGAAGTACTACCACCTCCAAGTCCCAAAAATCTAAATCACCCACCACCTATTGAACAAACTAAAGAAGAAGTATTGTCTAGCGTAGAACACCAATGCAAAAATATATATAGATTTTATCAACAAGAAAATGCTAGTAACTTACCAGCTTCCATACCATCTTCTTCATCTTCAACACAACCTCACAAAGACATCTTTGTTTCTGCGGCTAGTATTGAAAGCCTCAGAAATAGAATGAGCGGTCGTTTCTCTACTTCTAACCAAATTAGCGAGTTGAATATTTTTGTTTTGCAGGGTTCTGTACCGTACCAAAAAGTTATCAATGAAGATGGACATGAAGACTTATTTGAAATCTTGGAGGGAATGAGAAGACCTTTCCGACACTTTCATTGATGGCTCGAGATGTTTTGAGCATTCAAGCGTCGTCAAGCTGCGTCGATAGCGCTTTTTCGCAGCGGATATCAAATAGGAGACCACAGGACACTCATTAGCGGAGCGACTTGAAATTGCGGTATTATTCGAGAGATTGGATCTGGCGAAGCGGAGAAGGTGCGGTCAACCGGAGATCAACGAAGAAGATGATGAAAACTACAACGAAATCTTAACCAAAGGTAGTGGAAGCGACGTGGATCAATTTGACCAACAAATACCAATTCCAACCGAAGAACCACATGAAATCATCAAGCAATTAGAACAGGTTTTTTTGAGAATGTAATTTTTTTAATTGTAATTTTATTATGTAATTTGCAACTTTTGGACAACACCACAAAGTTGCAATTTAGATTTTAGACAATTGTATTTGTATTACAAAAAAACCATATGTCTATTAAATAATATAAGAGGCACAAAACAGTCTTGGGATGTTTTTATTACACTATCTTGTTTTGTTTATTGAGTTTTTTTTATACATATGTTATTTAAAAAAAAAAAATGAAAACCCGCCGTATCCCGCCCCAACCCGATACCGACGGGATCGGGATCGGGACGGGACTTGCTCTAGTCCCGCCAGACCCGACCCCGCCAGACCCGACCCCGCCCCTTCTCCAGTCCCGCCCCGACCCCGACCCGCCAGACCCGGCCCGCCAGACCCGAGCCCGGCCCACTGGCCACTCTTAGGGTAGAGTGGAGTGTACGCAAACCTTACCCCTACCTTGTGAGGGTAGGGAGGTTGTTTCCAATAGACCCTCGGCTCAAGAAGATATGAAAAGGAAGCAATATGACTGCTAATAATAACAGATATCTAACCAACTAGAATACCCAAGAATGCACAAAAAAATACGTCTCTACATGCAGTTTAAGTGAAAAGGAGAAAAAAGAAGGTAGATAGCATTTGGTGCAATATCCTTGAAAGTTGAAAGACCTATGTCACGGGTATTGAACAAGCATCTTAGTGAAGACAATTGACAAATCTTTTATTATATACGTTACTTAAGGAACATGTGATTTATTCACTGAAAGCTGGAAATCTAATTCTTACAACAAGAACAAAAGGCAAAATTTAGTGAATAGAGTAATGAAGAGACCTGGTAACATAAGAATGATCAAACTTGTGATTAATGGGCTGAACAATAAGTGCTCCATCCACACCTGCTTCTTCCATACACTGATCAAAACATAAACATTTGAGGAGGTCTTAAATGTTGGTACAATGAAAGCATTGTAACGATTAATACTCAACGGTAACAACAGAAGAAGTGTGTTTGGTACGTCAAAATTATTTCAATAGAGATGTTTTACTTTGGCAAATCATTTTCTAGTGCTTGGTTGGTTACTAAAATAGGTGAAATATCATTGATCATCCAAGGTGAGAATATGTGGCTGTGTTTATAATGTTTTTAAGTATTAAAAGTTGACACCAATTTCTAAGTGCTCGTTGAAGCAACTGATATGAAATAAACGTTAGATACTTGTTAAAGGAAACATTTGGAAGTCATTTCTCCTCTTTCGATAAAGTATTTTCCTTAAAGAATCATTTTAACAATTCAATATAACCGAAAGCTGGAAAATGATATTATCAAGGAAATTATTTTTAAAAGAAATAGTTTTCGCCACACCAAACCATGTAGTGATTTTCCCTTAGGTAAAATATTTTTCTTGGAAAACATTTTCAACAAGTTAAAATAATCAAACACCAGAACATGTTTAATCGCGACAAATATTAGTATTTTTAAACAACAGTTTCAGTCATACCAAACATAAAAAGAAAAGAAGAAAAACACTAGAAGAGCATCTATAGCATCATCAGTTGATCATTAAACATCTAAAAATATGAAAAAGTTGAAGCCTTTACGAGGTACCTCCAGCAAGTAATCGACATGACCAGGCAAATTAGGTTCTTGACCAGGAAAATAGGGGTACTTTTCTGCAGCCTAACAAATTTCAAAGAAACACCCATTAATTCCTCATACTTCAACATAATCTTTCCACTTCCCCACAAAAATAGTATAAAATCTTGTGGGCTTTTGGGGTTAAACACTACAAAAAGAAATAAGAATTAAACAACAACACACCCAGTGTAATCCCACACGTGGGGTCTGGGGAGGGTAGGATATACGCAGACCTTACCCCTAACTTTGTGGGGTAGAAAGGTTGTACCCAGTGTAATCCCACACGTGGGGTCTGGGGAGGGTAGAATATACGCAGACCTTACCCCTACCTTTGTGGGGTAGAGAGGGGCTCAAAAAAGTTTTCTAAGGAGGGTTGCAAGAAAAATATGACAATAGAGATAGCAAGATATAAAGCAAATGAATAACAAATAGTAATACACATGGAAGAATAAGATACTACACGATTACTAAATAGTACTACTAATAAGGAGAAGAGGAGAGGAGGCTAGCCCCATATCTCTCACTTAGAAAGTGCGTCAACACTCATCTACCTACTAATCTTCTACAAATTTTGTAGTTAAACAACAAAATATGTCGCTAATCCTACTTATCGATAGATTAGTGACAAATTATCAAAATATTTCTGTTAGCAGCAATCAATATAGCAATAGATTAGCGACTAAGTTCGTAAGTAATTCCAATTTTTTTGATAGTGAAATATGGAACAAAAAGCAGTAGAAATCAATGGAATCTACCTCTTGTGGGCTTTTGGGGTTAAACACTACAAAAATTATAGAAATTAGGAACGGAAATACCGTAACTAAACAGCAAAATCCGCCACTAATCCTATTTACCAATAGATTAGCGACAGATTATAAAAAATTATGTTAGCTACAAGGGATACAGCGACAGATTATCAAAATATTCAGTAAGCTACGAGCGATATAGCGACGAAGTTCATAACTAATTTCAGATTTTTTTAGTGAAATATGGGATAAATTCTGTAGCTAAACAACAAAATCTATCGCTAATCCTATATATAGATTAAAATAGTGATAGATTACATACACTAGTGTAGACCCCAATAGATTACATACCAAGTGTCCCACAAGTGGGGTCTGAAGAAGATATGATGTAGGCATAACTTACCCGTACCTTTGTGGGGCACAGAGGTTGTTTCCGACATATTAACGACGAAATTCATAACTAATTTCATTTTTTTGTAGTGAAATATATGGGATAAATAGCATTAGAAAATCAGTGGTATCTACCTCTTGTTGGGATGCCCATACATGTAAATGTGAGTCAATAATTTTGGTTATTATTTGTGGTTCTGCCTCACTAGCTGCCATTTTACTTAATTTTGAATGTTTTTTTGGAATAGATATAAAAGAACTGTTGTTGCTATTTAGAGAAGAAAGAAATGGAGTCCATGCCAATGGCTTTAGTGAGTTTACTCTCACTGCTACTACCATTTCTATTGATGCTTTTGGTCCTCAATCCCAACGAAGACCGCATCAAATTAATCGTGTCAACAATATACTAAGTTCTATAAGTATATTAACAAAGGTCAAGCATATTGGTGTCGTGGTGTAGTTGGTTATCACGTCAGTCTAACACACTGAAGGTCTCCGGTTCGAGTCCGGGCGACGCCATTTTCTTGTTTTTGCTTCTCTATATCTTTTTTTTTCTTTTGAGATTCAAATTTTATACGATAAAACTGTAAATTTAGTACACCAATCCGATTACTTCAAACGAACTGTGGGTAATTTTCACAAATCAGCTTACTTAGAGCAAATTTTAAGTAGTAATTTTTACTCTTTAGTTACAGTGAATTGGTGACGTAGAACATTATTACTCCATTTGTCCTAATATAAGTGTCTTACTTTTTTTTTGGTGTATCCTAAAAAGTGTTTCTTTCTATATTTTGTAAGTTTTTCAATACAAGACAAGTTTAAGATCATAAAATTTAAAAGACTCCACACATCTTTAATTTAACACTACAAGATTCGAAAGTCTCACTTTATTTCTTAAACTCCGTATTAAGTCAAACTAACACACTTTTAAATTGTGATGGAGGGAGTATTATTTGGATTTATATATATGCTGTAGGTTTACCCTATAACCAGTTTTAGGTATCCATTTATAAGATTCAGGAATTAATAGTCTATAACATAAGAAATTTCAAGTAATTGTAAGTAAGAATAGTGTATTGATAATTTAGAAAAGAATGCAAATAATCTGCTTTAGCTTTTCTACAGATATATTAAATACAAATAGCTTAATAGTAATCCTGAATCGGTAACCTAAATAAAAGAATTTATAAGCAATAGTTCATTATAATACTAATGACTTGGTGACCTAGAAAAGAAGGTAAATGACATTGAAAAGGTTGATTTGGTTTAGTCAATAATGTCATGCCAATTGGAAGAGTTGGTGTGAAAAGAAAGAAAAAAGATAAGAAAATGAGAAGTCAAAAATGACTACTAGCATGAGGAAGCAAAATTGATGTTTGCTTCCTTTGATATCACCAATGACATAAATATGAGGTTTTATCTCTATAAATAGATGCACTCCCTCTCTTATAGAATCTATCTCAAAATCATAAATCATTTGTAATAGTAGAGAGTTGAGAGAACAATTCTCTTAGATGTAATTGAGATCTCTCCGCTTTCTTTGTTAATAATATAAATGTAACTATTCTCTGGTGGACGTAGGATCATTTTGATCTGAACCACGTTAAATCTTGCGTTCTTTCTTTTACGTTTCCGCTAACAATTGGTATTAGAGTTTTAGGGTTCTTTGAAGATCCAGGAGGAATAACAAGCAAAGATGAGTTCCATGAAGTTTGAAATTGATAGATTCAGTGGGCGCAACAACTTCAATATCTGAAAGATCCAGATGATGGTGTTACTGCGGATGGAAGGTTCAATCCATGCTATTGGCGGAAAGTATCCCAATGGTACATTGGATTCCAACAAGGAGAAGATTGAAGAGGATGCATTGAGTGTAATCCAACTGTCTCTTGCACCTAACATGCTTTGTGAAGTGAGTAAGAGTACCGAAGAGACGACCAAACAGTTATGGGACAAGCTGCAAGGGTTTTACCAGGACTGATCATTGATAACAAGGATTCTATTACAATGACATCTTCACACATTTAAAATGGGGTCAGGTACTTTGTTACAAGATCATTTAGAAGTGTTCAATAAACTTGTCATGGATTTACAGATTACAGGAATTAAAAAGGACGATGAGATGATTGCATGTGCTCTGCTATTTTCATTAACTTCAGGATATATCGTGATATCGAGAATTCAATGATGTATAGCAAGGAGCCTATCATCCTTGAGAAAATGCGACAGGCAGTTAACTCTAGTGATGTGCGGAGGCATTTTAAAAGAGACAGAGATGATCAGGCAAGTGGGCTCTTTGTGAGAGGTCGTACTAGCCAATATGGAATGAGCAAATCAAAGCACAAATCAAAGTCTCATGTGAACAAGAAAAATGATGAGTGTTGGGGATGCGGCAAAAATGGGAACTATGAACGAGATTGCCCAACGTTAAAGTCCAAGGGAAAGGTGAGTGCATCCACGGTTGAACATGTACATGACTTTGATAATGAATATGTACTTACAACATCATGCAATAACGAAAGTTATAGCAACAAATGTGTGTTAGACTCTACTTGTATTCTGCATATGATATTCTGAAGAGATTGGTTTAGTAGCTATGAAAAAAGTGGAGGAACTATAGTAATGGGCAATATGCAACTTGTGCAATAGTTGTCATTGGGTCAGTTCGGGTTCGCTGCCATCATGGAGTCGTGAGGACTATTACACAAGTCTATCATGTCCCTGATATGAAGAATAATTTGATCTATCTGGGTACTTTGGATAAATAAGGCTACAAGTATATGAGTGAAGGAGGAACTATGAAGGTGACTAAAAGTTCTTTAGTCATGCTGAAAGGCAAGCTGGAGGATGGCCTCTACACACTGGCCGGTATCACCATTGTTGGCTTTGCAAATGCATTTACAATACAGTTATCTAACAATGACAAGGCAAGATTATGGCATATGAGCGCACGTGAACTGGAGATGTTGGACAACCGTAATTTTTGAAAGGTGAGAAGATAAGCACACTTGAATTTTGTGAGCACTGCGTTCTAGGGAAGCAGAAGACGGTCAGCTTTAGCACTGGCAAACACAAAATGGGAGGGGTGCTACTACATCTATTCAGATTTATGGGGTCTCTCTAAACTTCCATCGAAGGGTGGAAAGTGGTATCTTCTCACATTCATTGATGATTTTTCACGAAAGGTTTGGGTACATTTTTTAAAGGTGAAAGGTGGTGTTTTTGAAGCATTTAAAGAGTGGAAGATTTTGGTTGAAAATCAGATCGAGCGAAAAATCAAGTATCTTCGCACATACAATGGCTTGGAGTTTTGTAGTAAAGAGTTTGATATTTCTGCAAGGTTCATGGGATCTCAAGACACAGGACTGTCAGGCACACCCCATAGCAAAATGGAGTTGTAGAGAGGATGGACATAACTCTTCTTGAAAAAGCTCGTTGTATACTCCTACAAGCCAAAATATCCAAAATGTTTTCGGCTGAAGTAGTTCACGCTGCTTCTCATATTGTCAATCGATCTCTAGCATCGCGATTGACTTTAAGACTCTGAATGAGGTATGGTCATGTGAACCCTATAACTATTCATATTTGCGAGTATTTGGGTCCAACTTATTATCATGTTAATGAAGGAAAGCTAGAACTAAGGGCTAAGAAGGCCATATTCGTAGGGTATCTAGATGGAGTAAAATGGTACAAACTTTGGTGTTTGTCTTTACTAAAAATTGTAGTTAGTAGAGATGTCCTTTGATGAATCCTCTATACTTGATCCTCGTAAAGTTTCTATGGAGTTTTCAAGAAATAAGAACAACGAGTAAGTGGAGCTTATGGTGGAGCTTACCAAGGAAAATGATCAAGAGACTAAGATTGAAGATGAGTCAAAAGATGTAGATCTTAAAGAACTTGTTGTCAATGATAGAGCTAAGCCAAATCCCTACTAAACTAGCGCATGTTGACCTACACATGTTTGGGTATCTCAGACCTACCTGGACCTATTAGGAAGGCTACCTTACATGTTCGCGTGGTCGGCGACCCCAGGATTATGTTCATCCAACTATGTGTTATGTGCGAACATGATTTGTGCCATATAGATTAAACCATTGTCCGAGGGGCGGGGCCTATCAGTGTGTTGTATGTATATATGTCTAACAACCTCAGGTTTGATATGGTTTTGGGAGCACCAAAGTTGTTGTCAATGTGGTAGTACGATTTAGACGACAAGCATCGTCGAGAGATTAGATGTTGTCTAGGATACCTACCCTCCTTCATGTCTATGAAGAGTTGTAAAGAAATTATCGAGGTCTTAATCGAATACTGGGATAATGACAGAATGGTGTTTACGTTCGGGCTTATAGAGATAACCCCGACCTTGGAAGAAATCCGGATGCCATAGACAGTAATGGAACCTGTTTAAGAAGAAGACAAAAACCTGATCACAGCCTCCTAGTCCCAAACAAACCCACCCCAGTTGAAATTGCCAAAATTATGTCTTTATCCCAAGCCTCTTGGATATCCAGGGAAAAAATAGCCTTAAGCGATTTGTACCAAAGATTCGGGAGTAAATGGGGAAGGGGGGGGGGGGTTTCGTAAACAATTCCCAAGAGTTCCACTCTTTCAAAGATTGGGACGCTACTTGATCCTTAGCTTTCGCCATCAATTTGCTAGGCACTATAGTATTCCCTCAAAATCTCAACCTCACTATAAACACCTGAGTCATCTCAGTCACCCACGCCATCTTTTACGGCGTATCCAACAATGGCAAAGTACCCAAAGACTTCGACATAGTCCCAGTCATTCTCACTGATATGTACCGAGCCTTGGGTAGATGCAGAAACCAACTTAGGTTCTTTCAGGGGTGCAACCTACTACTACAGTGGTGGATTCTCAAACACCTTAGAAAAACCGTAGGTCCCCCGGTCTTACCCACCGATAGCCAAAATGATGACTTGGTAAATCATGATTTCCCTCATATAACCAAACGAGAGTGGTTCCTCTTCTTTGCGGGTCTTAGAGAGAAGGATATACAATGGAGGTTCACCGACTTTAGTGCTACATGGGTCGTAGTTCGAGGTAGGAAATGTCCATTCTTGCCACTTATGGGTATATGAGGGGTTCGCCCATATGCACCGGCTAGGGTCCTTAAGTAGCTAGGGAAAGAATATGTGATGCTTTAGATTGAGAGTATGAGAGACTATGTAATTGAATATGAGGAGGTTAAAATCCACAATGCCGGAGAATACATCCGAGAATGGAATAGTCGTCTCATATACTAGGTATTAGAAGTCTCCAAAGAGTGTGATGAAGAATACGAGGATTGGTTAAGAGCGGATATACTAGGGGTTGTCGTGCCAGGGATCAACAGGTACCAGCGGGTTTGCGATAGAGAGTCTAAGGTTGAGATCAATGTTAGAAAGATTCAGATGCAAGCCGATGACAGAGATGCTAAGTATCAAGAGAAGATGGAAGTGGATAGGCAGTCTATAGCACGATTGGACGCAGATTTAGGGTCCGCATACAAATGTCTGGAAAACTTGGGGGATCACATCCAAGATGTTATAGAGGGTACCCGCTCGATGACCTTCCTGGAGAAGGGGTATGTAGCCGATGCTTTGATGGTGCAGACACGTCAGCAGATTCAGATTACATTCTGGCAGGCCAAAAGGGCCTAGACAAATGGAAGATCGACATCAGCCGTTGGAGGACATCCTTTATGATTTTCGTTATTTATGCTTTATTGATGTAACCCTTCGGAAAATTATGATTATTATTATTGAAGATGATTATGAGGGCAATTATTTGATTTAAAAATTGGCACAATTCATGTTCAAATGCTAGAAATAGTCTCGGTTCAAAAGGCCCAGGGTCGTGTTTAATATTGCAATTATATGTTTTATGTGCAAATATATGTTTATGTATTTCTTTCACGCATTTATATTGAATGAGATTGATTCAATGTTCCGGGTATTACCAAAAAAAACATAAGAATATTGCCAAAACCCCACTTTCCCAAAATGAAAACCTACTTACCTAAACTGTTTACCTCTCCCGGAAAGATTTGACTCTCTAAGATGAATTCCCGACAAAGTTGGAAATCCAATGCACCCGATGAGAGCGAAGCTTCGCTCAGAAGAAAGATGATTGGTCCGGGCAATGCTGAGAGAAGTGGACTACTTGCTGAACATCTCTAGGGAAGTGAGAGGAATGCTGAATGACTATGTGCCCTTGTCTAGAAATTAGGGGCCATCCAGAACAGTGAGGGTTGAGTCTGAAGTTCAACCAATCAGGGTATCTACCGCCGCATCTGCTACCGCTCCTAAGAACGATGACTTTTTACCAAGCAAGATACCTACTATGTGGGCCTTTGCTCTCAAGGCCTACAACTATCCTTTTCGATCAATGCCAATGTGCGTGCTAAGTTTTGAGGTTTACGAGACCATGAGAGCTATTGGGGATTGCGCACCCCAAAGACGTGAGATTTCCACCATGCGCTCTAGCATATGCGCACAAGAAATGTGCTTACCATATAAACCAACCGGGACACACCACTGATAAGTGTGTGCCCCTTCGGAGAAATATTATGCAACTAATTAACAATGGGACCATCCGCCTCATCTGGGGGCCCTATTCCCTATTTGCACATGACCCAATCATTGGTATGGGAGGCGTTGATGCTGAAACACGTTTGTAGATGAACTATTTAACTATATTTGAGGACTCCTACACCGAGATCTTTAATAAGCTGATCGTCGTAGATAAAATAAACCCTATTAGGCCTTCGTGGAAGCCTTCATCTTCCCAAGATGGCGAATGAATAGGTTGTCCATACCATTCTGGGCACTGGGTCACAATATCGAGGAATGCGAAGAATTCAAGTTTGAGATAGAGCACCTCATCAGTAAGGGAGAAATTTGGGTAGTTCTCCCTACCCGTCATGAGTTGATCTAGACCAAGGGCCATACGTGCGATTGTAAGGGTGACATCCGTCCATTGCTTCAAAAGAAAAACCATCTTTCTGGGTAGATCTTAGGCACCCCGAATCAAATGAAATGTAATCCTCTCCCCCTTTATTTGTAATAAGAACTGCGCTGGACATGATGTTCCCTAGGTGGAATACGCAGGAAGCCCATATCTGGCATGTCGTGGGATTTTGATAGGAATTGGTGTGGGTGGTTTATTTTATGTAAATGAACTATGAACGGGCCTGACTTCCCCTAGTGGGATACGTAGGCAGTCTATTTAAGACTCGGTCCTTAATATAAATATTTTTGCTCCCCCTCATCTTTCCATTTTTTTTGTAATTATATGTGGATCCAGGTGGCGGACCAATCGTCGGGGTTATCATATGAAGCAAGTCAATCGACCCTCAAATTTTTGAAATACCCTTATAAACCCTAAAATACCCGAAATGGAGAATCAATTGAATATTCGCATATGAATGCATGAACTTATGTGTTTACTTGTCAACTATGTGATATCTTGCAGTTAATTTATCCGGCTAACACATTAATACCATATGTCTTTGAGTGATTTTTTTCTTAATAGAGGAGGTTAGCTCGGGTTGAGATATTGGCTTATTACACCAGATTAAGGGTAGTAACAACATCCCTATCTGAACCAAATCCCGAAGAAATGGTTGGTAATTCGGATGACGAAAGAAGTTTCAGAAAATCTAGGTCTCCGATACGATGAGAGATAACTAATACTGAGGACATGGTCAAAATGCTGAACGATATCTAGGAGAAAAACATCTAGGCTGGAAAAGGCCCAAACTGCTCGAGAGAAGCAGGCTGGGGAAATGAGGCCTCCACTGCCCTTTTCGTCTCTATTCTCTCCGGTCCTGGAACATTTCCCGAATCACGCCGCAAGGACTGATCATCAACACATCGGTACCTCATACCAATCTCTTCCACCAACAAATATCACTCATATGCCCGGGGCCACTCATTCTGCTCTAGTCCCTCTAGTCACTAATACAACCATATATCCAAATGCCACCACTCCCATTCCCAGAAATAACCCAACGCGCCCAAATGTCTCTTTTCAGACCCCGATCGCTCAAAGCTACTTTTCGCCAGAAAGTGGCAAACTGGACTACTATGAGGAAATAGAGAGGGCCTGGAGGGCCGAATATGATAAGATGGTTGAAAAGATGGAGGGAAAGCTAGCCCGAAACACGGAGCAGAGACTGAAAGAAATTGCTTGGGTTGCCCGGAAAGCTCTCGGACTAAGCTACGATGATCTATGCCTTCACCCAAATTTGGACCTACCAGAGGGCTTTAAGGTGCCAAAATTTGAGATGCTCAATGGGTCTGAAAACCCGTTGGCCCATTTGCAGTCATATATTGATCAATTGGTGGGAGTATGAAATAACCCCGCCTTAATCATGCGATTATTCAGTCGAAGTTTAATAGGGGAAGCTTCCGAATAGTTCGCCACACATAACATGCACCGGTGGGTCACTTGGGAAGATATGTCGGAATTGTTTATGAAAAGATATAAGTTCAATATTGAAGCCGTACCTGATTAGTATTAGCTGGAGAATATCTGATAGAAGTCCACTGAGACTTACAAAGAGTACGCAAGCAGATCGAGAGCAAAATCTGCTCGCGTGCAGTCACCTATGACGGAAAAAAATTAGTCACCACTTTCGTCATAGCACAAGACCATGATTGCTATGATCGAATGCTTTCCATGGTCGGGCGACCATTCTCAGAACTAGTTGATATAGGGGAGGCCTTAGAAGATGGTCTCAAAACCGGAAAGATTACCAGCGTGACTGGTAGAAGCTCCCAGTCAAGTACTTTGGGAGGCGTGCGAAGGAAAAAAGAGGATGTGGTGAATGTGACCCGATCCTCCAGCCCCAAAGCAAAGAGACTGGATGAACCTCGCTTGCCTATGGAAGTGTATCAATCACCACCCCAAGTGGGTACATGACTCCCCCGTACAGCCTGGTGCCCGTATTTTATGCTCAACCAGTTTCCAAAGTCCCATGAGTTACCAAAGTCCTCCACCAAATTCCCAAATAATTTCACCGGTCTTTCAAACTCTGATGTTATCCCCCCAAGCTCCACTAAATTATCAAACTCCACATAACTACTAAAATCCTCTAAATTACCAAGCTCCACAGAACAACCAAGCCCAAAATTACCAAAACCAACCAACCCCGACAAATTACATGCGCCGCGGTCCAAGTTTGAAAAGAAGTCAATTCGAACATTCACGTCGTTATTAAAAACATAGGCACAACTGTTCGGGGAGTTACTCGCCGCAGGTAGAATCCAAACGGTACCTCCATAGTAGGTTGATCCCGGGAACTATTTCTACCAACCTGACCAAACATATGCTTATCATTCCGGTGGAGCCGGACAAAACACCAACGATTGCATCAACCTGAAGCATAAGATTGAAGATATGAGGGAAATCATATTGCAGACATCTGCTCCTAATGTGAACACTAATCCTTTACCAAATCACGGTAATACCAACATCTACATGATCGAAAGAGAGGAATACTTGATAGTCTGTAAGCCTCTTAGTTCAGCATCCATGAAAGCTCTAGAGCGGAATGTGGCATCACTAACCACACATGAGCAATTTAAAATTAAAGAATTGACTCCCTCTGTTTGTTACACAAGTAGCCCCGAAGGGTCATCGAATCGCCCGTAACATTGCTAATCAGACACGAGTGATCCAGGTTCGATTTGCTGATTCTCGCTCCATTTGTTGCACAAGTGGCTTCATGTGTCATCAAGCCACCCCAAAAAGAGTTTATTGTTAAAGTTGTCATTGCATACGACATGACCAGATTTGGGCGTTGTTATACACCTGAGAGTTATCCCAAGGGAGCGCTAGAAAGGAAAACAATCTAAGGAGGCCACACAGACTGTGAAATGGAAGATTTCTGGCGTAGAATACAATCTAAAGAGTATTCTATCGTCGAACACTTGAAGAAGACTCCTGCTCAGATATCAGTGTTATCACTACCGATATGTTCCCCGAAGCACCGTCTGGCATTAATGAAAGTGTTGGATTAAGCACATGTTCCCGCTGGCATAAGCGTCGAGAGCATGGCTACCACGGTAGCCCATATCATAAGAGATCATCATATATTATTTTGAAAGGACGAGTTGAACAAAAAGGCTGATGCACAACAAGGCATTGTACATCATCTTGAATGCAAGAACAAAATTATAGAGCAAGTTCTGGTGGACAACAGGGCCGGGTTGAATATTTGCCCTACAATTACACTGGAACAATTTGGATATGACATGGGAAAGATAAGAAAGAGCAATACGAACGTGAGGGGATTTGAGGAGCTCAAAGTGATCTCGTCGGAGAGGTTGACTTATGCATCCAAATAGGAAATGCCGAGTTTATCATCGAGTTCCAGATCATAGCAATCTCCACTAATTACAATCTGTTTCTAGGAAGGCCTTGGATCTATGCGGCAGGAGCCATACTATCTTCTTTACACCAGGCTATGAAGTTCATATGGATGGAACATGAAGTGGTGATACATGGAGAAGGAAACATTTATAATTATCCCACTAATTCTATTCCCGTGATTGAAGACGTCCCCAAGGGAACAAATTTCCATGTGGTTGAACTGGTAGAGGCCATATATGCAGAAGCTGCAATGCAAGTCCCAGTTCCAATCACATACAAAATGGCTACCTCTATGATGCTGCAAAATGGCTTCAAACCGGGGATGGGTCTCGAAAGAAATTTGCAAGGCTTCACAAAATCGATTGAGCTACCCACCAATGAATATCGGCATGGTCTTGGATATGCCTCAAGCCTCAAATAAGCTTCCAAGGAATGTGGTAAGAAAAAGGATTCCCTAAATCTACGAAAGTCAATCCCAAGTCTATACCAGTCATTCCCGTCAAGATACCAGCGCCGGATGCAGACGATGCTGAAGAAGGGATAGTGATTTTGTTTGAAGAAGAAGATTGCATGGTGATCCTGGAGGAACACATTGAAGTGCCGACCATTCGCAATGCGAAACTGGGTAAAAAGCCTACTAATTTGACCTCCATTCCGTTTTTGGTTCCTTAGTAGCCATGATGATATTTTTATACGCTTTCAAAAAAACTAGTGTAGCAAGGTCAAAGCCCAGCTATTCACCTTTTATCTACTTTTCTTGTAATGTTTATCAAAATGGGAATGACTCAATGTCGATCTGAGTCAGAACCACAATTTATATTGAATTCCCGCAAATTAATAAAAGGCCTTGTTTTATCAAAACTCCGCTTTATTTACTTTATTTTTGCTCTATATTACTAATCACGATTTACCTTGCATTTCAATAATAAAAATGAATCAACCCCTAAAATCATGACGTGTCATGAAGTGGGCGAGTCGGGTGTTGAGGTTGAAGAAGAATACAATAGATTTGATCAGGAAACATAATCGTTGGAAGATCTCCGAGATGATGAAGAACTGTATGAGAACATACAGAAGCCTAATTTAGATGAAATATAAGCCATCAATCTAGGGTGCAATGGAATAGTCAAAGAGACACAAATCAGTATGCACATAGGGTCACCACAGAAGGAAGAGTTAATCAGTTTGCTGAAAGTGTACGTAGATGTATTTGCGTGGTCTTATGCAAATATGCTCGGTTTAAGCACATATATCGTGGCGCATGAGTTACTGATCAATCCTGGGTTCACATCGATCAAGCAAAAGATCAGAAAATGCAAGCCTGAGTTGAGTGTAAAATAAAAGAAGAAGTCGAAAAGCAAATCATATCAGGAGTGGTAGAGGTAACCTCGTATCCTACGTGGTTAGCCAATATTGTGCCGGTACTAAAAAGATGGGAAGATCCGAATCTATGTGGATTACAGGGATCTTAATAGAGCAAGTCAAAAATCCCACTCCCGAATATCCACATTCTCATCGATAACTGGGTCAAGCATGAGTTGTGGTCCTTCGTCGATTGTTTCGCTGGGTACCATCAGATCCTGATGGAAAAAGAAGATGAAGAGAAGATAACTTTTATCACACCATGGGGAGTGTATCACTATCGGATAATGACGTTCGGCCTTAAAAATATTGGTGCCATATTCATGAGAGCTATGACAACTATCTATTATGACATGATCCACAAAGAAATTGAAGTATACTTGGACAATGTCATTATTAAGTCAAGGGAAAGCTCTGACGATACCACCCACATACGCAAGTTCTTTGAAAGTATCTAGAAGTTTAACCTAAAATTAAACCCGGCCAAATGTGCATTTAGAGTACCCGCCAAAAAATTGCTTCGGTTTATCGTCAGTCGAAGAGGCATAAAACTGGATCCGTCAAAGATCAAAGCCATACAGGACTTGCCTCCACCAAAGACTAAGAAAGAGAGGTCATAAGTTTCTTAGGCCGTTTGAATTACATCGATCGCTTCATAGCTCAGTCCACGGTAATTGTGGAACCCATAATCAAACTTTTAAAGAAGGATGCGCCGACGAAATGGAACAATGACTATCAGAAGGGGTTTGACACCATCAAGAAGTATCTTTCAAATCCACCGGTTCTGGTACCTCTGAGACTAGGGAGTCCTATGTTGTTGTATCTATCAGTATTAGACAATGCCTTTGGATGCGTGTTAGGACAACATGATGAGACCGAAAAGAAGGAACACATCATCTACTACCTAAGTAAGAAGTTTATTGCTTGCGAATTGCGATACACTTTGGTAGAGAAGACGTGATGTACATTGACGTGGATAGTCCAGAAGTTGAGACATTACTTGGCATCATATACCACTCACCTCATCTCCATAATGGATCCGCTGAAGTATATTTTTCGTCAGCCAATGCCTGTCGAAAAACTGGCCAGTGTGGCAGATGTTGCTAAGTGAGTTCGACAGTGTCTATGTGGTTCAGAAAGCCGTGAAAGGACAACCATTAGCTGACTTTCTCACTGAAATCCCAGTGGAAGAAGTATTGGTAGTTGACGAATGAGAAGAAGAACCTTATTTGGGATGGAAAATGTTCTATGACAATGCCGTCAACTATCAAGGTTCAGGAATCGGAGTAGTATTGATATCAACAATAAGAGAGCAGTATCCAATGGCTACTAAGTTCACTTTTCGCTGCACCAATAATATGGCAAAATACGAAGCTTGTATTTGAAGTCTCCAAATAGCGCTTGACCGAAATATCGACGTGTTGTTGGTAATCGGTGATTTATATATGTTGATCCATCAGGTACAGGGAGAATGGGTGACAAAGAATGTCAAGATTCTCTCATAAGTCAACTTCATTCAGAGTCTGAGTAAAAGGTTCAAGAAGATTATGTTTAGACATATACCAGGGAGCAGAATGAGTTTGCAGATGCTCTCGCCACTATAGTCTCAATGATACAACATCCTAAAAGTAGCCATATCGACACAATTGAGATAAGCATAAAGGACGGGCATGCCTATTGTCCCATGTGGAAGCAGAGCCCGATGGTGTATGATGATTTGAAAGGTTACATGGATAAAGGAGAATACCCAGAAGAAATGACGAGTAATCAAAGGAAAACCCTCCGAAGAATGGCAAATAGTTTCTTTCTGAGCAAAAATGTTCTCTACCAAAAGATGCCAGATTTGGGTCTGATCAAATGTGTAGATGTCGTTGAAACTACAAAATTACTGGAAGAAGTACACGCTGGGACTTGTGGACCCTATATGAATGGTTTCGTGCTAGCCAAGAATATCTTGCGCACCGGATATTACTGGATGACTATGAAAACTGATTATGCCAAATTTGTGCAAAGATGTCACCAGTTCCAGATACATGGAGACCTGATTAGAGTCCCACCAAATGAGCTCAACGCCATGAGTTCACCTTGGTCGTTCGTAGCCTGGGGCATGAATGTCATTGGACCAATCAAACCACTAGCGTCAAATGGGCACCATGTCATCTTGGTGGCCATGGACTATTTTACCAAATGGGTTGAAGCGACCTCCCACAAGTCAGTAACCAAGAAGGTAATAGCTGAATTTGTAAAGAATAACATCATCTGCTTATTCGACATCCCAGAATCCATTATCACAGATAACAGAGCCAATTTGAACAGTCACTTGATGAAGAATATTTGTGACAGTTTCTCATAACCCACTGGAACTTGACGACATACAAACCGTAAATGAACGGAGCTGTAGAAGCCGCCAACAAGAATATCAAAAGGATATTATAGAAGATAATAGATAACCACAAGTGTTGGAATGAATAACTACCTTACGCTTTACTTGGGTATAGAACCACAACCAGAGTCTCAACGGGAGCCATGTTGTACTTGCTAGTCTATGGCAAAGAATCAGCCATCCCAGCTGAAGTCGAGATACCTTCGCTCCGGATAATTCATGAAGCAAAATTAGACTACACGGAATGGATCAGGAAGAGGTATGAATTTGGCAAGGCTCTTAATAAGCCTTGTCTTTTTACTCCTTCCCTCCGCTAACACACCACCGATCAAGGTAACACCTTCCCCCATTTCTCTTACTCCTCTACAATTCTTAATGGGGTTTGTCCCATCCAAAATTCAAAATAACAATTTTTTATTAGTTTATATCAAAATATTTTTATTATTAAATCAAAAATTCTGCCCACATCAATTGTGGATGAAGAATTAGGGCTTTTAGGGTCCTATAAAAGGAACCCATCCCCTTCTCATTTCCCTAGGTCTTAAAATCGAGATTTCTACCTGAAATTAAGTATAAAGCCTTGATATTGATATTTTCACCTAAATCGACCAAAAAGTCTTAACAGTCCATAGTTTGGCATAAGTTGAGCAAAGTCTCACATTTTGAGCATTTTTGAAACCCTTGATTATTTCTTAGGTTTCAATAGTTTAAACTTTGTATTTTCTTTGGTGTGGCTGAGTTCGGGAGATTGGAGGAGAGCAACCCACTCTAGATTCTCGACTAAAAGGCTGCACGATTGTATATGTGAACTTGAAGTAATTTTTTTTCCAGTGTTCCTTCCTGCTTTTTTTATCTTTAGTTTTGAAATATGTGATTATGATTGATTTTGAGAGGCTGTATATCTATGTATAATTGGGATGTATATCGTATGTGCTGTAAACATCTCAAGCATATCTTCTATGTATGTCCAGTCATATCTAGAGTATTCTCGCGTATTAGATCATTGCAGGCTTAGACCTTTTGTGTTTGTGGCATTGGGCTTGTGGTCTCTTATGGTTCTGTCTAAATCGTGTAGTTCTCTTTAATTTTTGTACTTGTTATTGTATATTGTATTATCAATAATTTGGGTATTTGCTAACTCATATACTTATTTTTCCCTCTTTGTCGCATGACCATGGGTCCATGGGTGCCCAACTCCATCCATTCTAATAATACCTTGAGCCGTTGGGCCTACGAGCCCAACATATCATTATTTTTCATTGAGTTTGACGAAGAGTTGAAGGTCCAACCATGGGTAAAAATGGCATAGACAATAGATTTTACTTCTTGTACATGATAACTAGTGGGCCGGTATACCTATTAGCTCGCTTTTATTTTCTTATCTTGCATTATTATATTTGCTATGTGTAAAAACCCTAAATAATAATTATTGAAACCCCTTAATTAGAACTTGATCATAATAGAGTTGCTAGTCTTTAGAAATAAAAAATGAGTTTTCTAATTATGTGGTAAAAATTGGATTTCCTTAGCCTTTAATTAATTCTCGATTTTCTCGTAACACTGAGCTCATAATGAAATAAGAATAATTTGGTTGAAATTTCTAAAGGAAAGATAAACATTCTTCTCCAATTTGACATGAATTAATATTTTGCAAGCTAATTTTTAATTGTCTTTAAATAAAAGTGTGAATTTTATTTTATTAATTAAAGTTCGGGCAGAGAAACAAACTCATTTAAATGGTTGACCTTATAATATATTTTAATGAAAAAATCTTATGTTATTGAAATTATTGCTAAAGAGACAAGTGTTGTATTTTTCCTAAAAAGACAAAAGAAGTATTTTACTAAAAAGAGGAATTTTGCGAAAAATGATCTTTGTGCATCAAATCTTTAAAAGTGTGTGTAAAGCTTTTGGCGGAAAATGATTGAAATGACTATTATATTGCTATATTTTAAACACATAAATAATTTTAAGCAATTTTTATTATATAGACCCGAGGTCAACCGTATTTTATGAATCCTTAATGCCGGAGTGTCTAACATCTTCCCCGGGGATCATTTGAACCCTTACCCAAACTCTGGTTAATATTGGTTTTTTCTCTTGTTTTGAAAAACCCTTTTAAATATGATTTTCCCTATTTTCCTTATAAAATAGGTGGCGACTCTAAAAATAAAATAATCTCAAGAGTTCACAAGTTATTTAGTAGCTTTTTATCCCGCGTAAAAGTGAACCGTAACAATAAAAAAATGACATGTTTACTATTTATAAGCTGCTAAAACTTATGACAAAAATGACCTAGTCTCCACATTTGGTTTGTAACAAACGACAATGAAACAGTAACCAAACTCCCAATTCGTATCGATAGGAACGATTCAATTACAATAGTTAGTAATCAAACTAATACTTGAACGACAAAATTACAATTGAAGTACTGAAAGTAAGGGATACTAGAGAAGAAGTGGATGATAAACTAGACTAAGAGAAAGAGGATGAGAAACACATACTTTGCAAACTGTAACATAATACACATAAGCCTAATTTGTTACCTGTAAACGTGTACAAGTATAACACTACAATCGCTACCCATTATTATATTAGGATTTCTCTTGTATTGTGATTATGATTCATCTTTCCTCTTGTATTAGGATTGTATATTGTACACTATATATATTGATATTAATGAGAAAGACTTCCTAAGGAAGATTAATATCATCTAACATGGTATCAAGAGCCAAAACCCTAATCTAGAAAAATTCCTACCTTGCCGCCCCCCTCTTGGCCGATGGCAACATTGTTTTTCTTCTTTTATTTCTTCCTAAATTTCCACCATTCTAATGGAAAATTTGGCTACTCCCACCTCTTCCAATTCTTCCACTTCTAACGCGGTCGTCATCCAACCACCCACTACCCTCTCATCACCATCTTTCCATCCGGCTCTCGCCGTTACCAACATCAAGAATTTTATCCATATAATTCTTGATCAGGAATATAGCCAATATTGGTCATGGGTGGAACTATTTCATATCCATACATGTGTATATCATGTGCTTGATCATATAGATGACTATTTCCCTCGTCCTCCCGATATGGACGACATCACATGGCGTCGCCTCGATGCCGTAGTCAAACAGTGGATATATGGCACTATATCCAAGGATTTACTATACACAATCATGAAAATGGGTGCCTCTTCCCGTGATCTATGGACACGTTTGGAAGAAATCTTTCAAGACAACAAGAACAATTGCGCGGCGTACTTGGAAGAACAGTTCAACAACACCCGTTTTGAAAACTTCTCTACTATGTCAGAATATTTCAAGCAGTTGAAACTGGTGGCAGACCAACTGTCCAATGTTGGTACGCCCATGTCCGAAACAAATATGGTGTTACAATTAGTTGCAGGCCTCCCTAAGGGTGAATATGACACCCTAGCCACGATGATACAACAGGCTGACCCTCTACCAAGCTTCAACAAAGTACGCTCGCAATTGTTATTGGAGGAGACTCGACGTGCGAATCAGGACGAGCATAACCAGAAGGCTTTAGCAGTTGAAACGCCCGCATAACTCAGGCCATCGCCGGCCAACAACCTCCGCTGGAAAATATCCAACTCTTGCAAAACCGCAGCGGCACGGGTGGCAAGGGCCACAGCAATGGGCGAGGCGGCAAGGGCTGCGAAAAAGGCCGAGGACAATAGCCACAGTAGATCATCAATAACGCTTCATGGGCCGGCCTAGTCTCTGGCTACCCAAATCAGAACTGGGCCACGATTTCCGGCTTTCATCCAAATTTCAAAGACCCTTTTCAAAGAACAAGGGTTACTGTGCTGTGCTCCACCTCGCGCTTCACCAAGGTGTTCCAAAGAACATCAGGCCTACGTTATGCAGGCCAGTTCCCACAACAACCCTTAAATCAAATTCCCACCGACTTGGGTAAGGCATTTATGAGTATGAGTTTGCAGCAGCCCGACGAAAATTGGTATATGGACTCCGGAGCCTCCTCTCACCTCACCCGGTCCGCAGGTAATCTTTCCCAATTGTTTCGTTTAAAGTCTCCACAATTTATTACAGTTGGCAATGATCATCACATTCCAATTCAGGGCTATGGTCACACTCACACTCCGAAACCTCACCCACCCTTCTCCCTAAATAACGTCCTGCATGCCCTCCACATTATCAAAAATTTAATATCCATTAGGAAATTTACTCGTAATAATTCTGTGTCGGTTGATTTTGATCCCTTTGGTTTTACTGTGAAGGATCTACGTACGGGGACCCCTTTTACGAGATGCAATAGCACATGGGACCTCTATCCATTCACATCCTCATCCGCTGCCGGTTCCCGCCCACACACTACCCTAGTTGCTCTGTCTCCATCAATTTGGCACAATAGGCTCGGACACCCAGGAGCTCCTGTTTTTTATTTTCTTAGAAGTAATAATTTTATTCACTGTAATGGGAAACTTGCCCAGACCTGCATTTCCTGTCAATTAGGCAAACATGTTCGTCTTCCATTTAATTCCCAAGTTAGTATTATGTTTGCTCCATTTGATATCATTCATGCTGATTTGTGGACTTCCCACATTACCAGCTCCCTAGGTCATAAATATTATCTCGTGTTATTAGATGACTACTCTCACTTTCTTTGGATCTACCCATTAAAATTTAAGTCCGAAGTTTTTGCCAAATTTCATAAATTTTGCACATTTATAAAAACGCAATTCGAACGCGCCATTAAATCTTTCCAATATGACAATGGCCTTGAATTTAACAACTCAGCGTTTCAAAATTTCTACAATAATAATGTCATGGTCTTTCGATTTTCATGTCCCCACACGTCCCCTCAAAATGGCAAAGTCGAACGTCTCATCCGTACAATAAATAACATGGTCCGCACTTTTTTGTTTCATGCCTCCCTCCCTCCATTCTTTTGGGTTTATGCAGTCAAAATGGTAGAATACGTCCTTAATATTTTACCCACTAGTACCTCCATAACATGACTCCAACCCAAATCTTACACCGTAGGGTTCCCTCATATGATCACCTACGAATATTTGGTTGCCTATGTTTCCCTAATCTCTCTTCCACAGCCTCTCACAAATTAGCTCCCCGCACCACTTCGTGTGTCTTCTTAGGTTTTCCGTCGAACCATAGGGGCTATCTGCGCTATGACTTATCCACTCGTCAAATTCATGTCTCGCGTCACGTCACTTTTGACGAGACGCAATTCCCCTTTTCCAACATCCAAAAATTTCAAAAACCAGATTACGAATTTTTAGATGAATCAACTCTCTCTCCTGTCCACCTTCGGGAACTGTGACCGACTGACACCACTACACCGCCTCCATCTGCCACCATATATCACCTATCATTGGCATCCCTGCCATCGGTAGGGGTGAGCGGGTCCGGGTACCCTAACTTTTTTAAACTACCCGGACCCTACCCAGTAAACGATCGGTTCCTAAATCTGTTACCCGGAACCTACCCATAGCAATCATTACCCGGAACCTACCCGGACCCTGCGGTTCCGGGTAGGTTCCTGCACTCAGAAACATTTGTCATAAATAGTATACTATCGCATAGGGATTGCATAATATGGAATGAAGCAGAAGTGACAAAATATGTGTGAAATATTGCATAATATGGAACGGCAAAGAGAAAAGCAAGAAATTGTACACTTCATTACAATGAGATATACCGCAACCCGACCTTTTAAATGACTACAACACAATCATAATTCACAATGACTAAATGAAGAAAACATTGCAAAATTACACCGCATTGACATCTGCATTTTGAGATCGCATTCTTCTTCTTCTTTGCATTCTTCTTCTTCTTTACATTCTTCTTTGCATTCTTCTTCTTCTTTGCATTCTTCTTCTTCGCACTAACATCTACATTTTGAGAAGAGTTTAAATGTCACACGTCCACTTGCATACTAATCCACCATTATGTCTTCCGTGACACAAGTAAGCTCTACAAAAATAAAATAAAACTATTGTGAGATTCCAAGACAAAAGATAATACACAAAAATAAAAATTCTAAATAATCCAAATCCATAAAACAAAAATAAAGAAAGACCTAGTGAGTAGTGACTTACCTTCATCATATTTTTCTGCATCTTCCATATATTGCTCAACACTAATTGATTTTGAAGATGAGCGCAACCAATCTTGGCAACAAATCAAAGCTTCCACAAATTTAGGAGTTAGAGAGCTGCGAAATTGATCAAGCACTCGACCAGATGTGCTAAAAGCCGATTCCGAGGCTACCGTGGATACGGGGATGGCTAAGATGTCTCTAGCCATCAAACTGAGAACCTTGTAAGTCGACTTAGCAAAGATTCCACCACATCAATAAATCAAATGTTTCATTTTGGGCTCACGAGGACTACTAAGGTACCTTTCCAATTCAGATCTTAAATCCCCACTAAGTTCATCTTGGTCATCCTGGTACCAATCTTTGACAAGTGAAGTTGGATCAACAAAACCAAAATTTTCTCCACCAACATTGTCAATAGAGCCTTGAGACTCATCCAATACATTAGAATCAAGCATAGAAGAATGATTTTTGTCATAGAATGCAAAAAGACGTTCCAATACATTCATTACCTTACTAACGATCAATTCTATTTTAGCATCATCAACACCAATCCTTCTACAACTCCAATTCAGAAATCTCAACTTATATCGAGGATCTAGTACTACGGCTATCAACACCATCATGTTTGTTTTCTCAATACTCCCATAATACTTGTCAAATTTGGCTCTCATTTTTGTAGCCATTGCCTTAAGATTTTCATTATTATTTTGGCTTTCACATTCAGTTAATGTTGAAAACATGCTAATAACTTCATGAAAATAATGGTTAGTTGTCACATAGAGACTTCCTGACATCCTAATAGTAGCCTCATAGAAATTTCTCAAAAATAAAGACAACAAGGATGCATTTTCCCAATCCTCATCTTTCGGGACACCACAATCAAGCTCAGTCACAAAAGCCATATCATCATCTTCAAGTCTTACAAATGCTTGTTTGAACTTACTAGCACTTTCTAACATAAGATATGTAGAATTCCACCTCGTACTAATATCAAGACAAACAGAGCCCTTATAAGTTATGCCCTCTTCAGTTATACAACTTTGGAATTGTTGTGCTCTACTTGGGGAACTCCTAACATACTTAATTGCAGCTCGAATTCGACTAATTGATTCACGAACCTCACTCAACCCATCTTTCACAATCAAATTCAATATATGAGCTGCACATCTCATATGAAAAAACTCACCCCCCAAAACAAGGGTATTTCTTAACTTGTCCTTCAAATAAGCAATTGCCACATCATTAGAGCTCGCATTATCAACTGTAATTGTTGATATACGATCTCTAATTCCCCACTCAATTATACATTTTTCTACCATCTTACCAATATCCCTACCTTTATGGCTAGGCATAACAACAAAGTTTAGCAATCGCTTATGCAAATTCCAATTTTCATCAATAAAGTGAGCGGTAAGACATAAGTAACTCAAATTTTGAATGGAAGTCCAAATGTCAGTGGTGAGAGCAATCCTAGATTTAAGAGATGACAACTTATCTTTTAAGCATGAGTTTTCACAAACATAAAGTTTCATGCAATCCCTAGCAATTGTGAATCTTGAAATATGCTTAAATAAAGGTTGTAATGCCGACACAAAACCCCTAAAACCTTCACGTTCAACCGTTCTAAATGGTTGCTCATCAATAATAATCATCCTAGCCAACATGTGCCTACAAAACTCTTTATCATATTTCCAAGTGCTAAGCATATGCTCATTATCCCCATTTATACTACCTTTAAAATTACCACCAAGCAATTTTTGCTTCTTGTCAATATTGTGAGGATACTTTTTGCAACTTCTCAAATGTTTCCACATGGATGAGGTACCATTGCTAACACTATAAGCTAAGACTTCATTGCAATAGTTACAAATAGAAACAACATTACCAGTTTTCTCATCTATTGCTTTACCAAAATGCTCCCAAACCTCAGATTTTGTTGCCTTCTTTTTCGATGGTGCACGAGTTGTGGATGCCGTGCTAGCCTCAGTCATCTACCAAAAAAAAGTATCAAAATAAAAGGGAAATATCAACCCAAATACTAGCTTTTCTAACAGAAATCAACCCAAATACTAACAACAAACAATAAAAATAAAAACAAGAACATCATAATACGTAAATAAAAACAAGAACATTATAATACAGAAATCAACCCAATACAGAAATCAACCCAAGAAATGCAAAAATCTAATGTTCTTCACTATGCAACAACTTTAAGGGTTATTCATTACCTTTAACAAAACCGAGAGGAATTCGAGCACAATACAACAACCTTTGTCAAGCTTCTGGAGTGAGAGAGTAGACTGGCGATGGCGAGGCGTGAGCTACGTAATGGCGACTGGCGACGGCGATGGCGAGCTGCGTAGTAGTGCGACTGCGAACTGCAAACAAGTTAACAACAAACAATAAAAGGGAAATATCAACCCAAATACTAGCTTTTCTAACAGAAATCAACCCAAATACTAACAACAAACAATAAAAAATAAAAAAACATTAACATCATAATACAGAAATAAAAAACAGTAACATTATAATACAGAAATCAACCCAAGAAATCAACTAAATACAGAAATCAACCCAAGAAATCAACCCAAGAAATGCAAAAATCTAATGTTCTTCACTATGCAACAACTTTAAGGGTTATTCATTACCTTTAGCAAAACCGAGAGGAATTCGAGCACAATACAACAACCTTTGTCAAGCTTCTGGCGACTGGCGACTGGTGACGGCGATGGCGATGGCGAGCTGCGTAGTAGTGCGACTGCGAAGTGAACTGTGAGTGTGAGTGTGAGCTGCGAGCTATGGCGAAGTGCGAAGTGAACCTGTGAGCGAGCTGCGGCGAAGTGCGAAGTGCGAGTGAACTGTGGTCTGTGAGTGTGAGTGTGAGTGTGAGGCTGTGAGCTGCGAAGTGCGAACTGATGAAGTGAAGATTTTGAAATTAGGGCGAAGTGAAGATTTTGAAATTAGGGCGAAGTAAAGATTTTGGAAATTTGGGCGAAGAGAAGTAGTGAAATGCGAATTCGGAATTCCTTTTAACCGGACTGGGCCAAATAATCGGACTGGGCCAAAAATTTAAAAGCTCCAAAGCCCAAAACTAAATAATTTAAATTGGGGTAGGTTCATAGGGTCCGGGTATCGGTTCCGGTCAGTACCCGGTTTATATTTATCAGAACCGGAACCGGACCCGATATTGATCGGTTCCTAATTTTAATACCCGGAACCTACCCGTTATTATAATATATCTACCCGGAACCTACCCGATAGTATCGGTTCCGGTCGGGTATCTGGGTACCCTGTACCCGTGCTCACCCCTAGCCATCGGCGTTCCCCCCTTCGCGGCTTTTTTCCAGCTCTAGCACAACTCTGCCTCCAGGTTCCACCAACCCACCGATCACCGTCCCATCCACTGTGCCGTCCCAACAGTCTCACCACCATGCCGAACACAGTCCGACTATCAACCACTACCCAGAAAACCTAGATATCGGACCTAATACACCACCGACATCGTACCCTACCCTACAAACCTCCTCCATTTTCGGCATACCGAGAATCCCCACAACTCCCTACCACAGTTCACCAGCAACCAACGACCAAACCCACTCGATTCCAACCTCAAACACCGTCACTGTTCTGCACCACCCGACAACCACCCTCTACAGATACCCAATCCCGACAACACAACATACACCACACCCAAATCTGTCGTCACCCAGTCCACCCAACCAATCGACCAATACCCTTACCCAGCCCACACACCAGATGGAAACCCGTGCCCAACACGGGATTTTCAAACCCAAAGTTCAATTTAACTTGTCCACCCAAACAATTTCATCTATACCAAAAAGCCCTAAATTAGCCAAACTAGACCCTAATTGGAATGCGGCCATGTGTGAGGAGTTTAATGCTTTAACGAAACAACATACTTGAGACTTGGTTCCTCGACCAGAGGGGGTGAATGTGATCCGTTGCATGTGGCTTTTTCGTCACAAGTTCAGGGATATTGGTGAATTAGAAAGATATAAGGCAAGACTAGTGGCAAATGGTACTAACCAGCAGGAGGGCATTGATTGCGGTGAGACATTCAGTCCGGTTGTTAAACCGGATACCATCCGCACATTTCTAAGCATTGCTATGGAAAAGCATTGGCCGATTCATAAGCTAGATGTGAAGAATGCATTTCTTCATGGGGATTTACGAGAAACTGTCTACATGCACCAGCCGCCTGGTTTTGTCCACCCAGCAGCCCCACATTATGTGTGCCATCTCCGTAAGTCACTCTATGGCTTAAAACAGGCCCCCAGAGCATGGTATGATCGTTTTGCACATTTCATTATACGTCTCGGGTTTACATGCAACAGATGTGATACCTCTCTCTTTACTTTACATCGAGGTCGTGATACTGCTTATTTACTGTTATATGTGGATGACATTGTTCTTACTACCTCTACTGTTGTGTTGAAAGATGAGATTATTGCACGACTCAAGTCTGAATTTGCCATAACTGATTTGGGAAAGTTGAGCTATTTTTTGGGGATCTAAGTCACTAGATTCACTGATTGTATATTTCTTTGCCAGCGTAAGTATATAGAGGAGATCATACACATGACTAAGATGGACAATTGCAAAATCATGTCCACTCCAGTTGATTCTAAATCCAAACTTAGTGCAATGGTCGGTACTCCAGTGACTGATCCTACTATGTATCGGAGTCTTGCAGGTGCACTTCAGTATCTCACCTTCATCAGGCCTGACATTGCCTATGTTGTCCATCAAGTATGCTTGTTTATGCATGCCCCTAGGGAACCTCATTTTACTGCCCTCAAACGTATTATTCGATATGTTAAGGGCACACTGGATTATGGACTACACTTATACCCCTCCACACCGAACTCGCTATTATCCTACACCGATGCAGAATGGGCAGGCTGTCCAGACACCCGCCGCTCTACATCCGGCTACTGTGTGTTTTTGGGTGATAATCGCATCTCTTGGTCTGCCAAACGACAAGCCACATTATCCCGTTCGAGTGCGGAAACTGAGTATAGAAGAGTTGCTAATGTTGTTGCTGAGATCTGTTGGCTCCGAAACCTTCTCTTGGAGCTTCAGTGTCCTTTAAGTAAAGCGTCTCTGGTCTACTGTGATAACATATCCGCCATATACCTATCTCACAATCCGGTTCAGCATCAGCGAACCAAGCATGTTGAGATGGACATCCACTTTGTTCGCGAGAAGGTTGCTCTCAGTCATATTAAGGTATTGCACGTGCCTTCCTCATATAAATACGCGAATATTTTAACGAAGGGCCTCCCAAGACAGCTGTTCCTTGATTTCAGATCCAGTCTTAGCGTTGGGCCTTCTCCCGCTCCGACTGAGGGGGTGTGTAAACGTGTACAAGTATAACACTACAATCCTTACCCATTATTAGATTATGATTCCTCTTGTATTGTGATTAGGATTCCTCTTTCCTCTTGTATTAAGATTGTATATTGTTCACTATATATATTGATATTAATGAGAAAGACTTCCTAAGGAAGATTAATATCATCTAACATTACCATCCGTCCCTATTTATCAATCCGGATCTCAAATATAATCACTTAATTCAGTGTTGGGTTGTTTTGTCAATACTAGTCCAGGCCCATTCATAACAATACTCCCGTCCTCAATAAGAACCTTGTCCTCAAAGTTCGAGTCAAGAGTAATGTTAGTATCGCGCTCCCCGCCAATTATAGCCGAGCCAACCTGTGCTATGTTGTCAAAAAAATAGTATTTGATCCAGTATACTTCTAGCAAAAACCACCAACCTGGAAACAATATGAAATATGGTCTGCTCATTACCAAAATCCAGATTCATGAAATATGATCTGCTCATTATACGTGATTTTTCAATCTGCAATTTTCAAATTTGTGATTTAAGGATTTTTCATAGTTTCTATGAATCTGGATTTTCAAAGGAGTGGATAAAATTTTTGGGGAAGAAGATGATGGTGCTCGTATCATCAGCATATCGCGTATATTATATCAGCATTTTTTCTATCTTTTTCAAATTTACTCAAAATACCTTTTTTAAAGCTTTTTTACTTAATTCATTTGATTTTTCTTTTGTTAAAATAATTTCATTTTTTAAGTGAAGAAAGATGATATATAAAATGAAGTGTCCATTACAATAGGATAGGATCGTTCGTGTGAGTATTATAAATATCCTCATTTTCAAGTTTGAGTCACATTATTATACCATTTCGTATAGTAAAGGTTACTTATTTTTGTTGAATAGGAGTATTTTCACGGTTGAAAATAAATTTACATAAATCGGTGTATACAAGAGGGTTGAGGCTCGTCATATCCGTCACTCACTTATCTCATTTCCACCACTCTCTATTTGTATACATCGCAGTTAACTCTCCGTAACGGAGAACACAAAACGGCAACAATGGCAGCTACATTTGCTACAGCCGTGAGTTCCCTTAACCTCTCAACAACTCTCTACTCTTCTTCAATATTTTGCAGCTCTGGTCCCTCTAATTTGTCTTAATAACACAAACCACTGAGTATCGTAATGAAATGCTCTTAAATAGAGCGTATTGGATATAACAAATTCATATAACTGACTACAACTAGTTTGAGATAGAGATATAATTGTTGTTGTTGTTGTTGTTGTTGTTATAGTCGTAGTATTTTTAGCTGACTTTCAATTTTTGTGTTGAAGTCTTTCAGTTGATCCCCTAATTTGTCTTAATAACACAAATTATTGAGTGTCGTAACTATATGAGCCTAAATAGAGCGGATTATATATAAAAATAGAGACATTGTTGTTATTGTTGTCTGTTTAGCTGACTTAATTTTCTGCTTTCAATTTTTGTGCTTCGTCTTTCATTTTACCATAATTTGTCTTAATAACACTAATTAAAAGGAGCCTAAATAGAGCGTAATGGATATAAAAATAGAGACATTGTTGTTGTTGTAGTCGTCTTTTTAGCTGGCTTAATTTTCTCTTTTTTACAGTCGAATTTAGGCTTACTCTCAGCTCCGCGAGTTGCGAACCCTACATATGCTTCTCCGAAGTTGGTGAAATCTTCATTCTCATCGTCGAGCTTCTTTTCTGGCTCGTTGCACCTAGAAACTTCATCGAACCGTTTGGTTCACAGAAAAACCGGCAGTTTATCAGGCTCCATTGAAGCTTCTGTGCAGGTCTGTGCTCGCTCGCTGAGCTAATTTATCAGTAGTTGCTTTATTGTTTATGCATTTCTATTTGTTTTCCCTAAAATTTGAAGATTGAGTCAATATGCGAAACGTTGAGTTAGGAAATAATGCTTTCTAGGGTTTCTTGAGGTATAGCCTGTCTGGTTAAATTCTAGAGCTTAACGCCTGTTAAACAAATTAATTACTAGTAGTTGTAGATAAATACATATGCTGTAGAAGGCATGTGGTGCTGAGTGTTAATTCGTTGTCTCATTTTATATGAAAATGATTGACTTGATACTGATTTGAAGATGTTAAATTAAATTTTTATATTGTATTAGTGATACTAGAAGAAAATACGAGCCATTTGAGCAATTATTGGAAAAAGTTTTTGTGCAAGGTTGTGAAAAAGAAATTGTACTAGTTTTTATGAATATTTGTGATTGGAACAAGAACTTCTCTTTGAAAAGTACCAGAAAACAACTTCTTTAGGAAGCAGCTTTTTGAACAATTTTTTACATAAAATTCTTGAAAAAAACTGTAACATCAAACACCTTCTAAAATAATGGTTAGTTTGATAAAAAAAATATTATCAAACCGTTAAAAATGTAAGTAGATAGTGAATTTTAATACTTGAAACTTGTGAAAATAGTATAAAAAAGAAATGATGTCAAACATGTCCCGAAATGAAAAGAGCGTCATATATTATAGTGTTTTCTTTTGTTAAGTAGCAAAGTAAATTCTGGCATGGATTAAGCCTTGGAACATGTTTAAAGTGGTTGTGGTCCAGTTTTCAGCAAACATGGTGTTATGTTGCCTTTTGTATGGGATTGTGTTCCATAATTTGTTCATTACTTAGTTGAAGTTTATAATCAGTCTGGTATTTATTGAAATGCAGGTGGCTGAATTGCAATCCAAAGTGACCCACAAAGTTTACTTTGATATTAGCATTGGGAATCCTGTTGGAAAGCTTGCTGGACAAATTGTAATTGGATTATATGGTGATGATGTGCCACAGACAGCAGAGAATTTCCGTGCACTCTGCACAGGTTCCTAATAACTTTTATGTATTGTCGCTGATTTTGTTATTATTAGTACTACTTTCTCTACCGCCCTTATCATAGTTTTTTTTCTTGTTATCATTATTGATGTAAATGCTATCATCTTCTGCCTTATTGCTTGAGCTTTGTGCTTAAATTACTTTATGTCATTTACCGTTAGCATATAGTTTGGATTGATTTCTTCCAATCAGGTGAAAAGGGCTTTGGCTACAAGGATTCTGCATTTCATCGTGTTATTAAAGATTTCATGATTCAAGGGGGTGATTTCGATAAGGGAAATGTAGGTGTCTCAATACCTGGTTTACTCTTTTTCTATTTGTTCCTCTAATTGGCATTGTTCTTGACACGCACACACATCCTTCACCCAGTTCATTTTATTTTCCGTAGTACATTGGATGAAGTATGTTTTGGGATGCTTATATTTAGCTTTTTATTTCCTTGTTTCTCTTGAACAAGATTTTCAATAAGAGAAATGCAAGAATTTTGAATTGGTTTCTTTGCTTAGTGTTTTCTCTTTTTCTGTTTTGTGGTTTATCCATTTGTCTTTTGGATCTGCAATGGCTCCAATTTCTGCCATGGATAATCAGAGATGAAAAGGTTGTTGTTTTTCAGCTTGTTTCAGTTCTGTATTCGTTAGATTTCCCTGTTACTTCATAGCAACGTAAGATATCTGTATTCTAAGATCATCAACTTTCATGAAATAAACATTTTTTTAGATAAGTGATGAACTTTCATGATATATCTTTGCTTGTTCTGTGTTTTTTGAATAGGATGTCTTCTTTGATCACTAGTTAAATGCGTGAAAGAGTCCATGAGATAAGATGCGCAGTGCTTCTGTTGTATTTGATGGTTCTGTTCAAGCAGAATGTGTTATGCCATACAACTTGACTGTTCTAATTTTTAATATGCATGGATTGATTGAAGAGTTTTAGTGTTTGGAAAATTTTGACTTGCCTTGTCCACACATTGTAATCTTTCCCCCATCCATCGGTTTTTTTATTTTCAGGGAACCGGTGGTAAAAGCATATATGGTCGTACCTTTAAGGATGAAAACTTCAAGTGTAAGTTGGATTTTCTTCTTTAAAATTTGCTTCAAGCTCCTTATTGTGGTTAGGGCAATGGGTTTCCCTTGGTCAGATTGTGTACAATGTTCTTTTGTGATGAAAATCCTTGTGCAATTGCAGTGGTTCATACTGGACCTGGGATTGTTAGCATGGCTAATGCAGGCCCTAATACCAATGGAAGCCAATTCTTCATTTGCACTGTAAAGGTATGTGGAGTGGGAATCACAATCAGCTGAATGTCTTCTGAACATTGGATGCAAAGTCATGATTAAAATAGTACTTCTATCATATTGCAATGGGTATATGAAATGAAAGAGAACTATATATACTCATGTTTGATACTTCGACGATTGAGAAATTATTTTAGCTGCTCTTAATTCCTAGAAACAAATAACCACTTGTTTACTTCTTTGTTATTCTTTCATGCTTCAGCATATTTGAACTTTGCCCAGCAGGTCAACAACAACATACCCAGTGTAATCCCACAAGTGGGGTCTGGGGAGAGTAGTGTGTACGCAAACCTTACTCCTCTGCTTTGGGAATGTAGAGAGGTCATACTACTTAAACAAGAATAACCTCAAATAATTTTTACTTTGAACGTTTAAAAGTAAAAATGGAGGTAACCGGATTAGCATATTTCAGCTGCTTGTGTCAGCAAAATATGTTTATTTTTCTCATTCTTACCTGTCCAAGGAAAGATATACATTGAAGTATATGAATTTGGAAATTTTCAGGATAATTCGGTTAGCCAAGCATACTTTTAACTACTTAAGTTGGTCACTTCAGGTGCTTACTGTCTGACAAAAAAATATCCTTCTTTAAAGCAAAGCCTATTTGATTCCTAGTATGTTTTAGATGCCAGATTGTAGAAAACAGAACTACTTCTAGTCAAATTTTGACTTTACATGATATTGGATGTAATTATGTTTTGGTGCATTGCAGACCCCATGGCTGGATCAGAAGCATGTTGTGTTCGGGCAAGTTTTGGAAGGCATGGACATTGTAAAGTTGATTGAATCGCAGGAGACTGATAGGGGTGACCGTCCAGGGAAGAGGGTTGTCATCAGTGACTGCGGTGAGCTACCCATAGCATGAGGTGGGAATACAAATATATAGCACTTTGTCTTTGCATACAATGGACGTGTTATGGCCCATCGTGAGATATAGAGGATTCTCAGTAGTGAGTTTTCATCCAAACCCAAGGATTTTTTCCTGTTCCTTTTTTGGGTCTCTGTAGTATTTCGAATTACAGGGTAAAAAATTCTTGCTAGCAGTATGATGTTTTCCTGTAAGCTGGCGGTATGCGATTTTAGCTAACATTGAATATTAATAGATGGTAACAGACTATTGTTGCTTCTTTACGACCAGTAATTTGGATTACATTTGTCTTGATTAATGCGGAAGTAAGAATGGGGATCTCATTTCAGTTTTAAGTAGGTAAGGTTAGCTTAGATTTGACAAAACAATGGAAGTGTATGGTTATATTTTCTGAGAATTGAGAGAACGATGAACAAATAACATTGAGAAGGACAGTAGCAAGAATTTTGGTGCTTGTTACGCAGCATAGTTGTGCCTGTGCAGTGGGCACATACCAGATAGCTCCAATTTGTTTGGCAAATCCTGTAGTGCCTGCTTGTTTCGAGGTTGAGGGGTATTTCAGACAGGGCAAAGTAGTTGTATACTAGTTTCATTACTTACCATAACACCAATACTTCTACTGTAATGATGATACAGAAATGAAAAATCTATACTGACAATTAGGAGACTTGTTTTATTGTTTATATATGTTCGCTGAGTTCACAAACTTATAAGCACCGTGGACTTGATTTCCATGAGCATAGATTATTTCTATATTCAATTACCATAAGATAGAGGACTAGTTTTATATTCAATTACCTAGGGCTTTGGTCTAGTGATAACACACAACTTGTGATGTATGGGTTAGGCCCACGTTATGAGTTTGTCGATAAAAACCCACTCATAATATTTAAGCGGAGTAGGGTAAAAACTCACTCATAATATTTAAGTGGAGTAGGGTGGAGGGTTACACTATTCACCAAATTTCAAATTGTGCTCTACTAGCAGTTGGGGATTGAAGTTTTGAATCATTCCACAGATGAGTAGAATCCAAGTCTGTCTGCAGAGTTCAAAAATCAAAATCCTTTATTTTTATTGATAGCAATCAAGGATCTGAACCAAAATCATGCAAGACTTTGTATCCCAAGTTAGCTACAGCAGTACCAAGTATTCTTTGCATTTCAAATTGGTATGTTCTCGTAACTTTTAAAGGAATATGTTAGCTTTATTTTATTGATGAATGATTTACAATACATATAAAGTTACAAGAATATTTACTTTGATACAAATTAGGTAATTAATTATCCTAATTACAAAAGGATTATAATTCTACCTAAAATAGGAGATATACAATTAATACAATTAATAAAAAAAAATATTGGAAAATATTCTGTTACACCCCCGCAGTCGAAGCGGGAAGTTCTCGAACACTGAGACTGACTCGAAAATCATCAAATAGTATGCGCGAAAGTCCTTTGGTGAAGATGTTGACAATCTGATATATGGAAGGAACATGAATGACACGAACTTGACCACGAGCCACTTTTTCGTGAACGAAATGAATGTTCATCTCAATGTATTTAGTGCACTGATGTTGGACGGGATTGTCGAAAAGATATATCGCACTAATATTATCACAGTAGACCAGTGTTGCCTTTTGAATCGGGAAGTGAGGTTCAAGTAGAAGGTTACGGATCCAACAAGACTCAGAGACGACGTTGACAACACCTATGTATTCTGCTTCTGCACTGGATCGGGATAGTGTAGGTTGCCATTTGGAAGACCAAGACAATAGGTTATCTCCGAGGAAAACGCAATAACCAGACGTGGAGCGTCGGGTGTCAGGACATCCATCCCAGTCAGATCAGAATAAGTAGCGAGACCAGTGAGCGAACACATGTATAGATGTAATCCGAAGTGAAGTGTACCTTGGACGTATCGTAAAATACGTTTGAGGGCATGCATGTGTGCTTCCGCCATACTGTGCATGTGCAAGCAGCTTTGTTGCACGACATATGATATGTCTGGTCTCGTGAATGTGAGGTACTGCAGGGCCCCATCCAGGCTACGATAGTGAGTCGGGCCTGAATATGAAGGGTCGGAATCAGCGCTGAGCTTGGAATTGGTGTTTATAGACGCGTGGGATGGTTTGCAAGATGTCATGCCTGCACGGTCAATGATCTCTTCGGCGTACTTCGTCTAACATAGAAATAGGCCACCAGAATGTCGAGTGATAGAGATGCCCAATAAATAACTCAGGGGCCCCAGATCTTTCATAGCAAACTCAAAGGAAATGAGAGACATAATGGACCGGCGGAGAGCATCAAATGACGTGGTGAGGATGATGTCATCAACATATAATAATAGGTAAGCCATGTCTGTACCCTTATTGTAGATGAACATGGAATGATCGGATGTGCTGTGTAAAAAACCGATAGAGGAGACATAATCGGCGAACCGCTGGTACCATGCTTGAGGAGCATGTTTCAGTCCATAAAGCGATTTCCGCAACATACACACATAATTTAGATGAATAGGATTCCTGAAACCCATAGGCTAACGCATATATATTGTTTCATGAAGATCCCTATGTAAGAAGACATTCTTGACATCAAGCTGATGAATGGGACAAGACTTGGATATGGCAATGATGAGGACGGTCCGGATGGTTGCGGGGTTTACGATCGGGCTGAATGTTTCATCACAATACACTCCCACCTGTTGAGACCTGCTATCACCTACAAGGCGAGCTTTGTACCTCTCAAAAGAACCATTAGATTTTTTTATGTCTAAAAATCCATATAGAACGAACAATGTTAGCATCAAGTGGATGGGGTACACGTCTTATTATCAATAAGAGCATTATATTCGTCAATCATTGCGGCTTTCTAATTAGGGTCGGACAAGGCATCTTTCGGGTTACGAGGGAAAGGGGATGGGACAACTGAAATGGAAAGGTTAAACAACCATTTAGGTTTATGAATTTCGTGCATGGCACGAGTTTCCATAGTCCGAGAGTGTATCTCGGGATGGGGAGGGAGGATTTGCCGCGAGACTGCCTGGAAGAGGAGGAAGGGCAGGGGTGATGGTACTGGCTGGCCGAACCTCGATTTGCCGAGAGGTGGTTGCGTAATCACCTTGAGGCGAGATGTTCCAGGCCACCATTGGTAGAACTGGGTGGGCAGCTAGTCCGGAACCGGCCGAGGTGGTGGCGGGTGCCGGAGTTTAGGACGACGGACTATGTAAATGGTGAATTAGAAGAGGGTTTAGGCCATCATCTAGGAAGTCATAGGAATGTCGAGGTGACGAGTATAGAGAGGCAAAGGGGATTTGAGACTAATCAAATAGGACATGACGTGAAATAATAATTTTACGACTCGACAAGTCATAGCATGAGTAACCACGATGATTGACAGGGTAACCCAGAAACATACACGGGAAAGACCGGGGTTGGTGTTTGTGAGTGGTCGGATGGAGAGGGTAACAAAGACATCCAAAAATACGCAAGTGTTGGTAGGAGGGGTTTCTATAAAACCGAACTTGGGTGGGCGACCGTTGAGTTAGAGACTTGTCCGGGATTATGTTTAGGAGATAGGTGGCCATGGAAAGTGTGTAATGCAAGAATTGAGAGGGAATTCAGGCGTGAGGAAGTAGGGCACGAATGAGGTTGTTTATGGTTTGGATTTTTCGTTCAGCTTTACTATTTTGGGAGGAGTGTGAGGGCAGGAAAAATGAAAGGTAAGACCATTTTTGGAGCAACACTGTTTGAATTGGTTATTATTGAATTCCCTGTTATTGTCACATTGAAAATATTTAATGCTCTTTTCAAATTATGTTTTTACGAAAGCACTAAATGAAGAAAAAATAGGGTAGACCTGAGATTTATTTCCAATTGAAAAAGTCCATAGAAAGTTGGAATAATCATCATAAAATAACACATAATATCAATGGCCAGCCATACTCAAAATAGGGAATATTCATAAATCACTATGTATGATATCGAAAGGCATTAAAGTACAATTTATGGATGCAGAAAATGGTAATTTGACATGTTTCCCAAAAATGCAAGATTCACATATAGGAGTCCTAGAAATACAATTGCAATTCATAAAATTATTTTTTCTAAGGGAGCGTAGAACAAAGTCTCCCAGATGTCCTAATCTAGAATGACATAAGGAAGATGAAAGAGCAGCAAAGGTTGAGGGAACTGAGGCTGGATTGTTGACGACATTTGAAATAGGGTAGAGATCTCCAGCGCTGTCACATCTTATTATTCATCTCCCTGTCATAAAATCATTTACAGTAAAACCAAAATGATCAAAGTCAAGGGAAACTCAATTGTCAGTTGTGAAACGTGACACATAGATTAAATTCTTAATGAGTTTAGGGGCATGTATGACATTTTTTAAGATTAGTGGTGGATATGGTGGGGATAGGGAGGAATGACCATAACCACTGATGGAATGCCTTGTCCACTACCAACAATAATATTTCAATTTAAATTACTCAAATTGGAATAATTTGAGAGAGTACCTTGTGATGCCGTCATGTGAGATGTGGCACCTGTGTCCATATACCAATTTTCGTCTGGAGTGTTGAGTGACATTGTGCTCATAATTGCCTCAATGTCAGTCGATGCATAAGTCGATGGCGGTGGGGGCCTGTGCTGTGTAGGCCTGTTGTGGACATGGGCCAAGTATGTCAGGTTGGGCCTGTCAGTTCTGAGGTGGAGTTCAAGAGGATATCGTATACGTGCAAGGAGGTAAGACCCATGACGGTGGGGCTCACGCATCCCACGTCGGGTAGGCAGCCCACGACGGAGGCTGCTGCAGTTGATGCTGGCTGTTGTTTCCGGAATTTCTTCCGCCGCGGCCCTTGTCGGACTGCTTGCTCCGGCGGTTATTACGGGAGGAAGCGGATTGTTGCGGGTCCTCTGGCCGACGGTTTTGGTTGTCGAACCGGGAGGTCATGCCGTCGACAGAGGGCCCGATGATGGTGGTGAGGGCAACGTTGTCAATGCTGATCTGAGTGGTGTTGCGCTTGATTTTTTGAGTTTCCTCAATGATGAGTTTCGAATAGGGCTGACAATGGATCGGATGTAGATCGGATGGAGCTCAATCCGCCTCCACCCGCTAACCATCCACCACCCGACCCATCCATCACCCTATTTTTTCTTCATCCACATCCGATCCACCCATCATCCACGGGTGAATCGGATTCTTCGCGGATGAAAATTATAGCACAATCAGTCAATCACCTAAAATACTTGGTAAAACGAAAAAAAAGTACATCAAATAAATATAGCATACTGTTTTTACAAGCTGTGTCTATGCTCCAAACATGCAATCAAAAAAACGGAAAGGAGCCAAAAGCCAATAATAGTCCGAAGTAACTAAAGTTTAAAGGACGAATTACATGCCACTTCTAATAATACTAATAATTGAGTTTCTAATTAGCGACAATCTTAATAGTCTAAAACGTTAAAATCCATCAGGTCTTCCGTCTTAATATCACATCCTCTAAGATCCATTCATTTTCTAAATCACATATCCATGTCCTCTCCATCCTGCCATTAATGAAATAAAAGCATATAAAAAACAAAACATATCAAAAAAACAAAATATTATTAAAGCAAACATTATCGTAGGAAATAAATGTGATTAATTTACAGAGTTAACATCAATGACTTCACTTGTACAACTTCCATCACCTCCCACATCGGCATCATCCAAAATAGTTGCACATGTGTGTGCATTATCAAAAGAAGATTCTAAAAAAAAAAAAATCACCAGAACTCATAAATTATCATCATATCAATTTTAAAAAAATGGTTCAAGTGAATGTAAATCAAAAATATTTATTACCTGAATACTCTCCAAGGATCCAATTTTGCATGCACATAAGTGCTTCCATTGTATAGGCATGAAGGCTCGAACGATGGGGACTAACCACGCTACCGCCCATACTAAAAGCACTCTCAGAAGCTACTATTGATGCATGTATTGATAATATATCTTTAGCAATTTTTCTCAAAGTTGGATCCTTCAAGTCAGTCTTCTAAAAATTAAGGACATCAAACTCACTACTCTCCGGTAATGCATCCTCTTCAAGATAGTGGTCTAACTCACACCGTACATTGCCTTTTCTTTTCTTAGTCTTTTTTATCAAAGTCCATTTATCATAAATACCACCATTATCAGAAGCATTGTAATCACTAGGTCGTTTCACAAGATGTACAATATGACTACAAGTAGGAGATACAACATCATCTCTTTCAGATTTCTCACGGTACTCATGAAACAAATCATACAACAAACTCTGTATCCTATCTACCTCAACATAAGCTTCATCACCAAATATTTCATTAAAATAAAAGTCCACACATTCCAACTTATTTCTAGGGTCTAAAATTGCAGCAACCGACAATATTCCATTAATATTAGACCAATACTTGTCAAACTTTTCAACCATTTTTGAGCCATATCCCTAACAACCTGCTCATTGCTATTTCTCCACAAACGCAAAGCTAATTTAATCTCACATACTTGACAAAAGAACAAGTTGGTTGTGGGATATTTTCTGCCAGAGAACAACTCAGTCACTATGTGAAATCTTTTCAATTTATCACATATAATTTCAGCCAACTCCCAATCACGTTGAGTAGGAACCACATTTAAACATCGGATTTTGAGTTTTCAAGTTAGAAAAAACATTCTTATATGGTAGAGCACTTTCAAGCATTAAAGAAGTCAAGTTTCACCTTGTTTTACAATCAAGAGACAACTTTCTAGAACAATCAACTTTCGAACCTCTAGCCTTATCCTCAAACTTTTGACGTCTTTTTTGTGTTGAACCACAAAAAACATCACAATTACGTATCCTTTCTATTCCAGAACCAATCAATTCTAAACCATCACGGACAATCAAATTTAATATATATGCACTACAACGCACATGCAAAAATTGACCAGAACAGAAAAGATTATTCAAATCAAACTTTTCTTGTAAAATATCAACCATGGCATCATTTGTGGTACAATTATCAAGAATCACAGAAGATATTTTCTCAGCTATATTGTATACATTCAACGTATCCACCAGAACTTGAGCAAGCATATTGGCAGTGTGTGGACAAAGAACGTAAACAAACCTATTTTGAAAAAATATATCAATTTGGTGGAAAACAATATGCATAAAATTAAACAAGCCACTAATCAGTAAATACTAAATAACAAGAAGCTTCAAATTTTAAGTACATCAAAGTTTTGTTCCGCAAAACCCATTGATCATAAATGAAATGTGATGTGACGACCATATAACCTTTCTTTTGGTGTGAAGCAGTCCACATATCGATTGTAATAGCTACTCTTCCCACATGACCATCAAACAACTTCTTGAGATTTGTTTTCTCACTCACAAACATTTTCATAATATCACTTTTTAAAGTGTTACGACTTATTATCTTGAAGTATGGATTCAAGAAATTAACAAATCTCCTAAACCCAATATGCTCTACAATTGACAATGGGTACTCATGGAGAACAACCATGTAAGCCAACTCCTTTCTTGATTCTTCTTGACTAAAGACATGGTTTTCTAGCCTTATGCTTAAATCTTGTCTACGATTAACCGACAACAATTTTTGACGTATATCAACCTCCATGTGTTTTTTAGTATATCTGAGATCAAGATGGTCTTTCAAATGAGAAGTCCAATTCTTACCATTGCTCGAAAATAAATGCTTATAGTGTAAACATCTAGCCTTTTGTTCACCATTGATTACTGTCTTCTCGAAGTGATTCCACACTTTTGATTTAAGTCTCCTGGGCTGACGTGGAGGTGATGATCCCATTTCTGCTTCTCCCTCTCCTTGTTGAGGTTGAGTAGTTAGACGAGAAGACATTGGGACTAAGATTTCAGGAGACAACGGAGAAGGGGAGAATAAGACAGACTTGGAGTCAGCACTACCATCTCCAGTGTCCATCACTGTCATACATTAACATTAAAAAAACAATTAGAAAGCCTCTTCGTTATGACTGATTATAAAATTATAATTGGTCGAATGGATAAAATCCAAAATGCAATGCCAAAATATTTACATCTACACAAACGATGTAGATGTCACTATCCACTAAAGACTCTTGGTCACTATCCATTATCTTCTCAATTAAAAAAATACACTATTCATGTTATAAGTTAGGGTTTGATAATCCGATCTTTCAATTAATACAACTGGAAATAAATGATAAAATCTTCTCAAATACTCATAAATTACTAGTTCGAGTAGTTGGAATTACCTCAAAATATGTGAATCTCGAAAATCCCTCTTTTGGAGTTTTAGTGTTCTAGAAGGGATTTCTTGAAATCTAACAATTTTCCAAGTTGAATGATCTTAATATATGTATTAACTATTTTTAATCAACACAAAGTATATGACAAACTTACCTTAGGTGGCATGGAGGGAGGTCTTGACCGAGAGCCACCTGAAAAACCAAGAAAATGAAGAAAGTCTCTATGTGTTGCTCTGTTATGTCTATTTCTATTTTGATTTGGATAAATAAATAATGTGATATTTATGGGCCCAAACTTGGTAATTGCAAAGGAAATGGACATGAATACTTGAGTCTATTTAGTCACCACTAAAAGACCATATATACATCCAAAATATAATTAATTTATAAACGGGTGGATGGATTAGTCAGGTGTGGGTTGGATGTATATCCACCCGAATCCGACCCGATTCGTCACCCCATTAAAATCCGTGTTTTATCAAATTTTGGTCCATATAATCGGGTCGGGTGGATCAGATATCCATCGGGTCAGGGTGAAATTGTCAACCCTAGTTTCGAACGAGCCTCATAAAACAGAGGTAACTGTATGCATTGCTGAAGGATGGTGGCAACGTCGTCATAGTATTCGTTCAAACCTGCAATAAGTTACATGACCAATCGCTGATTAGTGACTGGTGCGCCGACGTTGGAGAGTTGGTCGGCAAGCATCTTGAGTTCTTGACAATAGGCAGACACATTTGGGAAATCATCTTGATGAACGTCCTTGAATTGATTTTCAAGGTATAACCCTCGTTGAGTTTTATTATCGTGGAAAATATTGTCTAAATGTTCCCACGTTTGGCGGGCAGTGACATCGGTCTCAATGATGGTGTACAACAGATCATTAGATATCGTGTCGTATATCCACTGGAGGACGACTGCGTCCAAACGAGCCCAGAGTGCATCATCAGAAGTCGAAGCCGATGATACGTCTGTGGACTTCGGCATGGTAGGGATGATGTGGTCGATAACTTCGTAAACACGATAATGGATCTTACAAAGCTCCGCCCACGAGGAGTATTGACCCTTTTTTCCATCTCAAGAGTCACAAGGATGAAATTTTTAATGTTGTTTACGGCAAGTGTCGGATGAAATTTGGTTTTGTCAACCATGAAAGAGGAAATTTAGGAGGAAGAGGGAGGGAGAATGGCTGGAAAAACTAGGGTTCCGTCATGGGAAAAGAGGGGGGCGGGGCGGCCGAGAGAGGTCGGCAGCTAGGGTTCAGACGTGGGTTAAAGTAGCAGGGGGTTTGAATATTCTTTATAGAAGGTTACTACTAGAGTGAAATTACCTAAAGAACTTCATTGAATAATGGTGAGACAAATGAATGATTACATGTGTTGTTCTTACAATATTTTTGCACTCCAATAGGCAAAAGGATAAACGAATACTTCCTCCGTCTTAAATTATTTATTGTGATTTAGAAAATAGATATCTCAAATTATTTGTCATTTTAGAAGTTCAAGATAAAATTAATTTTTTCTTTTCCATTTTACACTTGGTAGTAATTGTTCTTGAGTATTAGAAACACCTCAATTATGGGGTGATAACACATAAATAGAATAAATATTAAATGAAGAGAAATTCTATTTTAAAATAGAAATAAGAGTAAAATATTTTAAAAAATTACTATTTATTAATATATTTTTAAAGGCGTGTAAAAGAAAAATACCACAAATAATTAGAGAAAGAGGGAGTAGCTATGTGCATAATGAACTGTGAGACGAACTCTTTTAGCTCCAGATATTACGGATAATTGGGTAATTAATTCAAATCTCTTAAATTTTGGATAAATTATATGTGGAGGAGGAATGCATCCTTTTGGCTATTATTTGGGTTTCGGAGGATAAAGTATTAGATGCGCTCCCTTCATTTCAATTTATATGACATTTTTTCTTTTATACTAGTTAATTTTAAAAAGAATTATATCTTTTTATATTTTGGTATAATAGTTCAATTTAAATTTTCAATTTTACTCTTAATGCGATGATTTATAGTTCACAATTATATCTATAGCTCATTTTTAGATTATAAATTTCAAAAATGAAAATCATTTTTTTTAATTTCTTACCTAATTAAACATCAGTATCCTCGGCTTGAGCCGAGTGGATGATACGTGGCGTGGTATACCTGATCGTTTAGTCAACAAGAATAAATTGGGATTGGAGTTACGCATAAAATAGAAGGCAAATTGGAGGTGGTCCATGAAAGTATATGTGTCCTAGAGACAATCCTAATTATGGACAAATGTACTTGAACACATTCATATTATTAATGATTAATATTTATGACATTTGCAATTATTAAATTATTGTTTGATTGTTTGCAATTATTCATATATGTGCTCCCTTGAGTTGGTGTTGTCATTGATAGAGTGAGATATTAATGATAAAGTGTAACTCTCAAAATTGCCTCGACTAATGATTATCGAGAATGAGATATCGATGATATGTTATAAGTCAACATCTGATATGCATCACATTCTTAGAGAATGTAGTGAGTCTTACGATTACATGTAATTGTTATTCGTGATGGACACATGAATACTTTGGAGAGTGTTGGTACACCCTGCCGATAAACTATTTGGTATACATGTCTATAGTGTTATCGGCATGTGGGATATAAAAGTCCTTCAACTTGAGGTCAATACATGCCTTGTTTGCAGAATGATGTACTTTGACCAAGTTCAAAGCTTGCACTCCTTATAGGGTAGATAAGACTTGAATTGGGTGCATTACGATGTAAACAAAGGCAGTAGTTGAGCCAAGAATAAGATTCATTCCTCAATTAGAAATTCGAGAGAACACTAAACTTCTCTATATTAGGTCTAATAAAGTCATTGGCCAATGCAAGAGACATATTTTGAATATGGTCTAGTTGTCGACTAATAAAGATGAGATAAAGTGATTAAACTATTTATATAGACACTTGGAAAATCCTAAGCTTAATCGAGTTTGTCGTGAATGAAAGGATTTTATTATTCCACATAAAGGTAAAGTTTTCTGCATTCGTGTAAACGTACTTCACATATTGAGTTTGTCATACGAAGCCGTCTAGGAGTTTCGTATGAACCTTAATTAGATTAATGTCGATATGTGAAGGCCTATAGGGTCACCCGATATGCGATTGTCTTTTCAATTTAAGAGTGTATTGAGAAAGTATTAAATATTCGGTTAGGAACCGAAATATTTAATTTATAATAATTATGAAATATAATTCTATTTCATGAAAATTATTTAATTAAGTCAAGATTGGATTTTGGACTTAATTAAATATGTTAATATAATAAAGGGCCTTGGATGAAAATCTAAAGAAAGTACTTGGGCCTAAATAGTCTTTTGTACTCCTTTTAGGTTTAGGTTTTTTCCTTTACCTATTATATAAACAACACAAACTTCATAATTATTTATTTAGTCAGTCAGACAAAACATAGGATTCAAGACTTAGAGTCTTGAATTACTTTCTCTCTTCTAACAAAAGAATTCCTAGCGTTCTTCGTTAGATAAATACACTGGAGTTGGAACTTGCAGTTGGAGAGACAACTAGCGTGGATACCATAGTTGTGAATCCAGCATACAAAGAATTGTAAGTATTCCTGATTATGTTTTGACATTCATTAAATTATCATATATCTATACCGGTTCATTATTGGATAAAATTTTAACTTCGATTGTGCGAACATTGTGTTCATGACCCAACAAAATCCAACCGTCCATGTGTTCAAACAGCTTGGTGATTATGATGGATGGATCAGAGGATCTAATTGAGGCCAAGACTATATCCTTCCAAATGAAATTGATAAAAGAGCAAAATGATAGTAATACTCTTTTTAAGGTTTGGGTCAGAGCTTTTTTTTATTTGCCACGTCCTTGTTCTTGTTTCTATGTGGATTTATCAGAATCTTGGACATGTGACTCTGGTGAGGAGTAAGTTAGTGCGAGTCCGAACTTAAATGACCTAAAAAAAGAGAAGGAATCAAAGTATTCTAAAAATGAAAAAAAGTTAATAAAGTATTTTATGTAATAATTATTGTGCAAAAATAGTTAATTGTGACGACTCGATTAACTTTTTTTGCGCAATAGGAGTGAGTAGTTTTTTTTTGGTTAACTTTATTATTTTCCAACACGTATTATTTCAAATGTTTGAAATTTCATGTTTTTTTTCATTAGTAATAAACGATAATAAAGACTAAGATAACTAATTAAGCAAAAAAATATTGTTGCGCAATAGGGGTGGGTAGTTTTTTTTTCCTACACTTATATTATTTCAAAGGTTTGAAATTCATGTTTTGTATCATACTTTGACCAAAAGATTAGTCATGTGTCAAGACTCTAAAATGTCAATATTTTATATAGAACCTGATATTTTTTTATGCGAACAATAATGTAGGCTCAGTATATCAAAGATACATAAACATTCAGATTGTCGTTTTAGGGGTTGTAAAGTGCCTGAAGTAAGTTTTGTTTGGAAACTTGTTATCATTAGGTTTAAGTGTTTTAATTTTAGAGTTTTGATTTAAGCGTGTTAATTTTTAGTCAAGGCATAGCTCCCCCCTCCCCCCCCCCCCTCAAATTTGGAGGATTGAGTCAAGGCATAACTTTATTTCGAATATGTCGAGATTTTTTTTCTAATTAGTTTAGGATGTCACACGAGTTAGTAATAAATTATAATAAAGATAACTAATTATTATTAAGAAAATAATACGCAAAAAAATATTGTTGCGCAATAGGGGTGGGTAGTTTTTTTTTTTTTAATTTTTCAACACTTAATATTATTTCAAAGGTTTAAAATTTATGTTTTGCTTTCATATTTTGACCAAAGATTAGTCATATGTCAAGACTCCGGAACATCAATATTTTAAATAAAATCTGATATTTGTTTCGGCAAACAATAATATAGGCTCAATACATCAAGAATACCTAAACGTTCAGATCATCATTTTAGGGGCTGTCAAGTGCCGAAGTAAGTCTTGTTTAGAAACTTGTTATCATTAGGTTTAAGTGTTTTATTCTTTAGGTTTTGATTTAAGCGTGTTATTTTTTAGTCAAAGCATAACTTTATTTCGAATATTTGAGATTTTGTTTTCCTAATTAATTTACCAATTGTTAATTGTGAGTTAATTGTAGTTAGAAAAATAATTATGAGTTAATTTTTAATTGTTAGTTAATTGTTTCATGTGTTAATTAGGATTAAACATCATTAATATAATTTTTCGATAAAGGATTAGTTAGGTAATATAATTCTTAGTTAAATGTACTTAGAATTATAATTGATTAGAAATTATTAATTAGTAATAGTTAATGCTTGGTTTAGTATTGAACATCATTAATATAATTTTTTGATAAAATATTAGTTAGTTAATATAATTTCCCGATAAAAGATTAGTTAGTCTTTCCATTAAATAGTGTAGTTATTTTATATACATTATTAGTTATGTAATTAGTTAATGACGTAATTTTTAACTATTCATAAAAATATAATATAACATAATTATTCTAATTCACAAATTTGGAATAAATGATAAATTTCAAAGTTACCATAAAATGAACAACAAATGATAAACTAAATCATTAGTTATTAAACATCATTATTATAATTTCTCAAAAAATTAGATAGTTAAAATAATTTCCCGATAAAAGATTAGTTAGTTAATATAGTTTTCCGATAAAGGATAAGTTAGTTAATATAATTTATCGATAAAGAATTAGATAATTAATATTACATGATAATGAATAATTTAAATATTGTTTGTACAAATACGACACCTCCTGGGGCCCATCGATCGATCAATACTTAGTTTACAGGATAATGATAGGTCCGATCTACAGTTTAAGTTAATAATATAATTTTTGCATATTAATTTCTTAATGATAATTAGTTATCTTAGTCTTTATTATCGTTTATTACTAACTCGCGTGACATCCTAAATTAATTAGGAAAAAAGATCTCGACATATTCGAAATAAAGTTATGCCTTGACTAAAAAATAATACGCTTAAATCAAAATCCTAAAAATTCAAACACTTAAACCTAATGATAACAAGTTTTCAAACAAAATTTACTTTGGGCATTTTACAACCCCTAAAACGATGAGCCGAACGTTTAGATATCCTTGATGTATTGAGCCTACATTATTGTTCGTAGAAAAAATAGGTTCCATATAAAATATAGATGTTTCGGAGTCTTGACACATGACTAATCTTTGGTCAAAGTATGAAAAAGAAAACATGAATTTCAAACATTTGAAATAATACTAAGTGTTGAAAAATAAAAAAGTTAACAAAAAAACTACCCGCCCCTATTGCGCAAAAGGAGTTAACTGCGCCGTTACGATTAACTCTTTTTGCACAAAAAATATTTTGATAACTTTTTTCTTTTTTGGGATACTTTAGTTCCTTCTCTCTTTTTAGGTCATTTAAGTTCTGAACTCAAGATAGTGCCCCGTCCAACTTGGTCCCATTCCAAAGGCAAATAGGTGGCAAATTTGGACACTTGCCCCAAAAGATTAGATCACCAATAGGAGAAAATGACAAAAATATTCCTTATATTGAGAGTAGGTTTAAAATAATTTTAAAATTATAGTCTGAATAGTTTTGATCCTTTAAATTTATTGAAAGTTAAAATGTTTTATTTTCATTGTATATTTAACGAACTCTAATATTTAAATATTACTGTGTGTAAGAGAAAGCAAACTTGTTACTGTCACAAAAGGGTAGATTTGAAAGAACATAGAAAATTTGTCATTTAAACATGACGTGTTATAAACATATCAAACTCCGCCTGTGTGCGCTAGTTCATTATCACACCCCAAAATCCACCCTGGACGCAATAAGCATCAGATGCTATGAACAACATCGAAAACACCTTATAAAATCATTAACATCTAATCTCTTTTAATAATCTTTCAACATTCGTTTAAAGCAAGTCATTAAGGTTAAATGAAAATCATGCTCAAACTTATAAAATAAAATCAGCGGAATTGTAATAAAATTAAGATATCATAAACTTGGCAACACCTCAATAAGTCATACGAGACTTTAAACATCTACCCACAGTTTGACACTATCCACAGAACTTCTAAGATAAACAAATGAATGAATTAACTTCGGGACCCGCACGGAAGCTAAAAGCAATAAAGTAAGATAGAAGGGTGTCCCACGATCAAGTGTGTGGGATCACCAACAAGTCTGGAAAGCAGCAAGTTCTCCTACTTCGTACGCGTATCACAAACCTGTTCTTCTTCGTTACCTAACATACCATAAAAAACAACAGTGGTATGCCTGAGTTCTAGGTACTCAGTGAGTGTCTCCGAGATAAAAGTTAATAACAAAATATATAAGTAATAAATGTAATTGAAAACAATGTTGAGAAACAATTCAAAACAAATGATAACATCTCGTGAACATCCAGTATAAGTCAATGATAAAGGTATAATCACTTTGAATCCTTAAGTCGTTCTCGTTACCTTAAGTTATTTCAAGAATAGTTCGAAATCCCAAAGATGGAGTAAGATTATAACCTTAGTAAAATCACAAGAAAAAGCCAACAACATAGAAATATATCAATTTCAACTTATTATACCGTTCATTACGTTAAGTCTTTTCAATCATGAACTCAAAATTATCAACAAGCCACTCGTAGACAACCAAAGTATAACACATGCCAATACAAGCCCAAGTCAATGTAACGAAGAGATGGCCATTAAGGTTTCCTAAAATCGCATAGAAGCACCACATCGGGGTTGTCACCCTCGATGGCTATACTTCGTCCCAAATAACTAGGCAAAACCACATCGGGGTTATTAACCCTCGATGGCCACTCTTCCTGCCGAATGGCTAGGAAAACCACACCGAGACTATTGGCCTTTGATGGATATCCTTCCTCCCGAATAGCTAGGCAAAACCACACTGGCGCTATTGACCTTCGATGGCTATCCTTCCTCCCGAATAGCTAGGCAAAACCACACCAAGGCTATTGACCCTCGATGGCCATCCTTCATCTCGAATAGCTAGGCAAACCACACTAGGATCCGTAGTGACTACCCTTCCTCCCGAGTATCTAGGACAAACACAAAAAACACAAGTCATGGTATATAAACCGAATCATCAATCATGACTTATAGCCGAATTCACAAATCATGGCATGAAAACCGAATCTCAAATCATGGTATGAAAGCCCTCAAATCATAATATGATAGTGAAATTATTCATTATGAATTATATTCATCATCCCATTAATGGGATATATCATGTCATTAAACTATTTAGAAACCATGTTCAATCATTAAACAAATTTGAACTCACCAAAACCCGTTCGTAAGGTAAAACACATTACAGTTCAATGCTTTAGAAACCAAGTCCAAACATCCCATAATAGGGGAAAATCACATTTAAGGATTATCATTTTGAAAATCAATTTGATCATCCCATAGTAGGGGCAAAATAGATTGAAAATTATCATTTTCAAAATCAAGTTAAATTATCCTTTATAGAGGTAAATCTCATTCAAACTTCAAAGATTTATAGCTCGGTGTCAACCATTCTTTTATAGGGGAAATCATCAATACATATATATAGTATAATACAAATAAGGTTTAATGCAGGTTTGCCCCTCATGCACACAAACCTTGCCAAACAAACCATCTTTAAAGGTTGAAAACATGTTCAAAAGAGAGACATACAAATAACCTTTATAGTCAAAAAGGATTTTAAAAAGAGACATACCTCTAATCCCATTACAATGCTATCAAACGGAAATTCCAATGATTCAATCAACAAGTTTACTTTTCTGACGAAGAACACCCAAAACCCTAACTTGAATCACTTGAGAATGATTACCTTGCAAATTCTATGTTTTTATTTAAGAATCATGTTAAGAATTATGTATTTAGTGCTAGGATTGATTAAGAATCATAGAGATTTCTTACCTTGGTGTTTGGGTTTTAGAAGAGAGAAAAATCGCCCTTAGAGGAGTTTCCACGAAGTTGGAATGTCTAATGAATGAAATTTAGTGTTAAGCGTTGAATTTATAGGAGAGCGCCTCTGGACCACTTCACTCGCTGAGCGAGTGCCAAAGCGAGTGGAGGACAAGCTATGGAACTCACTCATCGAGCTCTGTAGCAAGTCACCTCTCGCTTTGAGCCTTGCTCAGCGAGATCATCCGACCTATCCACACTTAGCGAATTTTCCTATAATTTTCATTTTTGGACCCTATGACTCACTAAGCGAGTGATATGGCGAGTATCTTACTCGCTGAACGAGTGATATGGAGAGTATCTTACTAACTGAACGAGTGATATGGCGAGTATCTTACTCACTATGGGGCTAGCTCAGCGACCTCCCCTGTCCATTTCATACTTAGCCAAAAAATTTACGTCTTTCGACAACACTAACAATGTCTCGATAAAATGGGAATAACTCTTAGCACATAACTCCGTTTGAGCTATGCTATATATAGTTAGAAAGGTATCTCAAGGACCTACAACTTTTATGTTTTAAGGTTTCTTATATTCCCAGTGGATATTCACGTAACCAAGATAGACGTCAGAACTATCGTAAACTTAGTCGATTCCATCAAAGTTTACGTACTTCACTATTCGTCTTGATCTTAGGTCAACTATTTTCTCCCATACTCATCTTGATAGGACTTCGTATATATAAAATGTCACATTAATACTAATTTAATATGTTAACACCTAATCTGAATTTACGGAGTGTTACATTGTCCTCCTTATGATCATTCGTCCCCGAATGAAAGTCATGGCTTAAGATTTTCATTAAACCTAAAACTTTTGAAATTAACAAAGTTTCTTTGCAAAACAAGCTATTCCACGAATATAAAATATAATCTACCAACCCAACAATAACGATATAGTCCTCACAGGGACTCCCACAACTATATCATTCAAGCCTAAATACGAAAATAAGAAATTCATATCTTTAGTCTATACTTTCACAAGAATTCGATAAACCGTAGGTTCAGTACATACCTGGGATACATAATAAGTTAAGGTATTACGGCCTAAATATCATTGAGAACAACTAGATGGTAAATACACCTCTTCGAGTTCATTTGGTGAGTCTTAAGATACAAAATAAGTCTACCTCAAGGTTTAATAATATCATTCCTCCACTGGATAACGAGTTCATCATGAAATTCAAGCGTAACTATTTTGATTTCAAATCTAGAGTTTCTTAACAATTAGGAAGCCAGTCTATCCCCATAATCACATCAAAGTTCACCATTTTTAATTCAAAAAATTAACAGTAGTCTTCCGACTCTTAACTACACTACACAGTCTCTATAGATCTTAGAAGAATTAACAGGAACACTAGCAGAGGTATTCACAGAAGAAGGGTATTAACAATATTTCGAGTTCCACACCAAAATTCAAGGACCAAGTACAAAGTCAAATAAGAAAGATTTGGACCCGGATCGATCATCGAATATGCCTCAAGAGAACAAATAGTTAGAATACATGTGACCACAATGTCTGCGGCTTCAGCCACCTCCCTACGAGCCAAATCATGAAGTCGAGCTTTCTTTGTACTAAATGATCCCGAAAAGATGAAGACACAACTAAACACCCAAATAAGAACAACATATTCCTCAGGGGGATTCTAACAACTAGAACACTCAAGTCTCAACACGAAGTAAGAGGTTCCTTCCTTTATCTCACTTTCCCAAAAGTTGGATAACTAGAAGGTTTAACATGTATATGCTTTGATAAGGAGTCACACAATATATCAATCTAGACAATATACTCCTGCAAGGAGGCTAATTCAACAACACATGATTCAAGCCTAACTTATCTTACTTCTCGTTTTCATTAAATTTGGAAAGAACACACATACCTATAGTTTCCAATAAGATGAGTATCAACTACTTATATATTCTCCTTTCTTAATCTGAAGTGGCTCATTCAGACCTTAACTTTTTCTAACATAATATCCCTTCACTCTTATCACTATACAATCTCTCACACTATTCTTAATCTTATCACAATCATACATAGGTAGCGTAAAACTATATTGCACATATCATAGGACTTTAAATCGTATAACTTTTGGAATTTCCTGGGGTATCTCCCCTACTTAGCATGCTCTTTGCCCTCAGACGCTTTGAATCTTTTGTAACTAAGGTTTCATCTTCATCTAATGCCTTAACCGTCATTCACCTACTCATCTAAAACTCACATAAATCATACTACCATAAGACATGTGACGTAGATTACCGATTTAAGTTTCTGTAATTTCTGTATCAAACCTACTAGATAAAATCTAGTTGTTGCCACTCTCATACTATCGTTCTTCCATAAAGGTGATTACTTAAAGTTCCAACCTAATAATATGTACCAACCTAAGCAGCAACACAAATCCTTTTTGAGCTAGATAAAATTACAATCATTAGAGTAAAAATCAAAGAAACAATAGTCTATCGAGAGTCCATGAAAAAAATAGCCTATCCAAATCACACAAGTCCATCTAACAACAGATTCAAATAAGATTTTTTTGTATAAAAAACTAGGATAAAAAATTAAAGCCTAAATCAAACTTCATCATCTTCTTAAACCATTCTTCCATAAGCGGTTGTTTTCGAGTTACAAGCCTAAAATATAGTTCTTCCACTAAACATCAAAATAACACAGATCTTTTAACCCAATAAGAATATAACCTCAATGTACGACAATTCTTAATTCACTATAAGATACCTTCAAATTTCTTTTCACCTGAATCTTCAGTACTCTAAACATATCACATCTTAAGTATGTCTCAAAGCCATAATAACTTATAGATCCTTCTACTTAAACCCATAGAAAGCACCGTAGGATCATAGCACAGTTCAAAAATACGCTTATAACTGTCTCTAATCTAGTCACACCAACATTTTTGTTTACACATATATATCAAAGCTCAAACCTTCAATCCCAAACTTTAAACACCACAAGAGAACAAACAAATGAAACAAGAACAAAAGCTCAAAGGATGTCGCCTAAAAGCACACTCTCTTTTCATGGTCTCATCATTTCTTATTCTTTTATTACATATCATCCCCCAAATTAAATTCATTGGTCAACATAAATCATAAAGTCCTTTTCTCGAATTCTAGATGTATAGCCTATAAATGTCAATTCCCAACTATTTTATCCTCTTATTCATGCCTTATACTTGATCTTCTTTATGATCAACACTACAATGACAGACCATCATAATATTTCATCCTAGTTTCTAATATACTCTAAGTCTCATAACTTCTTTACAACCCTTTAATAATTTTCTAATAAAATACTAGCTATACCATAAGAAAACTCTCACCGCATACTCTAAATAATCAATTAATTTAATGTAGGTAGCCACCATCACTAATCTCCTATTATGAGCAATGTTCAAAGTATCATATTGTGCAAAGTTCATGACGGTCTCAAATTCAAAAATCTTGTGAAGCTTACTACTAATAATTCTATGATTCTCATTTGATAAATAAAATATAATAGTACTATATTTCCAAAAAGGTAGCTACTGCAACATAAGGCAACAAGGAAGGAATATAACTCTCGAATAGATTTTTCTCTACTTGTTAATACGAAATATCTCCAAATCTCATTACCTCTTTGTCAATACCTATGGACATAGTTATCCCACTCTTCGCCTAACAAATTAATGACACTCATCTACATACTTCCATCCATCACTATCTCATATTTTGGTTACTACACTCCTTCTTAGTAGGGGTTATATCTATCACATTGAAAACTTTATCCATCTTAACAATTCCCTTAAGCCTAACAAGACTCCGACATAGTTTTCCTTGTATTTAAGACTGTGTCATTTTATACATGTCTCAAAAGATCAACAACCACGCCTTACAATCACCATATATATACACCTATTATTGAATTCCAAAAGACTCCGTACCATCCACCACACTATACATTACAACCAATTTGCACTCAATAGAACCATTGTCACGTGGTTAGTTATTGCAGCACGAGTTAAAATCGATTATGTGAGACACGAGTATCGAATACGTCAGAACGATCCTAAAGAGAAGTTCGAGCTCTACAATACAATCTAGAATCAAGAAAAGTAAAAAACACCTAAAATATTCCGGTAGTCATACATCCATACAGATGGCCAGTCAGCATGAAAAGGACTCCACTAGACACATCTCCACATACAATCCTAGGACACTTGTAAACCTAGAGCTCTGATACCAAGATTGTCACGCCCCAAAACCCAGCCTGGGCGCAACAGGCATCTGATGCTATAAAGAACACCGGAAGCACCTTATAAAATCATTAATGTCTAATCTCTTTTAATAATCTTTAAATATTAGTTTAAATCAAGTCATTAAGGTTAAATAAAAATCATGCTCACACTTATAAAATAAAATTAGCGGAATTGTAATGGAATTAAGACATCATAAACATGGCAACGCCTCAATAAGTCATACGAGACTTTCAACATCTACCCACAATTTGACATTATCTACAAAACTCTTTAAGATAAACAAATGAATTAATTTACTTCGGGACTCGCATGGAAACTAAAAGAAATAAAGTAAGATAGCAGGGTGACCCACGATCAAGTATGTGGGCTCATCAACAAGTCAAGCAAGTTCTCCTACTTCGTACGCGTATCACAAACCTGCTCTTCTTCGTTACCTAACATATCATCAAAAATAACAATGGTATGTCTGAGTTCTAGGTACTTTGTGAGTGTCTTCGGGACAAAAGTTAATAACAAAATATATAAGTAACAAATGTAATTGAAAACAATGTTGAGAAACAATTCAAAACAAATGATAACATCTCATGAACATTCAGTAAAAGTCAATGATAAAGATATAATCACTTTGAATCTTTAAGTCGTTCTAGTTACCTTAAGTTCTTTCAAGAATAGTTCAAAATCCCAAAGATGGAGTATGATTATAACCTTAGTAAAGTCACAAGTAAAAGCCAACAACATAGAAATATATCAATTTCAACTTATTATACCGTTCATTACGTTAAGTCTTTTCAATCATGAACTCAAAATCATCAACAAGTCACTCGCAGACAACCAAAGTAGAACACATGCCAATACAGGCCCAATTTAATGTAACGAAGGGATGTCCATTAAGGTTCCCTAAAACCGCATAGAAGCACCACATCGGGGTTGTCACCCTTGATAGCTATCCTTCCTCCTGAATAACTAGGCAAAACCACATCAGGGTTATGGACCCTCGATGGACACTCTTCCTCCTGAATGGATAGGAAAACCACACCGAGGATATTTGCCTTTGGTGGATATCCTTCCTCCCAAATATCTAGGAAAAACCACACTGGAGCTATTGACCCTCGATGACTATCCTTCCTCCCGAATAGCTAGAAAAAACCACACCGGGACTATTGACCCTCGATGGCTATCCTTCTCCCGAATAGCTAGGCAAACTATAGTAGGATATGTAGTGACTACCCTTCCTCACGAGTAGCTAGGACAAACACAAGTCATGGTATATCAACCGAATCATCAATCATGACTTATAGCTGAATTCAGAAATCATAGCATGAAAGCTGAATCTCAAATCATGGCATGAAAGACGAATCTCAAATCATTGCATGGAAGCCCTCAAATCATAATATGATAGTCAAATTGTTCATTATGAATTATGTGCATCATCCCATTAATGGGCTATATCATGTCATTAAACTATTTAGAAACCATATTCAATCATTAATCAAATTTCAACTCACCAAAATCCGTTCATAGGGTAAAACACATTATAGTCCAATGCTTTAGAAACCAAATCCAAACATCCCATAATAGGGGAAAATCACGTTTAAGGATTATAATTTTGAAAATCAATTTGATCATTCTATAGTAGGGGCAAAACAGTTTGAAAATCATCACTTTCAAAATCAAGTTAAATTATCCCTTATAGAGGTAAATCCTATTCAAAGTTCAAATATTTATAAGTCGCTGCCAACCATCCCTTTATAGGGAAATCATCAATACATATATATAGTAAAATACAAATAAGGTTTAATGCGGGCTTGTCCCCCACTCACACAAATCTTGCCAAACAAGCCATCTTTAAAGGTTGAAAACATGTTCGAAAGAGAGACATACAAATTATCTTTATAGTAAAAAAGGATTTCAAAAAGAGACATACCTCTAATCCCATTACAATGCTATCAAATGGAAATTCCAATGATTCAATCAACAAGTTTACTTTTCTAACGAATAACACCCAAAACCCTAGCTTGAATCACTTGAGAAGGATTATCTTGCAAGTTCTATGTTTTTGTTTAAGAATCGTGTATTTAGTGCTAGGATTGATTAAGAATCGTAGAGATGTTCTTACCTTAGTGTGGGGGTTTTAGAAGAGAGAAAAATTGCCCTTAGAGGATTTTCCACGAAGTTGGAATGTCTAATGAATGAAATTTAGTGTTAAGAATTAAATTTATAGGAGATCACATTTGGACCACCTCACTCGCCAAGCGACTGCCAAAGAGAGTGATGGAAAAGCTATGGAACTCACTCATCGAGCTCTGTAGCGAGTCACCTCTCTCTTTGAGCCTTGCTCAGCGAGATCACACGACAAATTCACACTTGGCGATTTTTTCCAAAATTTTAATTTTTGGACCCTATGACTCGCTGAGCTAGTGATATGGAAAGTCTCTTATTCTCTATGGGGCTAGCTCGACGAGCTCCCCTGTAAATTTCATACTTAGCTAAAACAATTACGTCTTTCGACGGCAATGACATCATCTCGGTAAAATGGGAATAACTCTTAGAACATAACTCTGTTTGAGCTCCGCTATGTATAGTTGGAAACGTCTTTCAAGGACCTACAACTTTCATGTTTAAGGTTTCTCATATTCCCAATTGATATTCACGTAATCAAGATGGACGTCAGAACTAACGTAAACTTAGTCGATTCTATCAAATTTCTCGTACTTCAGTATTCGTCTTGATCTTAAGTCAACTATTTCCACTCATACTCATCTTGATAGGACTTCGTATATCTAAAATGTCACATTAATACTAATTTAACATATTCACACCTAATCTGAATTTACGGAGTATTACATTCATATTGTCGGTTCCAAATCTAAATAAAGGAGAAGGTCGCAGATGATTGATCAGAACAGTCTCTTTACCCATGACGATAGGGGTAAAGTTGTATACTTCTTACCCTTCACAGATCCCACGTATGAGATTAACTGAATTTGTAATTATTGTGTTACAAACATATCTAATTAAGGAAGGTGAATGTAATATTTTAAATTACATGGAAGATTTGTATTATTAAGGCAAACCTACATGAAAATCTTTGAAATTAACCTTTTATTTAAAATATAAATCCACGGACGAAATGGTGGCAGAGCATGGGCACTGCGGTGAGTAATGTTCTTATGCATACCAGTTTAGATGAGCTACAACTATTTCCATGTAGTTTGATGAAAGTATAGACAATTATGGTTACGATGGTTCTCTAATTTCCAGAGGCAGTGTAAAGAAGTGCGGCAACACCATAGATCCAACGGCTATGGCGAAGAAAAAATCGGAAATGGACCGATAACGAATCAGAAGGAGAAAGCGCTCACGAAGCTCTGGCCCCATTACCAACTAGGGTTGGTAGCACTATAAAAACTCCGATAAGATCGCAGGTGCGTGATTTGCGGAACTTGGGCAACGTGATTACGCCACCGGGTATTTCGAGTGTGAAATCTACTGGCAATGGAACATGTTTAAACCCTAACACTACTTCAAAGGCCAATGATGTGGAATCAGAGGTGGGTACTAAGATTGAGGTGATGAAGGAAGGGGTATATGGGACTGTTGAGCATCGGGTGGACCAGGAGACACATAAAGCATGGAACACTCTATTCCAAGGAAATAAAATGGCTACAAAAGGTAAAGCCTCACCTATATTGCACCTACTATTCGAGATGGAAAGAATAAAGCTGAACTAGAGTATAGTAAAAAATGGAATACTGCTATTATCTTGTATGTCATAGGTGCATCCCCCACCATAGCTAGTATTGCACGATTTATTGCTCAAAATTGGGAGTATGTAGCACAACAAGAAATATACTATCATAATGATGACTATTTTGTGGTTAGTTTTGGGACTATGGATGATAGAAATGAGGTACTGTATTCAGGACCTCAAATATTGAATACTAAGCCTATTATTATGAAGGTATGAACAACTGAATTTGATTTTGCCAATGAGGTCTTGAAGACAATTCCACTGGTGGTGAAGTATCCCAAGTTACCACTAAGTTGCTAGGAAATGGAGTCTCTAAGTAGGATCAGTAGTAGTTTGGGTAACCCTTTATATGCAGAGTGCACCACTGCCATGGAAAGGATATCATATCCTAGGGTGTTAGTCGAAATGAATATCACCAAGCCTTTGCCAGGAACTGTGCAGGTCCAAGATCCAAAAAGGGAGTGTTTGAATAAATTGTGATCTATGACTGGAAACCAATTTATTGTGGAACCTATTATCAACTAGGCCATGATTGTTCTAAAGATATGATGAAGGGACCTATACAAAATGAAAAGAAGATGCCTAAGGAACCCCGACAAAAATCAGTAGAGGAAGAGCAGGCACCAAAAAAACAATATACTGAGGCTGCTCCTAAGCCTCAAGATATGAGGAATAAACAAGAGTGGAAGTCTAAAGTAGCACCTGCAGTTGTGGAAGCTCATTCATCTAAAGTAACTACTAGTGTGACCCCTTCCCCCAATGGGATTGACTGGCAAACAATCAAACGAAAAGCAGCAGCAAGAGAAAGCAGATTCCCTGAGGAGGTGAATGCTGTTGATACTGAAATAAGGGTGGGAATATGAGTAGAATCCCTGAACCTAGCACAGTGGCATCTGGTAATGTGGGTGAGAGTGGACAAACAAGTGAAGCAAGATCAGGCTTGGAGCCTAAACCTCCAAATATTTCCAAATGATGTTAATTACATGGAATGTGAGGGGGTTCAATAAGTTGTATAAACAAAGGGAGATGATTAAGTTTTTGAGGGAACACAAGGTTAATATCATTGTAATTACTGAATATAGAGTAAATAAAAAATTTGCACCAAAAATAGTAAGGAAAGCATTTCATGGTTGGGAGTGGACTGAAAATTATAATACAACCGATCAGGGTAGAATTTGGCTGTTATGGAATCCTAAAAGTGTATCTCTTAAGGTACTTCAGACCCATGACCAGTTCATCCACCGCTTTATCACTAGTGAGGGGTTTCAATTCTTGTTCACTGCTATTTATGTCTTGCATACTGTGATTGATAGAATAGTCCTATGGAAAGAGTTGGAAAGACTTAATGCTAGAGCTCAGGATCCATGGATACTTACGGGAGACTACAATGTAGTGACTGAAGAAGTTGATAGAATAAATGGTACTGAGGTGCAAGAAAGTGAAGTTAGAGAATTTAGATAATTCATTCAGGACACAGGGCTTAATGAATTGCACATTGCTGGTAGGCAATACACCTGGAGCAATGGAACAATCTACGATAAAATTGATAGAGCTTTAGTCAATTCAGCATTGATGATTAATATACCAGTGACCAGTGTGAGTGCTATGAAGCCTTTATTTTCTGATTATTCCCCATTAGGCTTATTTCTCGTAGAGCCTGAAAGAACTCAGCACAAGCCTTTCAAGTTTTACAATTACATGGCTGAGCATGATGGATTTAAAGCAGCTGTAAGAGAGTGTTGTAATATGAATCTCCATTACCGCTCCCTTACACAAGTTTGGCAGCAGCTAATGAAGGTGAAAAATGGCATGAAAAAGATAAGAACAAAGGAATTTCAAGGGATAGAGGAGAAGATTGCCATTACTAGACAGAAGCTAATAGAGTTGCAACAATTGACCGCAGATGGCAAACATCAGTAACTAATAGAAGAGGAGAAAGCTCAAAGGAAAGAATTGGAGAAGTGGACAAGTATTGAAGAAAGTGTGTGGAGGTATAAGTCAAGGGTGCAATGTTTAAAATTTGGGGATTCCAACTCAAGATATTTTTTTGCTAGCATGAAGAGTAGAGCTGCTCAAAATAAAATCAGCCGTCTTACAAGTGACACTGAGAGGTTATTGTATTCTGAAAAGGATATAGAAGAGAACTTTTACAGCTTTTATGGGACATATTGGGATCCAGAGCACCTTCACTACCAGCAATTGACCCTGGAATCATGAGGTTGGGTCACATACTTGATAGTGCTGATCAACTCAAGCTACTCGCTTCTGTAACTGCTGAGGAAGTGTATCAAGCTCTACATGATATTGATGATGAAAAAGCTCTAGGGCATGATGGGTTTAATGCATATTTCTTCAAACAGGCCTGGCCAATTATTGGTAAGGACATTACATCTGCTGTATGGATTTTCTTTGAAACACATATCATGCCTCCTGAAGTTAATTGTACAAGTGTCACTCTCATTCCCAAAGTTAAAAATCCAGTTTCTCTGAAGGAGTATAGTCCTATTTCTTACTGTACAGTGATGTATAAGATAATCTCTAAGGTTATAACTAAGAGGTTGCAAGGGGTTATGGAAAGAATTGTAGAGAATAATTAGACTGCTTTTGTGACTAGGAGACTGATTAGTGATAATATTATCTTAAGTCTTGTTAAAGAATATAGTAGGAAAGGTATCTCTCATAGATGTATGCTTACGATAAATATGCAAAAAGCCTATGACTCTGTGGAGTGGATTCTTGTCAGCCTGAACTTCCCTGATCAGTTTGTTAAATGGGTCATGGTATGTGTAACCACTGTTTCATATGTTATTGTTATTAATGGCAAATTTTCCAAGGCAAATGACTTAGGCAAGGGGATTCACTGTCTCCATATCTGTTTGTGATTTGTATGGAATACCTAAATAGAGTGCTTAAAACACTAGGGAGTGATCCTGATTTCAACCATCACCCCAAATGTGCTAAACTCAATATCATTCAGCTGGGGTTTGCAGATGACCTCTTATTGTTCTGTAGGGGTTATGAAACCTCTATTTATAAAGTTTTTGATGGGTTCCAAAAATTCTCAAAAGCATCTGGCCTGATAGCAAACACTTGGTCTATTTTAGTGGGGTGGATAGTGTGACACAACAAGTTGTGCTAGATAAACTGAAGTTCTCCAAAAGGGTCTACCTTTCAGATATTTGGGTGTGTCCCTTAGTACTAAGAGATAATCAGCTATTCAGTGTCTTCCACTCTTTGATAAGATGATGGGTAGGGTCACTCAATGGACTTCAAAGTTGCTATCCTCTGCTGGTCGACTGCAGCTTGTGAAAACTGTGTTATTTTCCATTCAAATTTTTTGGGCTCAAATTTTCATTCTACCAAAGAAGGTGCTAAAAGCTGTTGAAACCATTTGTAGAATATTTCTCTGGACAGGAGACACCACAACATCCAAAAAAGCACTGATAGCCTGGGAACAATTATGTCTACCTAAAGTAGCAGGGGGGTTGAATATTCTTCATGCTCAAACTTGACACAAGGCTGCAGTGTGCAAACTCCTTTGGAACCTGTGCAGGAAAGAAGATAAACTATGGGTGAAGTGGGTGCATGTGTACTTTGTGAAGAATCAATGTATATGGAAATGTTTCCCAAAGCAAGGATCCTGGATGTTAAGAAAGATCTTCAAGGCAGTTCAGACATTTTTGGAAGCTGGAATTGATGAAGAGCAAGTTAAAGCTGCTAGGGTGTTCTCCATCAGACAGGTGTATTTGCAATCAAGGGAATCAAAAGGTCAGTTGGAGAAGACTAACTTGCAACAATCATGGCTCACTAAAGTGGATCTTCATTCTCTATTTGGCATTGAACAAGAGAATGTACACGAGATAGATTGAAGAAGTGGGAGATCACAGATCAAGTGATATGCCCCCTATGTGACTCTAAAGATGAATCAGCAAATCATTTGTTTTTCAAGTGCACCTACTCTGCTACAGTGTGGAAAAATTGTTATGATGGATGGGCTATAGCAGATGTGCAATAGACTGGACTAGGAAAGTGGAGTGGATGACTGGCTAGTGAATGGTAAGGCTGCACAATCCCAAGTGTTTCGTATGGTTGCAGCTGAATGTGTGTATTTTCCTTGTTAAGAAAGGAACAATAGGTTGTTCCAAAAGAAGCAAAGGGTACCTGGGGTTCTTATAAGACAGATTATACAAGAAGTTGTTGCGAGGGGGAGTACGCAGCCAAAGCTTGCAAGCAGACTTGAACAGTTAGATTACTATCCTGATTAGTTGGTAGTTATGCAGTAGTAGATTGTGTTGCACTGGATCATGGGACTTTAACCTACATGAAAATCTTTGAAATAATTTTGGCTCTAATTTGGAAAACTTCTCTAGGTTTACGCCCTAAATAAATGTTCAAAAAGTTGGGACTTACGTTTAAGTGAACACCCCAAGGTTGGGACTAATGGAGAGTTCTTTGATGCACTCGGGCATATCTTCCGTGCTCTTAAAAAAGAACTAATTTATTCTGCCTTATTTATTATTATTATTATTATTATTATTATTATTATTATTATTATTATTTAGTAATTAGGGGTGGCAAATGGGTGAATTTGGTTATATTTGATTTGGTTGAAAATGGTTTGACAAAAATGGATTGGATTTCAATCTGCCCATATTTTATGTGGGTAAATATGGATTGGGTGATAAATGGGTAGGTTAGTTATGGGTTAGTCCATATTATATAAGTTAGTTATGGGTTAGTCCATATTATATAAGTGTAATATTATTTCAAGTGTAATGTTATAAATTTTTCTTTGTCAAATTAAATTAATTTTTTCATATATTTATAATTATATAGATGAATTTCTTGTTCATTTTTTATAAAAAGAAAATGTGTGTGTGGGGAGGGGGGATGTTGGGGTGTGGTGTGGGTAAGAAACAATTTACCATTTTTTATAATTTTTTAAATAAAACTAAGACAAAATATATGAAATAGAAAGTGTGTGTGGGTGGGTGGGTGGGTGGGTGGGGGGGAATAAAAATTTCTCATTTTTATAAAAGTAAAATATATGAAATAAAAAGTGTGTGTGTATAGGGGGCAGGTGGGGTGGTGTTGGTGGGGGTAGGGTGGTGTGAGGTATGAAAAAATTTCCCACTTTTTATAATTTTTTATATAAGATAAAATATATGAAATAGAAAATGTGTTGTAATGACCCGTCCGGACATTTTTAGCTTAAGACCTTTATTTGCCTATTTTACCATTCATGTAGCATTTATGTGGGGTTTGTGATACGCGAAAATGGGGGGCACGGATTCTGAGGTCCATTTATATGAGTTTCGGATGAAAAATTCAAAACTAGAACCTTAGAGTTTGATAGTTTGACTCAAGGTTAATTTTTGAGTAGATGGATTTGTTTCCGGATTCCGTCACTTCCAGTGAGGGTCATTTATGACTTAGTCGAGTCATTGGTTCGCTTCTTGAGACAATCGAATGTATTTCGTGGCCTTATTTATAATATTTATATTTTTTATTTTTTCGGATGATTCTTTAAAAATATATGCCTTAACTTGATTAAATCGGAAATCTGATGACATGATTGAGTTCGTAGCACTGTCTACCTTAGATGAGCATGTCTGGTTTGTGTCCGGGAGGTCTTAGGAGTGTTTCAGGTGTTGGATAGGGATGGGCTTGATTTCTATGTTTTTGGTGTCTGGTGTCTGCCTCGGCCGCACCAGTGCTCACTCATGTGAGTCGTCCTTGGAAGGAGGTCGTCTCGCAAAAGCGAGGGTTGGTGAGATTGTTAGATTATTAGGAATTAGTGATTGATATTGATAGATTATCACGTTGTAAGGCTTAATTGAGTGTAGAACCTATTCCAATTGGGGGGAAATTCTAGCGTTTTCAATTTGGGGCTTTTTGTATAATGTTAAATTGAAGGTTCAATTGTGTATAGTTCTCAAATTAACTCAAGGATATGATTACCTAGTATGTGTTCTAGGTTTTTGGATAATAAAGTTTGAGTCTTGGTAGCGCGAGCCCGAGATTGGTATTTGTGATGTTGTTTTGTTAAGGATTATGTCCTTATTTGCTGTCTGCGCCTTATAGTAATGAATAATATATGTGTGAATAGACTTCGACTATTACGAGGTGCAAAGCAAGAGCAAGACTGTCATCGGGGCTTTATCATGCAACACTCATGTTCGGCACAGAGGTAGGCTATAGTTTAATGTTTTGAGACATCGATAAAAGTGCGTAATTAGTTATAAATATTGAGGGGTATTGGGTGTGTTTTGGGGTCTCATTCAAGCGATTGTGATGAACGTTTGAGTGGCTACCGGTGTTGAACTATGATGATGGGTGATTTGGGAAATCAACCTTAATCTAATTCCGACTGCTGATTGATTGAACTTGTCGTCATTATGTGGGCTTGTCGTCATACTTGTTATCGTTGTGCTTATTCATCACACATGCTTGATGTGATATCCTGATTTTACGTGGATTATATGTTGATGTATTTCTGGAAGCATGTGATATTCATCTCTATACTTGTTGCATCTCATTATATCATGATTTTTGCCTTATATATGTCATTTACATTCATACACTCATAGTTCTGATGACTTGGTATTGGAGTGGTATGATTATGTTGTTGGTCCAAGGAACCGGGGAAAGGTAAGAATAATGTTGAGATTATGGCAACATTAAGATGATAATGATGCGCGGATCGGGGTCGCATGCGTGCAACAAATATTATTGCAGCCAAGAGCTGGACTCCGTGATCCGATGAGAAATTTCATAGTAAATGGGTATATGGACTTCACGGGTCCCTCATAGGTGTACGATCATAATATAAACTTAACATACTATATACGGGATGATAAAGGTACCGGGCATATGCATTGCATTCATACCATTCATGTATTACATCAATGCTTATATGTGTTGTACTTGATACTGGAAATTGTTTATTGATGACTTTCAGATATGAAAGGATTGTACATACTCATGATAATTGGGTTATTGTTATTGGACTTGTTTGAAACTTAATGACTTGTGTGATTAATAAATCTTACTTGAAATAACGTGATACGCTGACTCTATGAACTGTTTTGTGGACTATGTAACATTACCTGGACTATTTGCACTGCTAGTATAAGAGTTATTTGGTGTCAACTCAGTATTTATCTCGTTTTGTGTATATTCCATCATTATCAGTCAATGATGTCTACGGGAGTACGTTGTGTACTCATGCTACACTTGTTGTATTTTTTCTTGATGCAGATACATATCCGACCACTAGCTCGAGACCACGTGGCTGAGTTCGAGTAGTTGATCCCCAACTTCTATGGTGAGAATGTTATCTCCAACATTCCCCAGATTTCTCTATCTTCTTTACAATCTTTACTTCTGTTCTAGAGACATGTCTACAGATTTTTAGATTATGTATTCAGTTTTGGCATTATTTTCCCCATTTAGACTTGTATCGGTATTATAATGCTCTTGTATATACAAACTAGATCTTTTAGGGGATTGTTGATGTATATGTGGCTTTGACTTATATGTTTTTTGCATTATTATTATGAGATGGTTTATGTAGTATTTGTTACTTTCTACTTTTACTTATTTCATATCATTTTATTGATTTGGGAATGGTTCGCCTACCGATGGGATATATAGGTGCCACCACGATTCCTGAAAAGAGGTCGTGACAATATTGGTATTAGAGCGTTAGGTTAAACAGTCTTAAATACAAGAGCAATGTCTAGTAGAGTCTCGTGCATCGATGCAGAGACGTCCGTACTTATCTTCGAGAAGCTATGAAACATTTAGGAAATTTCATTTTCTTCTTTCCTTTCGTGCCAAATGGAATCAAATTGGTATCTGACATTTATTTCTATTATATCATAGATGTTGAGGACTCGTGTCGACGTAGCGAGAGAGGAGGCACCGACACCGACACTTGATATGCGTGGTTGCGGTAAGGGACGTGCTCGGGGCCGAGGCAGAGCTAGAGGAGCGACACCAGTCCAAGGTGGAGCACAGAAAGACGGTCAGGTTCGTGTGAGATCAGAGTCCCCAGAACCATATATTGAGCCTCATGACGAGTTACTTGAGGAGGAGATGGGGCTAGCCAAGGATCAACCTGGATTTATTGCTACTCCGGTTCTACATGACACACTAGTTATATTATTGAGTGTTTTTTATGGGTTTGCTCAGACAAGCGTACATCCTACTACTCTGGGTATTTCTCAAACCCGTGCGGGAGGGGGGCAGACTCTAACCTCTAAATTTTATACTCTTGATATTCAGCGAGCGTCGATGTTAGTGCCTTGTATTGATGAGGTTCATGCTCCAGAGTTTGGTCCTCGGCATATTAGAGGGATAGCTATGATTTGCAATGAGCGGAAGATTTGGGAACACTTTTTAAACATAAAGCCTCTAATGTTTTATTGGTCATCCTAAGGAGGACGTGTATGAGTTTATCATGAGCAGCCACGAAAAGTTGCATACTCTGGGTATTGTTGAGACTCATGGAGTTAGTTTTGTGTCTCTTCAGCTTTTGGGGGACGCAAAATAGTGGTGGAGAGCGTATGTTGATTGCTTGCCCGCGGGGTCGCCTCTATTGACTTGGGTTAGATTTTACAAGATCTTCTTGGATAAGTATGTGCCTTTGAGCTTGCGATTGCGCAAACGTGATGAGTTTGAGAAGATTAAGAGGGAGGTTCTACAATTGCATAGTATGAGACTTTCTTCCATGCCTTAGCGAGCTAGCCAGCACTGCTGCTACCTAGAGAGGCTGAGCGAGTAAGGTGTTTTGTTAGAGGATTGAGTATTCCCCTTTAGTTGTCCATGTTGCAGTTGGTGGCTTTTGTAGCTTCTTTTGAGACGGTGACCGAGCATGCAAGGATGGTGGAGTCAATTAGGGGCGATATGCCCAGATATGAAGTCGATAAGAGGGCGAGGCGACATGGTCAGTTCAGCAATTCTAATTCATGTGGTTATGGGTATCAGAGGAGATATCAGCAGTTGCAGCCTAATCGATCGGTTCATGAAGCTCTACAAATTACTGATGGTTACTCTATGAGGCAGAGCGATTATAATAAGGACCAGTCAGCCAGGGGTTCTCAGTCCCGGTATTTTGACCGTGGTGGTTCGGGTTCTTCTATCTTTATTCATCAGCCTTCAGCGGCCAGGACCTGTTTTGAGTGTGGAGAGATTAGGCATTTCAAGAGATAGTACCCCAGACTTATATCGAGTGTATCCCGTGCACCCAAGACTCCGACACAGCCATCTAGGGGTGGTAGTCAAACTAGCCGGGGAGGATCTTATTCAGGCCATGGTGGCCATCAATTTGGGCGTGGTAGATCCCAGTCAGGGAGAGATGGAGCTCATTCGTGCTGAGGTGGCCAACATGGTACTCAGTCTGAGGTAGGATGCACCTACTGCTATGCATTCCCTGATATGGTCGAGGCTGAGGCATCTGATGCAGTTATTATATGTATTATCTCAGTCGATCATCGGTATGCTACTTTGTTATTTGATCCAGGGTCTACATTCACATATGGGTATGCCTACTTTTCTGCCAAATTGGATATATGGTGTGATATGCTTGACGTCCCTATTTGTGTTTCCATACCGGTTGGTGATTCTGTGATTGTAAATAGAGTTTATCGTATATGTGCGGTTACTTTTATGGGGTACTATACCTGGGTAGATTTGTTCATTTTAGACATGATGGATTTTGATGTTATTTTGGGTATGGATTGGCTTTCACCATATCATGTGATTCTAGACTGTCATGCCAAGACAGTCGCGTTACCTATGCCTGGTCTTCTGAGGTTAGAGTGGAGAGACGCTCCCAGCCCTTCTCCTAAGAAGATCATTTCCTTCATCCATGCTAGGAAGTTGGTAGACAAAGGTTATCTAGCGTATCTTGCTCATATTAGGGATACAAGTGTGTAAACTCCTTCCATTGAGTCCGTTCTGGTGGTTAATGAGTTTGCCAAGGTCTTTCCTTCAGATTTACTAGGTATACCGCCAGGAAGAGATATTGATTTCTACATTGATCTCGAGTCGGGTACTCAACCTATTTCCATTCCTCCATATCGTATGACTCCGACAGATCTTAGACAGTTGAAGAAGCAGCTTTAGGATTTGTTGAGTAAGGGCTTTAGTCGACCGAGTGGATCTCCATGAGGTGCTCCTATCTTGTTCGTGAAGAATAAATATGGCATCATGCGTATATGCATTGATTACAAGCAATTGAACAAGGTCACTATCAGAAATAAGTATCTGATTCCTCGTATTGATGACCTGTTAGACTAGCTTCAGGGTGCTTCAGTATTTTCGAAGATTGACTTGAGGTCCGGGTATCACCAGTTGAAATCCGGGCCAAGGATGTACCCAAGATGGCTTTCTGGAGTCGATATGCCATTATGAGTTTTTGGTGATGTCATTTGGGCTTACTAATGCCCTTGCAGTGTTTATGGACTTGATGAATGAGATATTTAAGCCGTACCTGGATTCTTTTATGATCGTGTTCATTGATGATATCTTGATCTATTCGAAGAGCAGGGTCCTACTATGAGCAACATACGAGAGTGGTCCTTGGGATTTTGAAGGAGAAGAAGCTTTATGCTAAGTTCTCAAAGTGTAAGTTTTGGTTGAGCTCTGTGGCATTTCTGGGACACGTAGTGACCTATGAGAGGATTATGGTGGATCCTAAGAAGATAAAGGTAATTAGGGACTGGCCTAGACCGACTACTGTGACGGAGATTCAGAGTTTTGTGGGTTTTGCTAGCTACTATCGCCGATTTGTCAAGGGATTATCTTCTATTGCTTGTCATCTGATGTGTTTGACTCGAAAAGAGGGTCCGTTCAAGTGGTCCGATGAATGTGAGCAGAGCTTTCAAAAGCTCAAGTCTCTTTTGACCAACCCCGATTTTTTCCCTTCCGGTGAAGGGAGAGACTTTACTGTATATTGTGATGCTTCGAAGATCAGGTTGGGTTATGTATTTATGTAGGAGGGTAAGGTTATTGCTTATGCATCTAGACAGTTGAAGGTGCACGAGAAGAATTACCCTGTTCAAGATCTAGAGTTGGTTGCTATTGTGTTTGCTTTAAAAATTTTGAGGCATTATCTTTATGGTGTCCTTTGTGAGGTGTATACCGATCACTGCAGTCTTTCATATGTTTAATTACAGAGACTTGAATTCTAGGCAGCATCGGTGGATGGAGTTTTTAAAATATTATGACATGACCATTTTGTATCATCCAGGAAAGGCCAATGTGGTGGTGGATGCCTTGAGCCGAAAGTCAGTCAGCATGTGGAGTTTAGCTTTCTTGATCATTTCTGAGCGTCCATTGGCATTGGAGGTCAAGTCTCTAGCTAATCATTTTGTGAGGCTTGATATTTCGAATCTGAGTAGGATTCTGGTATGTGTTGAGGTGAGGTCGTCTCTTTTGGATCAGATTTGGGCTCACCAGTATGATGATGTGAAGTTATGCAAAATTCAAGATAAAGTGAAGAGTGGTGAGGCCAAGGAGGCCATGATTAATGGTGAAGGGGTATTGAGGATCAAATATAGAATATATGTTCCTAGAGTTGGTGATTTTACTAGACTAATTATTGAGGAGGCTCATAGCTCTAGATATTCGATTCATTCAGGTGCTACTAAGATGTACCGTGACTTGAAACAATATTATTGATGGGGGAGGATGAAAATGGGCATTCTCAATTTTGTGACTCAATGTCAGAATTATCAGCATGTCAAGTATGAGCACCAGTGATCCAGTTGTGTGTCTTAGAGGATGCCCATTCCCAAGTGGAAGTGGGAGAGAATTGCCATAGATTTTGTTGTTGGGTTGACCAAGACTTTGGGCAAGTTTGACGCTATTTGGGTCATTGTTGATAGATTGACCAAGTCCGCACATTTCATTCCAGTCTAGATGACTTATAATGCAGAGAAGTTGGCTAAGATCTACATTCGAGAGATTATGTGTCTTTATGAGGTTCCCATTTCTATCATCTCAGATCGAGGTACTTAATTTACTTTTCATCTCTGGCGGACTTTACAGAGAGAGATGGGTACTTGCTTGGATCTCAGTCTAACCTTTCACCCTCAGACCGACGGTCAGTCTGAGCGGACTATTCATGTATTGGAGGATATGTTACGAGTCTACGTGATGAATTTTGGTGGTCATGGAGACCAGTTCTTACCTTTGGCAGAGTTTGCGTAAACCAACATCTATCACTCCAGTATCGACATGGCACCGTTCGAGCATTTATATGGAAGGAGATGTCGATCTCCCATTGGTTAGTTTGATGTGTTTGAGGTTCGTCCTTGGGGTACTAATTTGTTGAGGGTGAAAGTAATTCAGGACAAGCTCCTGGCAGCACAGAACATGCAGAAAGAATGTGCGGACCGGAAGGTTTGAGACTTAGAGTTTATGGTTGGTGACAAGGTTCTTTTGAAGGTCTCACCCATAAGGATGTGATGAGGTTCGACAAGAGAGGTAAGTTGATTCCGTGGTATATCATGTCATTTGAGATTCTTCAGAGGGTTGGAGAGGTGGCATATGAGTTGGTGTTGCCACCAAGTCTTTCTGGCGTCCATATGGTTTTCCATGTGTCTATGCTGAAGAAGTATCATGCTGACGGTTCTTATACCATTCAGTGGAAAGTTGCTTGATCAGAATTTAGAGTTCGAGAAGGAGCCTGTGGCTATTTTAGACAGGAAGGTGAGGAATTTAGATTGAAGGAGATAGCTTCAGTGAAGGTTCAGTTGAAGCATCTCCATGTTGAGGAGGCGACTTGTGAGATAGAGTCTGATATGTGGAGCAGATATCCTGACTTTTTACTACTTTTGGTACGCAATTCTCATCTCAATGTTTAGCTAAAACACCCTTCAGTCTATAATCAAATATCATCGAAGAACAGAATAAGATTAGATCAACTATTATCTAAGAACAACATAAGATTAGTTTAACTTCCATTCTAGGACGAATGTTTGTTAAATTGGTATCTGATGTAACGACCCTTCTGTCATTTTTTAGCTTAAGACCTTTATTTGCCTATTTTACCCTTCCCATAGTCTTTATGTGGGGTTTGTGATGTGCGGTTTGTGTCCGGGGGGGGGGGGGGGGGGTTCTATGGAGTGTTTCAGGTGTTAGATGGGAGATGGGCTTGATTTTCATATTTTTGGGGTCTGGTGTCCGCCTCGGCGGCACCAATGATCGCTTCTGCGGGTCTGCCTCGGCGGGAGGTCGGCTTGCAAAAGGAGGGGTTGGGGAGATTGTATGTTTCTGCCTTAGCAGAGGAGTTGTCCGCATGGGCGAGTTTGCATATGCGGGATCGGGTTCGGCGTGGCGCTGGGGCGAGCCGTCAAGTGACTGCGCCCCAGTGAGTTATATGTTCGCGGAAGTGGATCCTCTCCAGCGGAGTCGATTCCGCTAGGGCGGAAGTACTGTATCAAGTGTCCTATTTATTCCCTTGGTCAGAATTCATTTTCCCAGAAAGCATATCTCGAACCTAGAGCTGCCATTTGAGTATTCTCTGAAGAACAAGAGTAATTTCATCTTTTAGGGTAAGATTTCCTTCCTTTTTGATTTGGGTTTATGTTTCTAAGTTCTTAAATGGTGATGTAGTATGTTTCTAAGTTTGGGAAAATGAGTTGTAAGTTATTTTGAGATTAAGAGTGTTATATAATTGATTAATGAGAGTTTTCTCGATTAAATTACTAAGATTATTAGGAATTAGTGATGAAAATTGATAGATTATCACGTTGTAAGGCTTAATTTGAGTGTAGAACATATTCCAATTGGGGGGAAATTCTAGCTTTTTCAATTTGGGACTTTTTGTATAATGTTAAATTGAAGGTTCGATTGTGTATAGTTCTCAAATTAACTTAAGGATATGATTACCTAGTATGTGTTCTAGGTTTTTGGATAATAAAGTTTGAGTCTTGGTAGCGCGAGCCCGAGTTTGTTATTTGTGATGTTGCTTTGTTAAAGATTATATCCTTATTTGATGTCTGCGCCTTATAGTAATGAATAATATATGTGTGAATAGACTTCGACTATTACGAGGTGCAGAGGTAGGGCAAGGCTGTCATCGAGGCTTTATCATGCAACACTCGTGTTCGACACAGAGGTAGGCTATAGTTTAATTTTTTGAGACTTCGATAGAAGTGCGTAATTAGTTATAAATATTGAGGGGTATTAGACGTGTTTTGGGGTCCCACTCAAGCGATTGTAATGAACGTTTGAGTGGCTACCGGTGTTGAACTATGATGATGAGTGATTTGGGAAATCAGCCTTAAGTTGATTCCGACTGCTAATTGATTGAACTTGTCGTCATTATATGGGCTTGTCGCCATACTTGTTATCGTTGTGCTTATTCATCACACATGCTTGATGTGATATCCTGATTTTACGTGGATTATATGTTGATGTATTTCTGGAAGCATGTGATATTCATCTCTATACTTGCTGCATCTCATTATATCATGATTCTTGCCTTATATATGTCATTTGCATTCATACACTCATAGTTCTGATGACTTGGTATTGGAGTGGTATGATTATGTTGTTGGTCCAAGGGACCGGGGAAAGGTAAGAATACTGTTGAGATTATGGCGACATTGAGATGATAATGATACGCGGATCAGGGTCGCATGCGTGCAACAAATATTATTGCAGCCAAGAGCTGGACTCCATGATCCGATGAGAAATTTCAGAGTAGATGGGTATATGGACTTCACGGGTCCCTCATAGGTGTACGATCATAATATAAACTTGACATATTGTATACGGGATGATAAAGGTACCGGGCATATGCATTGCATTCATACCATTCATGTATTACATCAATGCTTATATGTGTTGTACTTAATACTGGAAATTGTTTATTGATGACTTGATTAGATTTCGGATATGAAAGGATTGTACATACTCATGATAATTGGATTATTGCTATTGGACTTGTCTGAAACTTAAGGATTTGTGTGATTAAGAAACCTTACTTGAAATAGCGTGATATGTGGACACTATGAACTGTTATGTGGACTATGTGACATTACCTAGACTATTTGCACTACTAGTATAGGACTTATTTGGTGTCAACTCAGTATTTATCTCTTTTTGCACATCTTTCACCTTTGTTGGCCTATGATTTCTACAGGGGTACGTTGTGTACTCATGCTACACTTGATGCATCTTTTCTTGATGAAGATACATATCCGACCACGTGGTTGAGTTCGAGTAGTTGATCCCCAACTTCCAGGGTGAGAATGATATCTCTAACATACCTCGGACTTTCTCTATCTCCTTTACAATCTTTACTTCTGTTCTAGAGACATGTCTACAGATTTTTAGATTATGTATTCTGTGTTGGCATTATTTGCCCTATTCAGACTTGTATCGGAATTATAGTGCTCTTATATCTACAGACTAGATCTTTTGGGGGATTATTGATATAGTTGTGGCTCAGACTTATATTGTTTTCGCATTATTATTATGAGATAATTTATGTAGTATTTGTTACTTTCCGCTTTTACTTATGTCGTATCATTTCATTGATTTAGGAGTGGTTCGCCTATCGGTGGAATATGTAGGTGCCACTGCGATTTCTGAAAAGAGGTCATGACATGTGTGTTTGGGGAAAGCAGGGTGGTAGGGGTTAGGGTTGGGTGTGGGGTAAGAAAAAAATTCTATTTTTATAAAAGCAAAATATATGAAACAGAAAATGTGTGTGTGTGTGGGGGTGGGGGTGGGAGGTGTGGGGTAAGAAGAAATTTACCACTTATTATAAATTTTTATAAAAGTAAGATTAAATATATGAAATAGAAAATTGTCGGGGAGGGGTAAGGGTCGGGGTGGGAGTTAAGAAAATAATTTCTCATTTTTATAAAACTTTTACAAAAATAAAATGAAAAATTCGGGTGGGGGTGTGGGTGGGGCGGGGTGGTGGTAATGGGGTGGGCGATATTAGTGGGGTGGGGGAGTAAGGGGTTGTGTAGAGGTGGGTGGGGTGTAGGGAGTAGGGGTTGGGTGTGTAGGCATGGTAGTGGGTCAAGGGGTGAAGGGTAGGTGTATGTGATGGGGTGGGTGGTGGAGAGTGGGTTGGGGTTGGGGGTGCGTTGATGTGTTTTTTATCGATTAGGAAATTGTTTTCCCTCAAATTTACATTTTCTCATATTTTGAGGAAAATGAGTTGTTATTTGGTTAGTGAGTCATATATATGGGTGCCTCTATTTTACTCATATTTATCCATATTTTTATGGGTTAAAAAAAGAATTGCAACAACATACCCAGTGAAATCCCACAATATAATTGAAGCTCATATTTATCCAATAAAAATATGAGTGACCCAATTCACTTAAATGTGGATTAACTACACTAATTTTCTAAATATGAGCTAAAATTGCCACATCTATCGGTGATTATTATCACCAAGGGATCATTTTATGATGTAATAAAGGAAGCAGGCAGCATTTTCATGCAATAAAATCACAAATAGTGTGGTTGAATTTTTGCAAGCTAAAAGCTAGAACAAAGTAAGCCTTTCATGTCCTTGTCATCCCGCAATCAGTGCTCATTAGGCATGTCCAGTGGGCCGGGTCTGCCGATCCCGACCCGTCCCGATCCCCCTAAAAAAAAAATTCGGTGTCGGGGTTCGAATTCGGGACGGGGACTGGGTTCGTCTCGTCCTGCCACCCCCCTCTCGCTTTTCAAATATTGTCATTGCAACAACGATCAAATTTTGATTTTGACCGTTGTGCAACGACTATAACGACCATTTTTGTCCCCACCACCCCATAAACCCCCCTACCCCCTTAATATTTATTTTTAACCCCTAAATTAATATATTTACACTTTAGCCCTATTTCTCAACTATAAATACCTCATTTTTCTCTTTATTTTTCTCATAAATCTTTCTATAATCTCTCAATTTATCTCTCTACAATTCTACAAATCTTCCTACTATTAGTATTAAATATATTATCAAAGTTGAAAACTTGAGAGTGAAGTTGACAACTAGCTTGAGGATCATTCATCGAGTAAAGTTTTAATTTTCAACCTCGATTACACGTCTACGTTACGTCGGCGTTTGGTACATTTGTTCCTTCTTTAAATTATTATTGTTACTTTATTTTAATTATCGCACTTAATTTCATTATCTTTAATTATTTATTTGCATAATTAAAATGGAAGGATTAAGAGGTATGTTTAAGGGTAATGCTTATTCTAGTAAGGGTAACAAGGGCAGGGATACTTCTAGTAATCATATTCCCAGTCCCGAATATTTCACTAATTTCACTCATATAGATGAATTTTTCTTTATTGATATACCATTAGATGATGAGGTAGATGAACCAAACTTTAATTTAGATGACACACACACGAGTGCACCTCAACCTCAGGCTCAGACTGAGTCACAGCCTGAAACTGAAACTAGAATGCCTCATATTCCCCCTAGTATGAGTCGAGACCCCATACAACGAAAATTAAAATCAGATGCATGACATTTTTTTGATAGGGACCAAGAGAATCAACTAGCTAGATGTAAAATTTGTAAAAATGTTTATAAATTTAAAACTGGAAAATGTCAAAGTGGGATGAGAGGGTTATTGAAACATGTACAAGGTGAGCACACAGGTAGGTGGAATGACTACCAAACTAAAAAATCGGGTGTGCCAATGCCATCAGAGTCGGGTCAAGGTTCACATAGTGTCCCCGACCTAGTACATGGTCAAATTAACCCGACGACGGGGGAGATTTTTGGTCCTAAATATGATAAAAACAAAGATAGGGAAAATATGAAAAAAGTAGTTGCGATGGAGGGTTTGCCTTTTTCATTTCCTTCTTCTCTTGGTTTTATTCATTACATTCGAGAAGCATATAATCCTGCTTTTAATAATTTTTCTAGATCGACTGTTAGAAGGGATGTTTTTAAATTTGAAAGTGAATATCAACAATATTTACGTTATGCATTGTATCATTTTAATGGCAAAGTGACTATCACTTCTGACATAGGCCGTAATATTAACTGTAATAATTATTTAACGGTAATATGTCATTGGATAGATCAAAATTGGTCTATGCAAAAACGTATTTTAGCATATAGGTATATTGATAATAGACACATTGATAGTTTTATTGCACAAAATATTAATGAAATTTGTGATTATTATGGAATAAATGATAAAATTATGACTATTACATTAGATAATGATTCTTCTAATGATTATGCAATAAAACTTTTAAAAGATCGATTAACTCCATATTTTCCTAAACATTTTCATATAAGATGTGTGTGCCATATTTATAACTTAATTGTAAATGATGACCTAAAACTTTTTGAAAGCATTTTTAAAAAAAATACAATTTGCTATAAATTTTATTTTTAAAGGTAATAAAATACAAAGACACAAAGAATATAAATTTTTTTGTCATGATTGTGTATAGAAAAATTGCAGAAGAAGTTTTGACTAGGTGAAATTCGTTGTATGAGCAACTACTTGTTGCTTACGATTATAGACAACCTATAACTTTATTATTTAACGGCCATAATAAAAATTCAAGGGATATGCTTGTAGATAATGATTGGGAAAATATTTTAGAACTTAATGAATTTCTAGAGAATTTTTTTCAAGCTACTAAAGAATTTTCTGGTATTTATTATCCTACTATTTCAAATATGTTATTTTATATAGCTCTAATATTTTTGTTACTTAATGAATATATGTAAAAACCAAATTATAAGGCATCTATTGAAAAGATGTTTAAAAAATGTTTTAAAACTTTTTTCCTATTCCCGCTATTTATATTATTGGTGTGGTATTAAATCTGACTATTAAAGTAGACTGTTGTAAAACACTAATAGAAATAATTTATGATGGTATAGAAGTATTACCAACAGACTCAACTGAAGATCAACTCACAAACCAACTAAAGAAGAAGTTACGTCTAGCATACACACTGAATGCAAACAAGTATATACGTATTACCGACTACAAAGTGCAAATAATCAACCGACTTCTGTACCATCTTCTACTACTTCGCTGCAACCTTATAAAAAATATGTGGTTTCTGCTGCTAGTATTCAAGTTAGCGAATTTGATGTTTATGTTTTGCAGGGTGTTGTACCGTATGAGTTAATTGTCAATGATGAAGGACATGAACACTTACTTGCTGAAATACTGGATGCAGAATGAGAATACATTTCCGACACTAGCAAATATGGCTCAAGATGTTTTGAACATTCAAGCGTCATCAGCAGCGTCTGAAAGCGTAAAAGGTCCGGTCAACCGGAGATCAACGAAGAAGAAGACAACAACTATAAAGAAATCTTGTTCGAGGGAACAGAAAGCGACGTCGAACAATTTGACCGATAAATTCCAATTCCAACCGAAGATCATCAAAACATTGTGAGGAAATTAGAAAAAGTATGGTTAACCATGTAATTTTTTTTTACCGCAATTTTACTATGTGATTTGCTACTTTTGAACAACACCACAAAGTTGCAATTTTGAAATTGTATTACCAAAAAATTATATTTCTATTAAATAATATAAGAAGCACAAAAACAGCCTTGAGATATTTTTATTACACTATCTTGTTCTATTATTTTGTGTTTATATATATTGTTTTTTAAAATTAAGTGGAAAAAAATGTTCAAAACCCGATCCCGGCCCTACCCGGCCCCCCAAATCCCGGCCCCTCTACCTGCGTGATGTGGGACGGGATGGGACCTCTTCCCGTCCCGCCTATCCCGGCCCTCCAGACCCGCCGGAACCTGAGTCCCGACCCTCCCAGTCCCGCCACGGCCCGCCCCGCCCCGCCCCTTTGGACAGCCCTAGTGCTCATGCTGCATTTTTCATAAAGCTCTCACATGTTGGTCAATTCAACATCTTAAAAAAGAAGAAGAATGTTTCTTCTATTTCAACGTTATAAGTTCTAGATTTTAGAACAACTTCAAGTGTTAATAATTGTGTTCTAAATTAATGTGTAGATATTAATGAATTTCTTAACATAAATAAACTATTCGAGCAAAAGTACATGTTCTAGCTCCGCCCCGGATATTGAACTCTTCTTGTGACTTCTTCTATCTTCCCAAAAAAAATTATTCTGAGCCTCACATAACTAATGTAAGTTGCTTCAGATACAAGACAGAACTTCCTATCTTTCCCCTTTAGTTTCTGGGGTTGCTTTGAACTAGTAATTACTTAATAGTACAAAAGAAACAAAAGAGAATCATATAAACATTGCTGTTAAAAGGAGAAAAGGTATGCATTTGCTATGTCCCCTAAAAGGGAAGGTGAAAGCATGGCTGTACATTTGTTTTCTGTTGAAGGGAACTTTACAAGTCTGAGATAAAACATAAAGTTTGGCCTATGACTGAGATCAACAAAGGGGTTCACATCTACGCTAAGCATTTACAGAAACTGGCAGGCCCCTGTCTATCTACGAACTTCTTATGAATATGACTTTGTCAATCCCAAGTTGAAGAGAAATTTCTCTGATCTTGATCTAATTATGTTACCTAAAGAGAACCTAGCAGTTTGCTGCGGCGGTGAATTCGAGTAGAGATCGTCCTTGACATGAAGAATGGTCAGACCTATTTCTTTCCGGACTACCTCGATGGTTTCGGTTTTAACCAGACCGCCGGATGCATCAGTAACGTAAAAGACGTTAATAGCTTGTGAGCCCCTCGTCATGACCTCGGCCCGGGAAATGGAAAGACTGTTCTCCCTGAATATGCGAGTTACATCAGATAGAAGCCCAATCCTGTCATCTCCGCATAATTCCAGTCTTATTCCCTACATATTGCAAACAAAATAAAGAATATAAGTTTAGAAGTACGGAGATCGAGCACTTAAGTTTGCATTCGAATGAGTTTTGTACCGTAGAAGTTCTCCTCTTGATAGCTGCCTCCAAGCAGTGCATTACACGTTGCCTCTCCGCTTCTGAACTTACGGGGCATCCATCCATATGCCTAATGTAATATTCCTAACCGAAACCAAAAGCAAGCAACAGGAATTCAGTTTTAGAAAAGAGAAAAAAATAACAACTATTTCATAATCTGAGACTACTAATGGACCAAGCTACTGGATTTTGGCATTTCTTAACCACTAGCCTCTACAAATTTCAATTATGAACTTTGAGAATGCAGTCTTAGCGAGAAAACGACAAAAATGATCCCTTATGTTTGAGGGGTAGGTTCAAAATAGTCCCTTAAGTACAACAGTTTTGGTCCTTCAAGTTTGTCAAAAGTTTTAGTCTCCGTTAAATATTTACTAAACTTTGTTGATCAGATTTGACAAAAAGGAAATTAGCGGGAAAATGGTCCCTTATGCATACTCAAGGGACTATTTTGAACCTAGTCTCAAACATAGGGGACCATTTTTGTCATTTTCTCCAGGTTTAGCAAATTAAAGTCTTCATCCGTTCATGTCGCAGTTTTTGCAAAGAAAAATCTCAGCAAGTTCATGTACAATAAAGAAGCAAGAAAAAAATATGATTTAGGAAAGTTTCAAGCATTTAAAAAACTACCTGATAAGCATCGGGTCCTTCAGCAATGACGGTACCATGATACACTACATACTGCATATCCGTTAACGTGCATACGGCATCGAAGAGCAGCTTTGGACGGTCCGGACATCTCAAAGTCACAACCGTGTACCCTTTATCCGTACAACTTTCTACAGTTACCAGGGGCTTCTTCCTCTGGTCAACCGATACGCAACCCGTATAATCGTCTTTATCATAATCGCGATCAGCATACATCATTTGATGTAGCCTCCTTTCAGTATGAGTGGAACCAACGGAAACTTCTGTATTGGCGCCTTGCCTATCTCTATCTCCTTTTAAAACGTACAACAACAGTTTCCTGATTTTGGCAAGCCTATCAGGATCAGTTATTGATGATCTGCTTTCTTCATCGGTTATGTAGACAACCGACGCCATTCTTGAATTATGAGTCCATACTTCTGCTGCTACGACATTACATTTATGGTGCGCGAGAACAGCAAAGATCTCGGAAATTAATCCTGGTCTGTCTCGCCCCGTGAGTTCAATGGTGGTGTGCTCTGCTGCTGATTGAACACCCACAGATCTTTCCATAGACCGGAAGCTACGGCCCCTTGGTCCCAGTGACTGCAGCACAAGAAAATTTTCGCTCTTTAATGTTACTCTATATCACACAATAACAGTCTCTTATTAAGTAAATATTTACTGTTTCATCTTCTTTAATGCAGCGATATCCTAGCCTTTCCGCTACACGTTCATCTGAACCCATAACTTCCGGCACCGAGTATAAATATATATGTAGAAACCTACTAAAATCTCAACAAATATTAGACATGAATCCATAATCTTAACATTACAACAAGTTTAATGCTAAAAATCTTAAAAGTTAAACCTAATTAAATTTAAATCCTAGACCCGCCTCTGCCACTTCCTACTCAGTCCGCTCTGAGCCTGACAAAGTTTCGAAATTACTTATTTCAGTGAGCACACTGACCCTAAAGAGCGTTATACTAAAATGAACTGATGATTGAAAAACCTCTAAAAAAGGGGCAAATGATGGCTGTCTGATTAATCAATCAAGTACGTCTCAATCCGGAATTAGATCTACCTGCTGAATGCGTTCGGCGACATTATCTTCAGACAGCTTATTTCCATATCGATCAGTAACATGAAATACTGAAACAAGGGAAAGAACAATTAGTAGGAACAAACGCTACCAAAAAAAACAGGAATTCGCGACAGACAAATTCTGTAACTAAACAACAAAATCTGCCGCCAACCCTATTTAGCTACGGATTATTAATTTTTTTGTTAGTTACGAGCAATTTAGTGACAAAGTTCGTAGCTAATTCTAGTTTTTTGAGGGTACACTCCTAAACAAATTGAGGAAGAATCGAGAACTCACCATCCATAAACCATTCCCCATCAGAAGATATATAAGCTCTTCTGATTATAAGGTTCAAATCAGTAAGAACCTGAACCACTTCTAACAAGCTTCCTCTTTTATTTGCACTATCAACCTGCAAATTCCAATCATTTTATAAGGCAATTCTATAAATCAAGAGTATCAATTAAGTAAAACTGACCCAATCCATTTTTACAAAACATATCCATACCTTAATCAAAGTTGTTTTCTTGTCAGATGTATTATCAACAGTAACCCTATAAATACCACACCATCAAAATTAACAAGTTGAATAAGCACAAGAATGCAAAATTGACATTTTGTAAATAATCTTGGTTACAAAAATAGCAATCTTGATGACAATGGACACAAGGGCGGAGCGAAATTAACCCAACAATTTTGGTTCAAACTCTGTATTTATCTAAAAAATTCATCGAATATTTATAGATTACTTATTAAATTAGAATTCAGAACTCATAAACTTCAAATGTTGGCTCAAACTATACTTATGTACACACAATAAAAAAAAAGCAGTCCGGTCCACTAAACATCCCACATTCACGAAGGGTCAAGGGTAGGCCTCACCCCAAAGGAGTGTGACGTAGGAAGCCTAGCCTAATGCCATCAATGATTGATTCAACGATTCAAACAGCTATAGGCCACGTAGAGATAACTTTACGGTTTCTCCAGAGTAACTGATTCCACGACTGAAACAACTATAGATCACACGGAGACAACTTTTACCGTTGCTCCAATGACTGATTCCACAATTGGAATATCTATAGGTCACACATATACAACTTTTGTTGATTCCAAGATTGGAACACGGTCGCACAGAGACAACTTTATCATTACTTCAAACCTTACCTCATAATTATGTACACAACATTTTAGAAAAAAACTGAGGAAAGAAGGTACCTTGGAGGGTTCATTCGAAGGACAAGTTTCTTGAATTCATCATCAACACTAAAAGGAGACCAATAATCCATTTTTGAAGGATCAAGATTTCTTTGTGTTTTTTTGTTGATTTAGCACTCACAATATTTTTTCTTGAAAGAGTTTCGTGTGTCACTTGTGTGTAGGAAATAAAGGATCTGAGTTGTTGCTGATGTTGGTTAAATATAAAATGTGGATTGGATGGCTTTTGAGTTGTGTCAAGAGTTTATTTAATTAATTCTTTGTTGGGATATGATCATATTTAATTACACAATTTTATATAAAGAAAAAGAAAATGATATGGTCAGTGGTCACTTGGTCAGGATTCATCTGGGATCCCTCTATCATATAAAACAGCCGCCCACCCCTGCACTGTCCATATTTGGAAAAAATAAAATTCTATATTAAATTAGTGAATGTATTACACGTGTCATTTAATCATAGTATTACAGTATATATATGCATTAGGTAGGTGTTTATGTAAATCTCCTAACTTTTATCCAAACTTTATATTTATATTGAGAAATTTATTAGAAATTATAAAAATATTTCATTGAAAACCTAATATATTGAACCGATTATTACTATATATTAACTTGTGATCACCGTAAAAATTCATAAATTTTATATTTTGCATCTTTCATTGAGTTCACGTTAGAGTTTAAGTTATATTCATATCTCAATTCATGTAATTAATAGAGCTTTAAATTATAAAAAAAAATTATATACATTATAAGCTTAATGAAATTTTTACACCATTAGATATCGCATTTATTTGTTATAGTAGATAACTTTTCTTATTTTTTAAGATTACAACTCACATTTTAAGAAAATCTATCGTAAATTTTGTTTAAGGTATATTAGTGTAAAAAAGTTCGTTAAAATAATAGTGTATATGACTTAAAGTTAAATCACTTTGTTAAAATACATGTGTGAATACGTATTTTTCACACCATGTTCGTTTTTGATAAAAATGTGAAAAATTAGCTTGCAATAAGTTCTCGTGATATAGATCAGAATATCACAATTTCAATAGTAGTTAATAATTTGAGTCCACTTTGCATTAACTTCTTCTTGATCACTAAGTATTTCCTGATCAAAATCTTCACAAGTCTTTATCATTAACTATTTCAAAAAGGTACATAATTTAAGCACGTTTAAAACGAAAGTGTTATTAATGAACGAATCTTAGGGTTCGATTTTGTAATTAATTATCTAAGGCCACTTGAACAGTCAAAATCATTTGTCTGCAACTAACTTTAATATTCATACATATGTACATTGGATATGAATGAGATGTTCACCACATAATTGGAAGTGCTTATTTTCTCTTCCCATCTTTTTGTTCTTTCATTTACGGGTAATTTTTTTTTTTGTATCTGTTTACATCAAATTAATTTTAATTTATTATTAATGTTTAATTTAATAAAGTGAAATATACATTAACTAACCACAGTTAAATATATATTTTACATACATTCAATGATTTGATATAAAATATAAACATTCAATACGAGTAAGTATTTAACTAATTACTTGAACTATATTCGGATATAATAGATATACTTGGTTTTAGTAAAGTGAAGATTAATGCTACTCCTACTATTGTAGTTTTTAGAGCAAAACTAATTTCATTTTATATGATACTACTAGATAAGGGTGTCTGTGCTACGCACGGGTGCTTGATGCCATCATCTTTTTTTGATATTAAATCACCTTTTACTTCACAATTTTGTATCTAGGACCAACTCCTGCTAAGCATATAATAAATGCAAGAAAAAACATTCCAATCAATCTTTAAAATAGTGGACTTGTATAATTATCAATAATCAGTAACACTTAAACTTTACATTGAAGATAATTTTAGAGTTTATTTCCGTTGAGATAACGGAGCATTCCTTAGAGATGTTCTCTTCTTGAATTATAGTATCATCACTGTGTGCTAGAAAAGAAAAGAAGAAATAATCTCTACAAATCTCTTTTATTCTCTTCTTTGTGAAAAAATAACTAGCAATATTCATATTCATAATAGTATAAATTTGGCTACAAATCCTAACTAGACATGAATTAAAATATCAAATCCTAATCAATTTTGATTACTATAACTTTGAATTATTATTTTCAAACATTCTCTAGTAATTCAAAGTTGTATATCCAAATTTTTTTATGCACTTATCACTTTCATTTTGTTGAAGCATTTGTTTTCAACTCATGATTTTGTTGAAGCACTTGTTTCCAATTTTGTTGATGCACTGGTCATCCATCAACAATTTTTGTTGGTGCACTTTATCACCAACACTCAAAATTTGTTGAAGCATTTGTCTTCAACCCCGTTGATACACTTTGTCATCAACATCCAATTTATTGATTTACTTTTAATCAACTTTTAATTTTTTATGCACATTTTCTCTACTTTTAGAGAAAAAGTTCTTCACCTCTTGTGTCATATTTGCTTGCACCTTTTTAACTTGCAATATTATTGTCAGTGCTTTTGAGCATGATTGTTTTCATGCATATATGTAGAAAATGACTAAATGAGTTCAATGTTTGACCGAAATTTCAAGTCCTGTGACCCCTGGTCATAATTTTAAAAGTGGAATAATTTGCTCCTTGAGTGATAAGGTGGCAGGTGGTAAAGAATACATTGTTAAAACTTTATTTTTATATTATTTAATGTTAATTTTCTTATTTTTAAAAATCTCACTTTTTTTATTCAATATTAAATTTCTATCACTATTCACTTCCACAACTACCGCCTCCGTCGTTATCCACCGGCACCGGCGGATCCTCCATCAACTCTTTTCCCCACCAACTTCACCTCCTTCCGTAGCTCACCCACCCCTTTTTTCTCCTCAACCTCAAGCTCAGCCAAAATTTCCATTTTCTTCTAATCACAGCCAAACACGCCATTAGCACAAAACCCATTTCTCCCACTCTTCCATTCACCACCACCGCTGTCTTGACACTCTTGCAATTTTTTCGGAATAGTTTCTTTACAAACTTGAAAAAAGAGAACAAAGACTTGATTTTTTTCTTGCCGCCTCTTTTTGGCATGGAGAATTTTTTAGGAGAAGAAATAGAACTCAAAAAATCTTTTGTCAAAAATGTCAGAGAACAAGACCAAATTTGGAGCTTTTTTGTTGGTGATACAATGGTAGAAATGTTCTGTCTGGTTCTTAGTTGGAGAACGTCCATTGGGGTTTTTTTTTTTTTTTAATTTAAACTAGTGCAAAGTTTTCTTCTTTCCGGGTAAGAAGAATTTCATACTAATCTTTGGTTTTCAATGAAATAATAATTTATCTGTTGATTTTTGGTAGCCTTTCAATGATGGTTTTCTATATTTTTTTCAATTTAGAACTCTGAAATTATTTAATGGTGGAAAAATGGTGAAAGTGTTGGAAATAAGAAGAATTAGGGGGGGAAATAGATTTAAATGAAAAAATACACTTGTTAAATGTTGGTTGGCGCGTGTATTTCACTGCATACTTTAGATCTAGGTATAATATTTCAGGGAGCAAATTATTTCACTTTCAAAATGACCGGGAGGGGGAGGGGGTCATAGACCCCACAAAGGTTTGGTGTGTAGTTGAGATTTCAATCAAATGTTGAAGCTCATTTTGCATATATCATTGACCCGATGTTTGCCAACATAATCTTGGCCAGACGGGCGACTGATATGGGTTATAGTCATCCGCCAACAGCGAAAACATTTTGACTCTCTATCAGGATCGTAGAAACTCTGATACCAATTTGAAAAGAATATTTTATTTATGAAACTCTATAAATCTCTAAATGTTCTCTACAATCTCCACAAATCTCTTTTGTTCTCTTTTGTTTTGAAAATAACTGCAACATTTCTATTTATAATAGTATGAAATATTGAAAACTTATTTCTATATAAATTTGACTATAAAATCAAATTGGACATGACTTAAAATATCAGATTCTAATCAATTTTGAATTCGTACAACTTTGAATTGTTATTTCCAATCGCTTGTAGTAAGTGACATTGAGTCTAATTCAATTTGAAGTTAAAATAGTTACTTAATTAGTTCTCTAGTTCAGAAAGAAAATATAGGGCGAATTGATAAAAAATGACATTATGATATATAAAGTATCTCGCGTTTACGTATAATTTGAGAAAAAAATATGTCTCAACATGAAATTAAATTCATGTTTGACCTAACTTACCATTTAGATCTTGAAAAATTCCTTTTGGACCGTTCATTTTTTACCTTATCGTTTCAGTTAATATCTCCAAACAATAATACTACTAGACAATAAAGTTGATGGTTTCAGCTTTAGTTCAGATAAAGTAAAAATAAATGCAAATACTATTTTTATCCTTGATGCTGAAAATCTAACAAGATTTTAGCTTGGCTTTTTCAGAGATTTTGTTGGCTTTTAAATAGCATGCTAGTATTTGTATTTATTACTCTTTTAACAGTCTCACATGTATACCAAATCTACAAAGAATCCTTCTTTTTTCTGCTCTAAGGCTAGGTACTAGGGGTGGCGGCGGGAGAGGAACGAGCTCTTTTAAGCAAAATTTAAAAAATAGAGGTAGTTCGGTTGTTATTTAGAGTTACACTCATATTAATAACGAAAAGATAAATTAGGTAAGATTTAATTATGAAAAATTGAGTTATTTATGTATTATAATTAGTTTTAATAGGACTCTTTACAAATGTTGTTTCTATATACTATTATTTAAAAATAATCAAGTTATTAATGACTGGACGAAATAAAAAATAACCCTACGCGTGTGAAATTATAAAAGATTCCCTCTAAGATCAAACAATTTCATCGAATTAAGTATAATTATATGTGTGATAACAATTATTAAATAATCACTTCCAGACAATATAAGTGCGTGTTGAGAGCCATGTGAAGGGTTTAATTAAGATATGTCAGATTGCATGAAGTATACAAATGAACCTAACTATACACGTTTTCCTATTATATCTTCTAAATTGTCACACTAACAATTTATTCTTCCGCTTCAAAAGGAGATTTTAGTAATAATCAAATATGTTACTAGGGATAACGGTCAAGTTGGTTAATTTTCTTTTGTCTATCCCTACCGGAGTCCAGGTATTTGGGATGCTTAATTTTATACATAGTAATAAAAATGAAACCACACATGATACTAGTTACGTTGATTTAATACATAAATAATTCACTTTCTAACTATTAATGTTAGATTTGATATTGTGACATTTGACCCAACATATCTCATGAATTATTGATTTGAATGTATAAGAATGTTAGGACAAATGTTGCACAACATTCGGACCAATATTTTCAGAACTAATTTTGTCTTACTTCACGAAATGATTACTATGTGATAAATATGACTTGGCAAGGTAAAAAGGAGTTGGTAAACATGTGTAAAGAACGAGTCAAGGTTGCTGCTTTTCGTGAGGAACAAGTCAAAGTTGTTAGAGGTTTTTTCTCCTTGATCGTCTCCAACCAATCCTACCAGCTGCCCACCTTTCTCTCAACCTTCACAACAGATCGATGAGCTTTTCAAGGAAGACTATCTACTATAAATAGAAAAGGCTACTACAGTGAATCGATATCCAGAATCAGAATGTAAAAATACCAAAGAGCTCTCGGGTTTTAATCTCAGAAATCTGGATTACCAGTGTTGCCTGAGTGTGTTGACAACATTCCGTCCGACATTACAATTGTTGTTTAGATTCTAGATTAGTTTTGTATGTAGCGATTGTAATGAGAGTTGTCTATGTCTACTTAGTTAGATTTATCAGGCAGAAGTCATCTGCGACTTCAACTTTTAATTCCTTTCCGTTTTATATTATAAATCTATAAAGAAAGGAATTTGTATTTTTGTATATAATATATATATATATACAATACATTTGGTCATTTACCATCATAAGTTATATAATATATATAGCTTATTAAATAACTTGTGATAATTTAAACATTTGTCTTCTTTAAATTCCTTTGCATTTACTTTTTAAAGTTACTGTTTTGCTAAGTGTTGTTACTGGTGTCAGACGACATAATTGCCGACATTCGAAAACAGAATTGACATTCGATTTATTCTATCTCTTGTTTTTATTTCCCATAGCATTTGACACCCCTTCAAGTGGTATCAGAGTCGACACTTAACACAATAAGTGCTTGGTCCCGTTGTCATAAGCTATGGATCCAGCAAATCCAACTATTGGTAGACTTCCTATTTTAGATGTATCAAATTATGCCTATTGGAAGATTCACCTACGTTCTCATATCAAATCAATTGATATTAGGGCATGTAGATCTATAACCAATGGGTATGTTGTTCCAATATTGCAACCGGATGAGGTAGGTGACATTCTTGTTATACCTGAATCCGAATGGACTACAGAAGAAACCAATAATGCTAGCTTTAACGAAAAAGCCTTAAATACAATTTTTGGATGGATTGATATTTATATGTTCAAACTCATTCAAAACTGCATCACGGCTAAGGATGCATGAGATACTTTACAAATTCATTGTGAAGGTAGCTCAAGTGTTCGTCGAACAAAGCTACGCATGCTCATTAGTAAATATGAACGTTTAAGGATGGAAGAAGCGGATGATATTAAATCTTATTTTGAAAAGTTGATTGAAATCTCAAATGAATGTCAAGTGCTTGGTGAATCATTAACCAACACTTAACTTGTTGAAATGGCTCTCCGTTCTCTTCTTGAAAAGTTCAATTTAAAGATATGTGCTATTGAAGAAGCCTACAATCTTGCCACAATGGACCTTCATACATTGATGAGCATTCTCAAAACTTATGAGATAAACATTGAGAATCAAAAGGAATCGTATAAAAGCAAGAATGTGGCACTTCAATTTCAATCCGCGGAGAGTCAAATCGAAGAAGAGGACGAGAATCTTGAAGAAATTGGTGATGGTGCAAATGTTGCCTTACTCACTCAAAAATTCAATTCGATGGTGAGGAAGTTTAACAATGAGAGAAATCAATATAAACCTAAAGAGCACCAAAACCAAGTCTTCAATCAAAAGTCCATTAGATTCCTTCCAAGTGTACAAAAAGGAAATCAACTAAGAAGAACCAACTCAGATCATATCAAATTTTATCTCAAACAACTTGAGTCAGTGCAGTGTCATGCATGCTTTGGTTAGGGTCAATATGTTAACGAATGTGCAAACACTCATATACAATGTTGTCTCAGATGTCACGACATTTGCTCCAACATCAGCAATGACATCAACATCCTCAGTGACATCCGAAAGGTATGACTCCTTTAACTATTTTGATGTTAATTGCTTTAGTAGTTCTATTTTTGTTAGTGAGGCTGATTGTATGGATCAAGTTGAATGGAAATATGATATAATTAATGAATTACAAAGTATTTGTAAAGCCTTAATCATAGAATCCAAGCAACTTGAAAAAAAGGTAAAATCTTTAACTTATGAGAATTTAGTATTAAAAGGCACGATAACCCGACTTGAGGTTGCACTTACCAAAAAGGATATTGAATTTGGTAAGACGTGTGCAAAATTAGATTTAGCCGAAGCAACCTTCCGTAAGCTCAACACGAGGACTTCAAAATTGAATGAGATACTCAACTTTAGTAAACCTTCACATGTAGGAATTGAGTACGAAAACTCTCTTAAAACCATATGCTCTAATCTCTAATCTCTTTGATAAAAATGAGAAAATATGTTATGTAAAAGAAAAATGGATGAATAATAGGTTCTCATATATGTCAAAGAATATAAAGTTTGTGTGTCATCACTGTAACTCTCCTGGACACTTAAAATCATAATGTTTCAAACTTCAAGATTCAGTGAGCAAAATATTGCCGAAAATGTTGTCCAACATTTCAGATAACAATCGAAGCAACATTTCTGAGCCAAAAGGTAAAAAATATTTTAAGAGAGTTTGGGTTCCTAAAAAGGAATAACATGTAATGTTGCTATAACTGAATTAAGAACTAACATTTAAGGTTCTTGGTACTTTAATAGTGGATGTTCTCGCCACATGACAGGTACAAATGTTTTTCTAAAGAACTATGAGTCATTCAATTGAGGAAACGTGACTTATGGATGTGGCAATAAATGCAAAATAATTGAAAAAAGGATCTTGGATATTCCTGGAGTTCTAGCCTTAAGAAATATCTTATACGTTGAGGGCTTAATGACTAATTTGATTAGTATTAGTCAATTGTGTGATGACAGTCTTGAGGTAAAGTTTAATAAGAATGCTTGTATAGTTACGAATGAAGCAAATATATGTGTCATGACAGGTACAAGAACATGTGACAATTGCTATTTTTTTGTAAGACAAGAAACATGCAATAATGCTAAGATCGATACCACAACACTATGTCATCAAAAGCTAGGGCATGTCAACTACCGCAATTTAGAAAAATTGGCTTCATATGAAGCGGTTAGAGGCATACCCAAACTCAGCCACAAAGGTAAAACGGTCTGTGAAGATTGTTTGAAAGGTAAGTAAATCCGTGTCTCTCATAATATTGTCCAACATGACGGACAACATTCAGGTACGTCTCACTGTTTTCAATTGCTACATATGGATTTATTGGGTCGAATTGAAGTAGACAATCTAGGAGGCATGAGGTATTCCTTTGTGATAGTAGATGATTTTTTTAGATATTCTTGGATATATTTTATGAAAGAAAAATCACAAATGTTTGACATGTTTAAAATCTTGCACTCTAGAATTAGAAATTTATTCTATTCTCCTATTTTTAGGATTAGATCCGACCATGAAAAAGAATTTGAAAATAGTTCATTCACAAAATTTTGTGAGAAAAAGGGAATTCCATGAGTTTTCTGCCCCTAAAAATCCTCAACAAAATAGGGTTGCAGAACGAAAGAATAGGACATTACAAGAAATGGCTAGAGTGATGCTTAGTTCTAAACATTTTTCAAAATGTTTGTGGGCAGAAGTCTTGAATACTACTAATCACATAGCTAATAGAGTCTATCTAAGGCAAGGAATAAAAATGACACCCTATGAGATTATAAATGGAAAGAAACCAAACTTGCGTTACTTTCATATTTTTGGGTATATTTGTTATATTTTGAATGACATGGATCATTTGGAAAAATTTGACTCTATGAGTGATAAATGAATTTTTGTTGACTATTCACAAAATAGTCATGCTTATCGAGTATACAATCTGAGATCCAGAACTGTACAAGAGTCTACAAATGTTATCTTTGGTGATCTTTCTGATGTTTCAGGAAAAACTATTGAAAATAACATTATAGATACAGTGGAAAGTCCACAGATTGCAGAAGAATCTGATGTTTCCACAAATGTTGTCACACCTGAAACAACAATAGAGACCATAAAGGCCATAGATGAGGAGTCAAGTGTTGAATTGTTAGACCAAGTTCGTAGGGACCCCTCATCAATGATTAGGAAGAATCATCCAACGGGGCAAGTGATAGGGGAATTTTTAAAGGAATTAGAACAAAAGGCAAAGAACTACTCAACTATATAGAAATTTTGTGTATGTCAATCATATACCAAGATGTTAGTCTTTCTTATTTTATATCTATATTAGAACCAAAGAATGTTATAGAAGCACTTAAAGATAATTTCAGGATACAAGAAATGCAAGAAAAGATTGAACAATTTTCTCGAAATGAAGTCTGGGACTTAGTTCCACGTCCAAATAATACAAATGTAATTGGAACTAAGTGATTTTTTTAAAATAAATAAGACGAATCAGGAACAGTTGTTAGAAACAAAGCATGTCTAGTTGCACAATGTTATACTCAGGTTGAAGGAATTGATTTTGATGAAACCTTCGCACCTGTAGCTAGAATCGAGTCGATTAGACTTTTACTTGCTATTGCTTGTTGTATGAAATTACTCTAGACCAAATGGATGTAAAAGGTGTCTTCTTAAATGGTTATCTAGACAAGGAGGTATATGTTGAACAACCAAAAGGATTTGAAGACCCTTATCATCCACACTATGTGTACAAGCTTAAAAAGGCTTTATATGGGTTGAAACAAGCCTATCGTGCATGGTATAGTCGTTTAACTAACTTTCTTCTTGAATTTGGTTTTAACTGTGGTGAAGTTGATAGTACTTTATTTATTAAACGACACGGTGTAGATATTATAATTGCTCAAATCTACGTGGATGACATAGTCTTTGGATTGACTTCACAGTCGTACCTAAATTCATTTGTTGAAGTTATGTCATCGACATTTGAAATGAGCATGATTGAGAAATTAACTTTTTTCTTAGGCTTGCAGATAAAGCAAAGTGAAGATGAAATTTTCATCTCACAGAGTAAATATACCAAGAATCTAGTTAATATATTTGGTTTGGAGAACGCTAAACAGATGAAAACGTCAATGGGTTCATCACAGAAGGTATGTAAGGATAATGTTGGTGAAAATGTCGACCCAACATTAAATCAATCTATGATAGGTAGTCTTATTTATCTTACTGCTAGTCGCCCAGATATTATGTTTAGTGTTTGTGTTTGTGCACGTTTTCAAGCCTGTCCCAAAATATCTCACTTAAATGCCGTGAAACGTATTATTTGATATGTTGCTGACACATGTGAGTTGGGAATTTGGTACTCCAAAGACACTAATCCTATCTTAATAGGATTTAGTGACTCGGATTGGGCTGGAGATGTGGATGATAGAAATAGTACAAGTGGAGGATGTTTTTATCTTGACAATAATATTATTTCATGGTATAGTAGTAAATAAAATTGTGTCTCACTTTCAATTACTGAATCTAAATATGTAGCAGCTGGAAGTTGTTGCTCTCAATTATTATGGCTACGACATATGTTAGACGACTATGAATTTACTAGCAACATTTTGATTTTGTACTGTGATAATTTGAGTGCTATAAATATTTCCAAAAATTCAGTTCAACACTCACGTACAAAACATATTGATATTATTAGACATCACTTTTTAAGAGATTTAGTTGAAAAACAGCTAGTTCAAATTGAACATGTTGACACTCTTCATAAACTAGCTGATATTTTTACAAAAGTTGTGGACCATGAGAGATTTTCTAGTTTAAAGAAATCTCTTGGTCTTTGTAATATCTAGAAAGGCATTTTGGGTATATGTTGGCTGAAATGTTGTCTAACATTTCGGGTGACATTTATCTATGTAATATCACTAACTGATTATTGTTTCTGTATGGTGCATAACTTTTGATCACACAAGAATGATCCTTCAATAAGAATATGTTATCAAAGTGATACCATTCTCTGCGATGATATATATATATATATATATATATATATATATGTATGTATGTATGTATATTTACAAATATTTGGCAACTGAGAAAAATGGGCAAATCCCGTGAAAAGTTCCTATTCTATAGGAGTATCGAGTGCTTCAAAAGAGATTTGAGAATACCATAAAAGTATTCTTATTTTTGACACGAAAAATTCTTTTATATGATTAGATCAAGGACACGATGGGAAAATGTTACATTGGTCCAGTGGTCAAACTCATAAAGTGCATATAAAACATGTCTTGTTTTGTTGCCAAATCTGAAAATTCTCGTGGGATCAAAATACTTGTGGAAGAAATGACGTGGGAGGTTGAGGAGGACATGAAGTTCAGATATCCTCATTTATTTCAGATGGAAGGTTCATGATAATCGTCGTGTGATACAATTTCCTTATTTCCACCCTATAGTAGTAAGCTTATATGGTATACCTTGCATAGGTGACGACTTTAGGCTAGATATGATAGATGCAACCCACACTATGAAATTTGATAGCTAAGTTGAGTTATAGTTTACTTGTTACTCTCATGATAGATAGTCAGCCGTGTAGGGCCGATATGATGTTACTTATGTTATTGCTTAGCCCTATATGGAATTGGATGTGTTTTTGGCTGCGTGGTAGGTTTTGGATAGTCCTATTAACATAGAAGACTCTGTCAAAAATTTTGGAGAAATCTAAGAGTTAGAATCCTAAGCCACGTACCCCCAACATTTAAGAATGAATGTTCTTAAGGGGGGAAGGATGTTACACCCAGTTATTTTGTACGTCGCCGTCGTCATAAGCTAGTTAATGTAAGCAAGAATGGTCATGATACCCTTATAAGGTTAATGAAGGTTGTTATCAAGTATTAAGAGGGTACCAAAATGTTTCGACGTTGAACAAATCGAATAGAACAAGTTTATCAAAAATCCCTTTTTCGTGGTACACTTTCACGGACCGTGAATATGGATCACGGCCCATCAAAAGGAGGTGGTGCCACTGTGAAATTGGTCCAGTGAGCCAATGAAGGAAGAACTATTTCACGATGAGGTTTCACGACCCTTGAAATATTTCACGGTCGTGAAAATGATGGCGGTAGAAAATTTTCAAGTTGTTTAAATTGGTCCAAGTTCGACTAGACCCTTATTTCACCCCAATTTCAGAAGCAAAACAAGGTGATACTCTCTTTCAGAGGGTCGTGAGCTTAGTCTACTACTTTTCCTCTTTTTCTTGAATGCTGTGGAGGATGTGTGGATGCAAGTAAAGTGTGTTAAAGAGTGATTTGCAGCCCCTAAGGTAAGTTGTATCTTCTTCTCCTTGTAGTTGAACTCATACAAGTGATAGTGAATTGTTTGTTAAGAGTTTGTAGCTCAATCTTTGAGAAGGATTTCTGTGATGTTGTGTTGATGTTAGGCTATTCATTTGGGGTTGTTTATGAATGTAAGATTATTGGATGTTGATAATTATAATATGAAGAAGATAATGAAGCTAAGTAGTGTTGGAGGGATGATCTTGCTACCTAGTTACCATTGTTAAAGATTGTAGAAACTCTATGCACATTAGGTACTCGATGAAATGTTTGAGTAAGTCCACTTAGAGTTTAGTGATTCGATTTAATCTAAATTATTTGTATAATGTATAATATAGTCTGTAGAGCATCCAGGAACTCTTAAGTTATTGACACATGTATGTAATAGCTAATCTTTCCTTGAAAGCATGACTTCCCGAACTTTACGTCGGTTTCTGAAACAAGAGAATGCCTAAATAAGTATTCTATTTCCGTGATTGACTGTCCCTTATCAGGAGTACGTTCCTGTCTTAAGCTTAGTACTTTGTTTTATATGTATGCGTATATTTCTCGGACATAGTCCATGGTTGATGATACTTGTTACCCCTTCTACCATATGTTGATAATCATTGTTTAGTTCATCTTGGCCTATCGGTTGGTAAGTTACCTAGCCTACGTGCTAGTGAGTTACCTAGCCTACGAGATAGTGAAATACCAGACCTATCGACTGGTGAGTTACTAAGCCTATGCGCTAGTGAGATACCCGGCCTTACGGCTGGTGAGATATACATCGAGCCCGATATGTAGCCGGCTAGCTATGTATTACCTTTCAGATACATTTAGTCGAAGTAGATAAGTGTACTCAAAGTATCCTTAAGTTTCAGTTATTTCAGTTGCCTTACATGTTCGATACATTATATTCGTACTAACGCTTCTTTTGCCGGGGGCGCTGCATTTCATACATGCAGGTTCTGAGAGACAACCAGACAGACCCTCCAGTAGGCAGTGCTGAGTTCATCTGATTGGTAAGCTCCAGATCTTTCGGAGTTGGCAGGTTTAGATGTCTGGAGTGTTTTGTTTTGTACAGATCATATGGGTAGGTTGAGGCCATGTCCCATCCATAGTACAATTGTTATCTTTAGAGGCTTGTAGACATGTTCTGTTGTTGTACAGTTAGTCAGTTTTGAGGCCTTGTCAGCCCTTGTATATATATATTTTTTTGAGTTGTACTTTGACAAACCCCCAGGTGGCTCTGTCGACCCGTTTATATATATATATATATATATATCTTCATCGGCCCGTTTGTCACAAATGAGTTAGTCCTTATTAACTATATATCTTGAGTATGGCCTATGTTGGTTTACTTGAGTTTCAGCTTGGCCCTAAGGGCCAATGTATGCTTATTTGTATCCAGAGTATGAGTACAGTTTGGTACGCTCAGTCAAGTAAAACACCGGGTGCTGGTCTCACCCCTCTTGAGTTGGGGTGTGACAAAGAGGCCCGTTTGGCCATGCAATTTGAAATTCAAATTTGAAGTTTTTATTTGAAATATGTATTTATTTATGATATTTGAATAAAACTTCAATTTGAAATTTTGATTTTAAATCTCATTCACCTAAAAGGTAGAATTTCAAATCAAAATTTGTGATTCCAACTTTTTTTAAAATTTAAACTTGAGACATAAGTTTATATTTTATGAAATGACTCATAATTTTAAATTTTGCAAAGAAAGACACATGCTTGACGTGAAGAGATTATTCGTACCATGTAGGAGAATTATATTAAAGAATAGCTAGTTACTACTATTGTTGATTTACTGGACCAGTGGATCTTTATAATATTATAACATGTAATTGCAAACATTCATAAAAAGGAATATGGAGATATGTGATTTATTAATGCACCAGGTCTTAGGATATTCGATACCTTGTGTATGAATTATAATTTGCTTATTTGATAAGATTATATAAGAGTTAAGAAAATTTTGATAATTTTCATAAATTATAAAATTTTCACATTTATAAGAAAAAATTTAACTTTAAAATTTAAAATTGTATATTCAAATACAATTGTCAATTCAAATCAATCTCTACACAGATTAATAATTTGAAATTCATATCTAAATGCCTATTAAAATTTATTCGCAAATGTGTAATGCAAAATAATTCAGTGAAAAAAAAACAAAGGTCTTATCGCTTAACAAAACTGAAAGGGTACAATTTTTGGTACGGATAAGAGAGGAAGCTGTACCCACCGCAAATTTAGTACAACTAAACAGCTCATGTGATCTTTTGCAGATGTTGACTCCAAAAGATAACAATAAAGGCAAATGCATGTGACATAGATCCGTAAGTCCTACAATGCTAACCAAGTCATGAAAAGCAAAATACCAAAATTACAGGCGAATTTAGCATTTAAAATTTTTAATATTAAATTTATTATATTTTTTAAAATTATAAGTCCATATTTTTAATTTATTATTATTTTAATAATAATTTAGACATAATTTTATGTTTCGCATCAAAAGTCATAAATTTAATTAAACTCGTACCTACAAAGGTACATCTGCTCCCGGAGATAATGGCACCCATGATTAGTAACGAAATCAGAAATTCTAGCAAAAAAATTCAAAAAATACTAGAATGCAATATTTATCACTTGTCAAGAGAACTCAATAATGTATAAATTGTTGGATATGTAAAGCAGTACGGGAAGTAAATAAATATTACAAGTGTTCGAAAGGATAAAGAAACAAGCCAATATTCAGAACTGCCACAAGCTAGTTGAGTCTTGAATCTTGATAACGTGAAATCAAGAAACACTAAATCTGGATTGTTATAACTGTGGCTGAGTCGAGAGATGACTCTCTGTCTTTAAGACAAGATTGCCCTGTATATATGCTTTTACGTTAATGGGCAATAGTCTCCAAGATAAAACAGTAACTAATCAACACTACAAAGCAAATAGTGTTTTATCTCTTTATGTCTCAAAATTGGCTAAGGGTTAACTCCATTAATCTGCACCTTAACTCCTCCCTAACAACTCCTTGGCCATAAACTGCCATTACTTGGCCATAAACTGCAACATAAAGGAGTTGTTAGGGAGGAGTTAAGGTGCAGATTAATGGAGTTAACCCTTAGCCAATTTTGAGACTTATAAAGAGAGCAATTCTTCATTTTCCCACCGATGTGGTAGATTTGTCCCACACCATATTTCCATGCCTCAAACACCTTACTTCGTGGACCAATATCTCTTTTATTTCTCAATGAAATTTGACGATTCTTGGCCCTACCCTCATCTACTCATTTAGTAGATTATGCACGTGTGAAGAGACAAAGCCTCCAACATGCGGAACCCTAGTGTTTAAGTCATTAAATATGGGTGGACGCACCTCCCCACCCAAGGCAAATTTCCAACAATCCCCTCTTGAAAGAGATTTTGGTGCACACATAAGGTGCCTACTTCCATCAATCTTTCAGCGAAAAGATATTGCATCAGGAGAGGTAGCTTCTGCTTTGAACCTTCCCTAGTTGAATACCACCGGAGTTACTTACTGTGCGGTGAACGTGATGTCTTGAACCATCAGTATTTACTATTTAGTATAAGCCAAGACAATGATACCAACACAATAACTCTCCTTGTTCATTTTCTTCTTATTGTTTTGTCCGTTGTGGTCATGGACACACTTGGATTCTTAAGTGCGTTCATTTGAGGCGGCATGTCCTCACACTTAAATAGGTGATCTCCTACAAGGTATCCTGTTATACCCCACTTCACAAGTGTTAGGAATAATTAAAGTTTCCCCAACCTTAACCTCAATCGTTTGAGGATCGTTAAAGGTTTGGAAGCTTAACCTTTACCCACCATGCATGTAGCACTTTAATGTCTATCGAGGGAACAACTTTGGATTCATGTTTCCCTACAGAAATCATCAATCGAAGTGCTCTTGCTTCCACCGAAGCGCTCAACTGAACCTTTTGCCGCTTAGTTTTCCCATTGAACCAAATTCTTGGGATCTCCAGTCAGTATGGTTGGGTTACCACCGCAAAGGTTCGTATTATTTGGGTTTTAAGCCCATTCCCCTAGACAGACAGAACATTTGATCACCGGGTAGTCCCTTAGTTAAAAGGGTCTGCTATATCCTTTGATAGTAATCAAGGAAGTGACACCCGTGATGATCAACTGCCATACGGTCTTATATCTCCGATAGATCCTGACAGATATGTCCAGACACCGTCATCCGTGTCCTTCCTGAAGCCGACAAGCTAGCCACAGTGTATAACTGCTGAAGGCACAGGTTTCTCCCAATAAGGGACGTCCTCTAAGGAGTCGTGAAGTTACTCAACTTCTTTCATGCTTTGTATAAAACAATAAACTCCGATTCCATCATGAATCGGCCGATGCAAGTTTTCTTAGAGGATTTTCCAAGACACACCATACACACTTACTTGTGGCATTGGTGTTCTTCATATCTGATGTCCAGTTTGCATCACTATGTTCTCCAAGAACCGCTGGACATCCAGAATACCATAATTCGTAGATAAGCGAATATTTCAGATATCGTCATATCCGACTTAACGCCTTCTATCGATTATTTCCAGAATCACGAGTGATCCTTAATTCAACTGATCTGCTTTGTAAGCCGATACCAGGTCGGTTGTAGTGTGTACAATACATTGAACTACATGTGACCTGCACATATCGCTCATTGTCTATAGGTGCACCATGATTCCAATCAGTTCTATGATTCATATCCATTGGTGACTTCAACGAGATATTCAATTATCTCACAACTAAGTTTGGAGTTAGACCAGTCCGTTAGATGTCTTAGAAATCCAATTCCTAAGATGTCATCTGTGATACCCATATCTTTTGTTTCAATATAATTCCACTCTCAGACTGTTGGTTTTTCAACTGTTGGCTTTCTAACTTCAAAGTCAATATTTCTGTGGTCAGATTCATTGTTTCTGTTTTATCTGAAACTTTCAGAACCAAAATGTAAACATTTCAGGGACCAAAATGAAAGTTCAGGAAGAAGCCCAACAGTCCAGCAAACCAACTCTGATCCTCTCCTTCCAACTCTCCGGTTAGGAAGGATGTTTCAACATCCATGCCACGCAAGACTGCAAATGGCCCTGGATGTTAAGCTATTCACAGGGAAGCACATGTACAAGTATCCGAGGCCTTATACTCGTCAGTAGATCCATCTACTTTGTACTCACTTTTGAGTATCCTTTTTCACAACCCAAAGGTTCTTTTTCCGGAGGAAGATCAACCATTACACAAGTATGGTTCTATATGATGGAATCTATTTCTCTTTGTAGCTTCTTTCCAAAGCAACGCTTCTGGAGATGACAATTATTTGTGAATTGTCCATGGTTCATTCTCAACCATGCAAGCTAGAAGGCCTGGAACAAGTCTTTGTCCCCCTCTTTCCTCCGTCTCGGTTCAACATCTAGAATCCCCGAGTTCTGTAGATTTGGAATTTTAAGTTCCGGATAGACAGCAACTTCCGAGTCCTGTAGATACGGAACGTCTAGTTTCGGACAGTCAGGCCCTCGCGGGTTCTTGTTAACCTCGAGCAATTACTTCTTTTTTCTTCTCAAGGAAATTTATCCCCAAAGAATTCATCATTCTATGACACCAAGAGGCGATAAACACTATTGTTATTTGCAGATCCAGTGGATATGCAATCTACAGTCTTATGTCCAACTTGACCTCATTCGGTATTCCAACTTCTACCAAGCTACCCCACATCATAATATTTGTATGTGAGATCTTTTCCATGTGTCACAAGGAGGGTTATCCTTATCCTTATGCGGAGTTCTGTTGAGAATCGCATTAGCGGTAAGGATCGCCTTGTCCTACATAATTTGGGCGTACGGCTTTGCGCTTGGCTAACACCATTGGACTGAGGTAAGTAATGAGCAGCCGTTTAATGAACGATGCTTCACATTCTCCCCCTCTATCACTACGAATTTCTCAATCCGTAGGCTTAGTTGATTTTCAAATTTTGCTTTGTAGCGCTTATTCGCTTCAACAACTTCATCTTTCCTTTTCAACAAACAAAGGACGCAATACGTTGTACCATCATCAATGAAGGTCATAATGTACTTGTCTCCCCCCTCTATTTTGTATAAACTTCAAATCACCCATGTAGGTGTGACTAAGTTCTAGAGGAGAAGTGCTTCTTTCGCTATTCCTTTGACGAAATGGAAAGACGATTTTGCCTCTTCGTCTACCTCACATTCATTTTGAGGGTTTATGTCGACAGAAGGCAACAATCTCAACTTCGTTAACTTTTGAATGACTTTCTATTTAACGTGTCTTAATCTATGATGGCATGGATGCACGGATTACAAATATATCATTCATTTGGCTACAAACATATTGTACCATTCTTAGTTATTATAGACCTATTGGACTAGTCTCATACCAGCTTGACCAACATCGTCCCTTAAAACCAAGTCTGAGACATGTATCACCTCCTTTTAGAGTGATCTCATTCCCTGAAGTCCTATTGAGGACAACCTTTCCAACCCCTTCTACTTTAGAGGTGGCGTTGCTTCACGTGAACAGCCTCTTGCCCGTGGTTACGCCCGTGGTTAAGGCGTAACCGGATCATATGTGATTTGGATACTCTGGCCCACTCCAGTTGCTTTGGCAAACTAAGTGTCCAATTTCTTTTCTGCCTTTCAGATCATTTAACACCTGGAAACTCTGGCCCACCTTACTAGGTGTCCATTAATTTTCCTATCAAATGAATTCTGGCCCCACTCCAGTCGCCCGTAGGCTTTGTATGACTGAGTGTCCAATATCATCCTATCAAAGAAACTTTGGCCCACTCCAATCGTCCGTAGGCTTTGTATGACTAAGTGTCCAATATCATCCTATCAAATGAAGGATCTTCTGTCAAATAGTGTGACAGGGTCAACGTCTTAAGATAAGACATTATCTTTTAGTCTTCTTCCATTGAGATTGGTGCCCAGACAATTGTTAGCGCTTACTTAAGAGTGGTAACAGTTTTCGCACAGCCAGTGGGCGCTTGTTCCCACCATTCTCAGGAACGGTGACACCACGACCTGTGACCCGAGCGCGGACCAGACGGGCGGCGGCGGCGCGCGTGTGGGCTTAGCCTCGAACCCAAGCACACCTAGGTCCTCCCTCCTTCAAACACATGGGTTACCCCTTGAGGTCCCAAATCCTTAGCCAATTTTGAGACTTATAAAGAGAACAATTCTTCCTTTTCCCACCGATGTGGTAGATTTGTCCCACACCATATTTTCATGCCTCAAATACCTTACTTCGTGGACCAATATCTCTTTCATTTCTCAACGAAATTTGATGATTCTTGGCCCTACGGTCATCTACTCACTTAGTAGATTATGCACATGTGATGAGACAAAGCCTCCAACATGTGAAACCCTAGTGTTTAAGTCATTAAATATGGGTGGACGCACCTCCCCACCAAAGGCAAATTTTCAACATAAATATACAAGAAAATAAAGTATCTTTATCCTATTTGTGTAGTGTAATTTTTTAATGAAGGAAATTCAATTGAACCCGATAGTCGATACATAGTTCTATGGATGTTATGGTTTAGGGAAAAGAAGGTTTGGAGGATAACGGTTATGGTTGAGATTTGCTTAAATTATTAGATAATTTCTAACTATAGTACAAATAGCAAGTTTGATTATTTTAAGCAAGTTTTCACACATATTCTTGCAATTTTTACCGCTATAGTAATGTTCGTTTGATAGCCAGTACGGAGACATTTTATTCATGTATTAATTTTTGCATAATTTATACTACGTTTGGTAGCTAGTAAAGAGATACATTATTCATGGATTAATTTCTGCATAACTTATACCACGTTTGGTAGCTAGTTAGGAAATAAGTTATTCATGTATAAAATTAATACGTCTTTTGATTTGCAATTTAGAAACCCGCATAACTAATACATGTATAAGTTATAAGAAAATCTATGTACTCCCTCTGTCCCAATTTATATGATGTAGTTTGACTGTGCACGTTTAAGAAATAAAGGAAGACTTTTGAATCTTGTGATCTAAAATAAGTCAAAGATATTTATGTGGTTATAGATCGTCTCGTTAAGCGTAAAAGATAAAGTGTAAAGCTAAATTGTTGTCAAATAAGGAAATGTGTCATTCTTTTTTTGGACTAACTAAAAAGGAATGCGTGTCATATAGATTGTGACAGATGGACTATTATTTTATGCGGGGTAGAATATGGAATAACTAATACATGAATAAAAAATTAAAATGACAATATTACCCTTATCACTCCCCACTTAAATAACATATAATATTTATTAATTTTTAAATTAACAAACCAACATCCAAAGAAATAATTCATGCATAACTAACTCCTGAATAACTAATATATGCGTAACTAATACGTACATTACTAATAATTACATAATTAATACCTACATTACCAATATCTGCATAACTAATACATATATTATTAATACATATATAACTAATACCTGCATAACTAATTTCTATATAATCCTAACCCGCTAACAAATGACAATGCTTTAGGAGTGACCTTTTATCTAAAGTTTTCAGATTAATCGTATATGAATTGGTTTAAGATGAAGTTCCTTCTTAGAGTGACGTCTTGATATAATTTATATGTAATAATGACCGGTAGAATTTCCAGTTTGTCATCCCCAATGCCCGAGGTCGTCTCATATGATATGTGCCACTATATATACTCCCCTAATTTATGTGAAAGTTCCACGTACAGGAATCAAAATTACATAACTTTTTATGTGAATTGGAATATATATTTTTTGAGTTTAAAACATTTAAAAAATTATTATTAAAGATGTTTTTTTATTTCTCAAAAATAATAATATCACATAAAATGAAATAGATAAAAAATCTAATATATTTGGCCAGTCTTCCTTAGTACTCATCTTTTGTTTTCCCTTCAACGTCTGTTATTTATTTTAAGGTCTGACTAACTCAAATTTATATTGCGAAAATTCATTCTGAAATAAAACACTTCCTATAAAAAATAATTTCACTCTCAAAACTCAAAATCTTTAATTAAAAATGAATGTAACTTAAGCCTCACTGTAACTTTTGTGGTTTGCCCAGTACCAATATTAAGATCTTGAAGATTGACTTTTAAGCTGGTCAAAATATCTTTTAAGCATTTTTTAAGCTTTTTTGAGTGTTTGGTAATCTTAAAAAGTGCTTAAAATAAGCTATAAGTAATAAGTTGGGCAACCGTAACTTATTGATTTTGGTTTTTAAGCTCTTTTGGGTTGACCAACAAGTTTACGTTTGTATCCCTTCATAACTTTCTGTATTTCCAACATTAAACTTAATTACAAAAGCCCTAGACCTAATTCTTTTTCTTTCCTCCAGCCGTTTCTTCACCTTCTACTCCTCCTTTTCTCCATCTGAGATAACCCACCTTTCTTTGTTAGCAATAGATAATGCCCTTTTTTTTTGCTTAGAGAATTTAGTAAAGGATGAAGTAATTTTCATTAATTCTTTTAATAACAGATGGAAATTTACGTTAGGTATAAATTTCTAAAACCTTTTCCTAATTTATTCTCTCTCTCTAGTGTGAGGTATCACAATTACCTAGAAATCTCATTTTTTTTTACACTTAAACATTAAAAGTAATTTATGTATAAAAATTATCTTAGCTAATCAGTTTTGAAAGTGAATTGAAATATAAATTATTTTTTATCTGGAGTAATTTAGAATTAATGGTAGCCAACTTTTCTATGATTTAACAAGTTTAAGAATATTTCAATCATTTTAACAAAAAAAAAATTCTTACAATCACTTGTGTACCTAACACATCAACAACTTTTTTTAATTTCAACACTTTTATTCAAACATAAGTATTTTTCATCACTTAAAAAGTGCTTTTAGTCACTTGCACTTAAAAACCACTTCATACAAGTGGTCCAAAAGAAACCCTCTTTGACTCTTTATGCATACATTGCATAGTGTTTAATTACTAATAATAAGTCCCTTTCACGCATATAAACAATCCATGTACAAAAAAAAAATGCAAAAAGTTAAAAAGATAGATACACAAATAACTATGGGGAATCTTCTCCTTAAATCAAATACATCAAGGCTCATATAACCTCAAAATACTTAAACATTGTCATATTTTTGTATACAATCCTTGGTCATACACATAAAGGATCCAATGACCTGAACTAAGATACACAAGCTACAAAAAATAAAAAATAAAGACTAAGATGCAAGGAAAAAATCAATGCATAAAATATAGTATACAATAACATCACTACAAAGGACATCAGTTGGACCAAGTCTAAAGCCATCAAAGTCATCTTCAACAGATCAACCAACCACAACTTGTAACGTTAATTAATGATACAATGTCACATGAAAATGACACCAAAAAAAAAAAACCTTAAGACATACCGGAAAACCGCTCTAAGATACCAGTAAACAAACCACCATTTAATTTGGAGTAGGGACGGATCTAGTGAAAGAGCTACGGGTTCATTCAAATCACTAGTGTCGGGACAACCATCCCAATCAGCATCCGTATACGAGATCAGTGTGGACGTCGAGGAAGGATATAAATGCAAACCATAGTCAAGTGTACCTTGAATATACCGAATGATGTGTTTGAGGGCATTCATGTGCTCAACTCTGGGATCATGCATAAATAAACACACATGCTGGACATCATACGTAATATCTAGCCGTGTAAAGGTAAGATACTGAAGGGCCCCTGCAAGACTGCGATATCGGGTCGGGTCCTCGTAGGGTACACCGGCCGCGGCACTAAGCTTGGGCTTCGTATCAACTGGAGTGGAAGTGGACTTACAGGATGACATCCCCGCCCTCTCGATGATCTCGGCTGCATACTTCCTTTGAGACAAGAATAATCTATCGGAATGACGAGTGACGACAATCCCCAAAAAGTAACTCAAGGGCCCTAAGTCTTTCATAGCAAACTCAAAGATGAGCAAGGTCATGATAGACTGGTGTAAGGCATCGGATGAGGCAGTAGAAATGATATCATCCACATACAACAGAATGTAGGCCAAGGACGAACCACGACGGTAGATGAACAAGGAATTATCTAACCTGCTGTGATTGAACGCAATAGTCAAAACATAGTCAGCAAACCTTATATACCAGGCCTTGGGAGACTGGTTAAGCCCATATAAGGAATTCTTCAATAAACAGACATGATGAGGATGGTGAAGATCCTGAATCCCAACGGCTGATGCATATAGACCGTTTCCTTAAGATCCTCATATAGGAAAGCATTCTTTACATCTTACTAATGAAAAGGTCATGCCTTCGAAAGAGCCAAGCTTAGCACCGTGCGGATGGTAGCCAGTTTGACTACCGGACTAAATGTCTCACCACAATCTATACCAACCTGCTGAGTCTTACCATCACCCACAAGTCGCGTCTTATGTCGAGCAAATGACTCATCTGAGCAAAAATCTACATAGATCGAATAATATTAATACCAGAAGGACGGGGTACCAACACCCACGTCTTATTAGCAATAAGAGAATTAAATTCATCGATCATAGCAATTTTCCAATTCGGGTCATTTAATGCAGACACGGGATTTCGGGGTAAGGGTGATTTAAGAACATTAGAATATAAATTAAAATGTCTTTTTGGTTTAAAAATACCCCGTTGACTATGAGTGATCGGTCTATGACTCGAGGGAGAATTGGACGGATTTTGAGAATTCTGGTTCGGACTAATTGGCCACAGTGGGCGTCTGGCCGCCCAACTGGGAAGCCATAACGATGGATTTAATGCATGAATCGGACCGGCCCAGTATTGGGATGGATCGCCCAATTCTTTAAACCGCCCAAAGAACAAAACTAGGCAGAGAAGGTTGTGACGGACAAGTGGGACTAGCGGGCGATGGGCCATTGGAGAATTTGGAGTGCGGGGATGTCAGAAAAATCTTTGAATAATATACGGGGATATTTGTTCATCCAAAAAATTATACGAACTAGGCACGAGAGTATGACTTTTAGCAAACGGAAATTGGGATTCATAAAAAATGACATGGCGATTAATGATGATTTTATTAGAAGATAAATCAAAACATTTGTAGCCACGATTATTAGATGGAAAACCCAAAAATACACACGGAGTCGACCGGGCCTGAAGTTTGTTAATTGTGGTAGACGGAAATAACGGATAACATAAACATCCAAAAACCCGAAGATGTGAATATGAAGGAATTTTATTATATAAAATTTGAAGGGGGAAAGAGTATGTCAAACCTTTGGAAGGAGTGATGTTAAGTAGATATGTAGCCATTTGAAGAGCATGATGCCAAAAATGTGGGGGTACGAAGGCATGAATTAATAGAGTACGGATAATGTTATTTATGGAATGAATTTTACGTTCGGTTTTCCCATTTTGTGAAGATGTACGAGGACAAGAGAAACGAAAATTTATCTCATTATTAGCACAGAATTCCCGAAATACCCCATTGTCATATTCTTTGTCATTATCACACTGAATATTTTTTATTTCTCGGTCGAATTGGGTTCTGATGAATGCTCTAAATTTGAGGAAGATGGAAAAAACTTGAGATTTTTTCGCTATCGGAAACGTCCATAAAAACTTAAAATAATCATCCAAAAAAAGAACATAATACCGATGACCTACAGAACTAAGAACAAGAGACATCCATAAGTCGCTATGAATAATATCAAATGACATTAAAGTATGAGATTTGGAGTCTACAAATGGCAACTTAACAATTTTCACCAAAGAACAAGATTGACAATTTGGAGTACGACTCGTACTCTTACATGAAATAAAACTATTTTTATCCAAAGATGAAAAAATAGAGGACCCTAGATGACCAAGACGAGCATGCCACAAGGAAGGAGAAATGGCTGCAAAAGCTGACGGCAGGGCTTGTCTCGATGGACCGGAACTGGGTGTGATAGGATAAAGATCTTTCCTACTATCCCATCTCATGAGAGGACTCCCCATCTTGAAATCCTTCACAGAGAAACCAAATGGATCAAATTCAATAGAAACAAAATTGTCAGTAGTGAATTTACGGACAGAGACTAAGTTTTTAATCAATTTGGGGGCGTGTAGGGTGTTTTTCAAGATAAGAGGAGGATGAGGGAGAGATAATATTTTATGACCGTAACCACGAATTGGAATAGAATTACCATTACCAACAATTATATCGTGGGGGTTGCTCAAATTGGAATAAGACGATAGCGTACCTGAATCAGGTGTCATGTGGGTAGTGGCCCCGATGTCCATATACCAATTTGGGTCCGGTGGATTTAAATCAAGTGTGTGCATTGCGGCTTCGATGTCGGTAGGCGTGGGTGTCGCGGTGTGATGGGCTTATGGGGGCCGAGGCCTAACCACCCCTGCTTGCGGTCTCGGCCCAGACTGCTGGCTGAAATTGGACCAGGCCGAATTGGGCATGGACCGCTGCTGGGCTGGCCACTGCCAAATGGGCTGAAACTGTCGCTGGGACGTAAACTGGCTGGGCCCAAATTATTATTATTGTGGGGCCCACTTCCACTGCATAGGGGCCCACTGTGGCCCCCAGAACTGTTGTTGCTGCTGCTACTGACCATCGTGAGGACCCCCACTGCCACCACCATTCTGTCGGCTGCCGCCGTTATTTTTGCCATTATTTTTCTTATTTCCACCCTTTTTGCCGCCACCGTTGTGGCGGTTTTGGCCAGAGTTGTTGGAACTGGTAGGATACACCGTGGACTCGGTCATCATGACTACGGGACTAGTACTGGTAGCCGCTCGTTTGGCCATGCCTGCTTCTTCTAGTGTAAGCATAGAATGAGCCTGATAAAATTGCGAAAGCGGATTGCTCTGTCGAAGAAGCGTTCCCACACCACTATAGGCCTCGGAGAGGCCGGAAACCATTTGGAGGACCAAACGATCGTTTGAAACCGGCGCGCCAACGTTGCGAAGGTGGTCCGCCAATTCCTTTAATGTTTTGCAATACGTCGAAACATTAGGGAAATCTTCCATGTTGACGTGGGAGAAATCCTGCTCAAGGGCAACGACTCTAGAATTTTGATTATCTTGGAATATATCACGCAATATATCCCAAGTTGCCTGTGCCGTAGCGTCAGGCTCAATAATTGTTTGCAAAAGGTCGGTAGATATGGTGGAATATATCCACTAAAGGACGGTCGCATCAATAATCATCCACAACTTAGGATCATCCTCGCATTTTGGCACCTCTGTATCTTCAGGAGCCGCGGGGATTATGTGATGGATGACTTGATGCGATCGTGCGTGAATTTTGAACAGTTCGGCCCACGTCGCATATTGGACGTTTTCTATTTGAAGAACAAGAGGGATGTTATTCTTGATGTTAGAAACTGTAAGGGCAGGATGAAACATGTTCCGGGATGTACACATATTGATAGAACAATATGTTAGTGAGGGATTAGGGAAGAAAAATTTGGGAGAAAGATGAACCGTCGGCACAAAAAAAAATAAGAAGAGGGGCTCGGATTTTAGTGACTTAGGATGGAAAAAATGCAAGAAATTTGGAGAGGATTTTAAGACCTAGACTCTTGATACCATGAAAGAAATAAACTCTTGATTATGTTCATTAATTGAAAGGCTATATATACAAGTTACATATTTCCATAATAGGAGAATCCTATTCCTAAAACCTTATTCTACTTGGATACTAACTATACATTTATGGTAATACAATTATTATGGTAAGTGTACAATACTAATTACATTATAATATTACCTAAACTAGGAGACTAAATATTTCCTAAATATATACAGTATATACGGTAATAGTGGAGAAACCGAGAGAAGCAATATACACAATATACACATGTATATTGTGTGTATATTGGTAATATTTATCACAAACGTAAGTGTTTATTTATAAAACTAACTCCATCACTTAAAAAGTGTTTTTAGTCACTTGCACTTAAAACCCACTTCATACAAGTGGTCCAAAAGAAACCCTCTTTGACTCTTTATGCATACATTGCATAGTGTTTAATAGTGCTCCCCGCTTTCTTCCTGTGGTTACTAAAGTCCCTTTCACGCATATAAACAATCCATGTACAAAAAAAATGCAAAAAGTTAAAAAGATAGATACACAAATAACTATGGGGAATCTTCTCCTTAAATCAAATACATCAAGGCTCGTATAACCTCAAAATACTTAAACATTGTCATATTTTTGTATACAATCCTTGGTCATACACATAAAGGATCCAATGACCTGAACTAAGATACACAAGCTACAAAAAATAAAAAATAAAGACTAAGATGCAAGGAAAAAATCAATGCATAAAATATAGTATACAATAACATCACTACAAAGGACATCAATTGGACCAAGTCTAAAGCCATCAAAGTCATCTTCAACAGATCAACCAACCACAACTTGTAACGTTAATTAATGACACAATGTCACATGAAAATGACACCAAAAAAAAAAACAACCTTAAGACATACCGGAAAACCGCTCTAAGATACCAGTAAACAAACCACCATTTAATTTGGAGTAGGGACGGATCTAGTGAAAGAGCTACGGGTTCATTCAAATCACTATCTTAATTGGCTTAGACATCGTATGTAAATGTGTCGAAAAAACTACTAAATATATACAAATAATATGTTTCGAACCTATTCCTCACGAAAAAGAAAGAAAGATAGGATGTGGTAGAATTTCGAATAATCCAAATCCGTAACCTTCAAATCCTGTATATGTATATGATTAGAAAACAGTTAATCCATGTTACATGAAAATGATACAAAATAAATATCCCATAATAACCATTCCGGCAAATCGCTCTAAGATAATGGTAAATAAACCACCATCTAATTAGGAGCAAAGATGGATCTAGTGAAAGAGTTACGGTTTATTTGAATCATTAGCTTTGATTCAAACTTTGTACGTAAATCTGTCAAAAAACTAATAAAGAAGTAAACATAATAGATTTCAAACCTAATATAAATTAGACGGGATGCGGTGGACTTCCGATTCTGAATCCGAAAAGTTCAATCATGAATCCATTTTCGATTACGGAACAGTTAATCCAAGCATATCAGCTGCAGATCTACCCATAATATTAGCAAACTCATTAAAACTAATAACACCATCACCATTCGTATCAGCTTCTTGCATCATATCAGACAACTCCTTGTACGTTAACGGACGTCCCATTTTCGCCATTGACCCGGCGAGTTCAGCGGCCGTGATGTACCCGTTACCATCCCGATCGAATGATCGAAAAACCTCCATGAGTTGTTCTTGATTTATCAAGATTTCCGCGTTCATATCGGGCATAATGGCATTTACAAGCTCATCGAATTCGATGAACCCGTTGCCATTATGGTCCATATTTGCTAGCAATACGTGGATTTGATCACCCGTTGGCTTGAGGCCGAGTGCACGGAGGAGAGCGGCTAACTCTAGTTGTGTGAGGCTTCCATCGTGATCAAGATCGAATCGCTTGAATATTTCATTGAGTTGTTTGAGTTGGTGATCGGATTGAACGCTAGCCATGTACGAATGTATATATATATATATATATATTATATATTGAAAAAGATGTAGTAGTAAATAAGGATTGATACAGAAAAAAGGCCTGCCCCTTAGTAATGGTACTTTGCTATTCAAAAAATAGAACGAGAGAATTGAAGAACTTGAGATTTTTTTTTGTTATAGATGTGTCAAGTCAAGTTGTGTTTTCTTGTTTTTTGGATTTAGTTATCTAAAGAGAAACCGTGTGAGGAAAAGAGAGCAAGTGGAGGAAAGAGAAAGGAAAAAAGTTGACCGGGGGGGGGGGGAAGGAAATTGTAGAGGAAAATTCTTGCCTATAAATATATTGATGTGATATAAAAAGATTGTGATTATTGGTTTAACTTAAATATAGGATATATAGGTAAATTTTAGTGCAACTCTTAAAACAACTAGTTTGGATAAGATTAAATTTTCTCATATAGAGGATACCTTGTTTATTGGTATATTTTATGTGAATATGTCATTATTTGTGTGTTAAATAATTTTTTATATAATTTTTAAAATATTTTAAATCGTTAATTATAAAGATAAGACATTGTTACCCCTAAACTTTGGACAAAGTTGTTACGACATACTTTACCTTTTCGGGGGTCCTACTACCCCCTAAACTTTTCTAAAGCAGAATAATTACCACCCTAAGCATTGACGTGTCAAGGACAATGTATTTCACTCTCTTTGGGAGAGTGAGAAACATAAATTTGACACGTGTCATTTTTTAATTGGGTACTTCACATTTAATTACAACTAATTAATTATCACTAAAGTTTAAGGTTTTTTTCTAAACTGTTTTTTTTAAATGTGGAAAACTTAATTTTTTTTATTAAAAGTCTATATTTTCTTAAAATATGGAAAGCTGATTTTTTTTTTCTATATATGAAAGAACTCTAGTTTTCCAAATTTAGTTTAAGAAACGGGTTTTCCACATTTTAAAAATAATTAGTTTTTGCAAATCTTCATAAAAATCTAGTGTTTTCAAATTCTGAATAGAAAAAACACGGTTTCAAGATTTAAAAAAATAATAATTCAGATTTTATTTGAAAAATAAAAGTGTCCTAAAAATGAAATCATGAAAATCTAGTTTTTAGGACATTTAGAAAAAATCAATTTTCCATATTTTAAAAAAAATCCATATTTAAAAAAATCCTTTTTCAGATTTATTTTTTAAAATAAACGGGTTTTAAAAAAAATCAAATTTTCATATTTTTTTAAAAAATCATTTTTTATTTGTTTAAAAAGAAAAATCAGTTTTTCAAATTTAAAAAAAAATTATCACGTAAGTGAAAAGAATTGAAAGAAAAAAGCAAAAAATAAATACACATGTGGCAAGGAGAGTGTATGTCACTCTCCGATAAGAAAGTAGATATTCAGTTTTAGGTAAGGCTGGCCAGTGGGCCTGGTCGCCCCGATCCCGACCCGGCCCATCCCGATACCCGCCCCGATTACCCAAAAAATATTCGGTGTCGGGGTTCGAACTCGGGGCGGGACCTGGGCTCGTCCCGCCTGTCTCGATCCCGATAGGACCCGCCCCAATCCGACCCCGCCCCACCCCCGTCCCCATTTGCAAAAATAATTATTGCAACAACGGTCAAATTTGTGATTATTATGAAATAATTGATAAAATTATAACTATTACATTAGATAATGCTACTTCTAATAATTATGCTATAAGTCTTTTAAAAGTTCGATTAACTCCATGTTTTCCTGATCATTTTCATATAAGATGTGCATGCCATATTTATAACTTAGTTGTAAAGGACGGCCTAAAACTTTTTGAAAACATTCTTAATAAAATATAATTTGTTATAAACTTTATTTTTAAAGGCAATAAAATACAAAGACGCAAAGAGTATAAAAAAAACTTATCACGATTATGGATTACCTTATAGAAAAATTTCCAAAGAAGTAGCGACTATGTGGAATTCTCTATATGAACAACTACTTGTTGCTTACGATTATAGAAGACCTATAACTTTATTATTTAACGCCCATAATAATAATCCAAGGGATATACTTGTAGATAATGATTGAATTTTTTTTAGAACTTATTAGATTTTTAGAGAAATTTTTTCAAGCTACTAAAGAATTTTCTGGTATTTATTATCCTACTATTTCAACTATGTTATTTTATATAGCTCTAATATTTTTGTTACTTAATCAATATATGAAAAAACAAACTTATAAGACATTTATTGAAAAAATGTTTAAAAAATTAAAAAAATATTTTTCCCCTATTCCCACTATTTATATTATTGGTGTTGTATTAAATCCGACTATTAAAGTAAACGGTTGTAAAACACTTGTTGAAATGATTTATGATTGTATAGAATTACTTCCAACAGACTCAACTGAAGAACCAACTAAGAAGAAGTTATGTCTAGCATACACAATGAATGCAAAATATATATATATATATATATATATATATATATATATATATATATATATATATATATATATATTACCAATAAGAAAGTGCAAATAATCAATCGGCTTCTGTACCATCTTCTACTACTTTGTTGCAACCTTATAAAAAACATGCGGTTTCTGCTGCTAGTATTCAAGGCCTTAGAAATAAAATGTGTAGTGGTTCAACTTCTTCACAAATTAGTGAATTTGATGTTTATGTTTTGCAGGGTGTTGTACCGTACGAATTAGTTGTCAATGATGAAGGACATGAAGACTTGCTGAAATACTTGAGGGACAATGAGAAGACATTTTCGACACTAGCAAAGATGGTCTGAGATGTGTTGAACATTCAAGCGTCATCAACAGCGACTGAAAGCGCTTTTTCTGCGGGAAGATTTCAAATAGAAGAGCACAGACATTCATTGGCGGGAGACACATTGGAGATTGCAGTTCTATTCAGAGATTGGATTCGAGCGGAGTGTAGAAGATGCGGTCAATCGGAGATCAGCGAAGAATAAGACTACAACTGCAACGAAATCTTGTCCGAGGGAACAGGAAGCGACGTCGAATAATTTGACCAACAACTTTCAATTCCAACCAAAGATCCTCAATACATTGTGAGGAAATTAGAAAACGTATGGTTAACTATGTAATTTTTTTAATTGCAATTTTACTATGTGATTTGCAACTTTTGAACAACACCACAAAGTTGTAATTTTGAAATTGTATTACAAAAAAATTATATTTCTATTAAATAATATAAGAGACACAAAAACAGTCTTGTGATGTTTTTATTACACCATCTTATTCAATTATTTAAGTGTTTATATATATTATTATTTTAAATTAAGTGTCTAAAAAAACTTAAATCCCCTATACGACCCGATTCCGCCCCGCCCCCACCCCCAACATCGGTACCCTTTTCCGACGGGATGTGGGACGGGACGGGACATCACTCCCGCTAATCCCGTCAGAGCCCCAGTCCCGACCCGCCACGTCAGGACCCGCTCCGCCCCGCCTCGGCCCACTTGCCACCCCTAGTTTCAGGATGGTAACTATTTCGTTTTAAAAAACTTCAAAAGGATAATAGGACCTCTGAAAAGATAAGGTATATCGTAGCAATTTTGACCAAAGTTCACGGATGTAACAGTGCTTTATCCCTTAATTATATTGACTTGTAGTGTTTTTGTGTTATTCTTAAATATAGAAATTATATTATAAACTTTTTAAGAGATCTATCCTAAATTTATAGTTAAATGTTATATTTCAAACCCCTTCCCATAAATTATGAAGGGTCTATTACAAGTGTATTAATTGATTTTCCATGGGTGCCACCGAAAGTGATAAAATGACAGTTTGTCATTCAATGAATGGTTGTTGAAACCGTTAATGAAAATATTAAAAAATTAAAAAAAAAAAGGTAAAGAAGGGGAAAATGTAAGGAACAAAATGATTGGTGCTTAGTGGTATTTAACTAAAAAAACTGATTGGTGCCAAATGGTCAATTTTAAGCAAAGTGTGAAATTTCCATTCAATCTCGAGTCTGAAAAGAAAAGAACCAATCTAAGGAATATCTTATGTTTGCTGAAAAAAGAATCCGAGTAATATCTATGTCCAAGTTATTTATAATTATTGGGAGTCTAACTCGTATACGTCTGGAATTCTTGTTTTTTTGTGACATTTACCGAATAAACCCATATTTTTTTAAATAAAATGTACTAATAGAAAAAACATATTATAGAGTGCCAACAAAAGTTCATTTGGTGGGTATTGAAGAAGAAATTAAAAAAATTCGTATTAAATATATAAATATCAAAAATATATGTATTATGGAGTTGTCACTACTAGCGAGAGAACAGTGATAGGAAATACAAAGGATTTTTTTATAATTGTGGGTCTACATCATGGATCATCATTGGGCTCATACTTATTTACCATAGTTATAGATGATTTAATTTACACAATGCAAAATAAGATCTCACGACGTATGCTTTTTGCTGATGATATTATGCTAATTGACGAAATCATTATAGTTGTCAAGTGTCAACTAAAAGTTTAAATTAGAAAAAAATACATCATTTCACTTCTAAACTTGCACGAAAAATTTACTTTAACAACTAAACTTAACCAATTGCTTGTGGTTGTTTGTAAGGATGGGAACAACCAGATGCTATCACTGGCCTGGGAAGTGGTTGAAGTTGAGAACACTTTTACTTGGAGATGGTTTGTCAACATTGTAAAGCATGATCTTGAGCTTGGAGATGAGACAGATTTGACAACTCTTTCATAAATGCAAAAAGTAATGCATTTTTTGTTATTTATATCTGAATTTTTTATTCTCTTTAAATTATATTGATCTGTTGTCACCTAATATGTTTCAAATGTTGTTGTAGGGTCTTGATATAGCCATTAAGGAGATGTTGTCAAATGCAAACCAAAGAATGTGTGCACGACATGTTCTTGCCAATTTTTCCAAAAAATGAAAAGACAGAGATTAGAAACTGCTTTTGGAGATGTGCTAAGTCTACATATGAACAGGAGTTGCAAAATTTTTTTGGATCATATGGAGAAGTTACGGGAAGGAATAAATGAAGATTTGTTGTATTACAACATAGATAGGTGCTCCAAGATGCTTTAAATACTTCAGCTGTTGTGAGAGTGTTGACAACAACATGGCTGAAAGTTTCAATTCACGAATTTTGGGGCCAAGACACAAGACCATCCTCACAAACACAACTTTTTTATTCAACCCATTACTAATATGAAAATGTGGCCAAAGTCAACCGACCCTCCTGTCCTCCCACATGTGATTAAAAAACTGCCAGATAGGCCTAAGAAGAATATAAGAAAGGAGTAGACTGAAAACAAGATAGGGAAGCTGTCAAAAAGAGGTATTGAGATGACCTGCAGTATGTGTCATACAAAGGGTCACAATAAAAAGGGTTGTCCTATGAATTCACTATCTATAAGAGGCAGATGAAGGGGGAAAGAGACAACTTCCAGTTCAATAAGGTCAAGTGTTGGTTCTTCTATCGTACCAACTGATTATAAACCAAGGAGGGGAAGGGGAAGACCAAGAAGTTCTACAAAATAGGTAACAAACTTTCCTTGTTATTTACTACATATTAAATTTTAGAATTTTACATAGGGAATAACTACTTAAATTTAAATTAGGCTATGGCTGCTAGAACATCTGTAACTGGAAGGGAAAGAGTAGAATGTTCAACATCATAGGTATTACTTAGCTTGTTAAGTTACTACTTAATCAATTTTTCAATTATACTAAGTGTTGACAACTTGCATGTGACTTAGGCTTCTGCTGCAGGTGCTACCTGGAAAGGCAAGAGGAGAATGTTTTACAACACAGATATTGTTAAACTACTACTTCATTAAATTTTAGAATTTTACTTAGTTAATAACTACTTAAATATGACTTAGGCTACTGTAAGTGCATCTGTAACTGGAAGGGGGAGAGGGGCACCCTTTAAAAGACCAAAAAATGTTGGAATGGGAGTGCTTCAAACACAAAGTGATTTTAAAATTATCAATATAAGTTTGCATTCTCTTTAACTTACAATTTTCAAATTTGTTAATGCAGGCAAGAAAGCCTAACCTTGGAGTAACTGGTAAAGTTGATGTCATGTGACCATGAGCTCATGGGTTCAAGCCGTGGAAATAACCTCTTGCAGAAATGTGAGGTAAGGCTGCATACAATAGACCCTTGTGGTCTGGCCCTTTCCCGAACCCCGCGCATAGCGGGAGCTTAGTGCACCTGGCTGTCCTTTTTTAGGCAAGAAAGCCTAAGGAGTTTTATTTTTCTTAATGTAGTCTGGAATGCCAAATGAATCGTCAACTATACCTATGAATTCAGCAGTAGTCACTAGGAGCCTTAGTCATCACAAACCAAGATTATGAGGGATAAAATGGAAAGAAAGTCCAACTATAACATAACAAGGTCTTCAAGAGATGAGAGGACAAAAGAGAATGAGAACAAGGGCCAAGCCTGTTGAGTTAAATCATTTAAGTCAAACAAGTTCATTAGTTGCCCGGAAATGAAATGAAAAAATGAAGATGAAATAGTTATGTTATGTAAAGCCTTTTGTACTGACTGTTATGCAGCAGTGACTGTTAATTTGATGTTGATTTTTTGTGAAATAATTATGCAGTTGTGTCTGCAAGTTTGATGTATATTTTGTGAAAACAAATGTAGCTGTGACTGCACCTTATTTAGACTATATCAATTCTGCAGTTGTGATTGCACTTTTGCCTTGTATTGACAATGAAGTCTTGCAATATTAAGCAGTTGTGATTGCAATGTTTTGGTCTATATCAATTCTGCATCTGTGACTGCACTTTTCCCTTATATTGATAATGTGGTCTTGCAATATTAAGCAGCTGTGATTGCACTATTTTGGTGTATAATTATTGTTTCGACTTCACTTATTTAGTGTCCTCTTCTTATCATAATGGGCAGTGTCAAGTGCATTATACTAACAAGATGTAATCAAGAGTAGCAAAAGAGAATTCACAATACAAACTTCATTAGATTAGTAGTACTTCATACAAAAGCCAAGGTAGATTACAAAAGATACTATCTAATGGCATGAAGATCCTAAGACAACTTCATTGACTCTTTCTTCATATAGATGACCCCAAACCAATTAGCTATAGCTACAACATAACAACAAAACACAACAAAAAGGAGTATATTTTTCCTAGTCCTTTGTTTAACCATCTTGCTCTTCCACTTCATCTCTCTTTCTTTCATTTTCTTAATCTCTCCTTTCAACTTCTCCAATTGCATCTCTATACAATTGTCACCTTGGTTGGATGCTTTAGGCTTGTTAACTTCTTCAGAAGATTCTTCGACCAATTTATCATCTTCATTAATTGATGTATACTTCTCAACATATTGAGAAGATTCCACCAAATGCTCAAGCTCACCAATTTTCTCAATCAGTTTGGGAATCACAAATTTGAACCTAGGATCAATGCTTTCTTTATCTCTCCAACAATAAAAGTCGCAAGATCTTGGACCCTTTAATGATGAAAATTAATTAAGGAATTAGTGTTGTCAGAATGAATACAAACAAAAATATAAATTTGCTTACTAAATCTTCAAATTACCCCGTAATAAGGACACGCCCAATATCTTCTACAAGGATTTTTTGAAGTCCAAGATGTTTTTATAAGCAGCACAAACCCATGGTTGCATCGAACTTCTTCCTTGAAAGCAGTAACATTCTCTTCCATACAAAGCTTAGTCAAGTTAATTGATCTCATTGTGTTTTATACAGTCAAAAAATTTAAAAAATCAGCCGATGAATTAAAAAAATTAGTCAAGCTTTAGATTTAATGAACGAAAATTACATAAGTGAAGGAGCAATTTGAATTGATTGAAGGTGAGAGAAAGAAGAAATCTCATGAATGAAAGATGGGGCTAATTGGTTTCATCGCTCATAACTCGTTTCTTGGTTTTTCTTTCTCTTTACCATTTTATTTCCAAAAGAAAATTGATGTGGAAAACATACAAGGGAGAATGGCATCATTTCTTAGTTTTGTTGGAGTTATTTATCCATTTTCATTGTTATCTTATTAAAAAATTGAGGGTCCCTTTTCATTGTCTCAATCTTATCTCTTGTGAAATGCACTTTGTACTACATTGGTGGTAGAAAGTCTTTTCGTCCTCCTTATATTCAAATGTGCATTATTGGGCTTGTAAAGAGTTGGGAAAAGGAAGTTACCTTACATGCATGGGAAATGGGCCTTTGCAAGGCAAAACAGATCGATCCCCCTCCCCCCCCCCCCCCACGCGCAAAGTATACGTAAGGCCTAATTCAGTTCTGGTTTTACAAAATATTATTTTTGCTATTCGTGAGCTTACCCGAAATTTTCCAAATACATTCCTACCGGATTAATGTCCAAGTTGATTCCCTAGAATTGAAATCCGGTCGTAGCTCTCATACCCCCGAAATTAACTGTTACGAATCCAGACAAGCTCATTCCTTCGGAATTAATTATTGCAACGGTCCACTATCCATAATTAAATAGACGACCTTTTATTTCGTCTATTACTCCGACTTAATGACGATCTTTATTTTATGAACGTTATGAGACGTTACAGATCTCGTCCTTTAATCTCAAAACATTAGGAGACGTTTCAAATTTTAGCCTTTACGACCGAGACCTTACCATCTACCTATTTATAGAGGTCGAGACTTCACTTGTTGATACACCGAAAAATATATCCTTCTTCAAAGTTCATTTCCTCAATCTGTTTCTAGGCAAATTACTTTGTGCAAACTCCAAACTTTCAGCCATTAGTGCAAGTGTCCGGAAGTGTTGTGGAACCTTGGGGAGCGACATGGCTAAACGATTTGCACCGGAATCGATCCGAAATCGCTTTCAAGTCAGTGGCTTGCCATGACACAGATGTGATTCGATAAGTTATTTTTACTGTTTTATTTGTTCTTGATCAATATTGTTCATTATTTTATTAACAAATTTGTGTGTCATCCTTGTGCAGGGATCATGTTAATCCCTATATTGTTCCAATTTCATCAAATATCCATACGCGAGGCCTAATTCAGTTCTGGTTTGGCAAAATATTATTTTTGCTATTTTTGAGCTTTACCAGAAATTGTCCAAATACATTCCTACCGGATTAATGTCCAAGTTCATTCCCTAGAATTGAAATTCGGACGTAGCTCTCATACCTCCAGAATTAAATATTCTGAATCATGACATAGCTCTCATACCTCCGGAATAACTGTTACAAATCCGGACAAGCGCATTCCTTCGGAATTAATTGTTGCAACAATCCACCATCCATAATTAAATAGAAGACCTTTTATTTCATCCATTACTTCGACTTAATGGCGATCTATATTTTCTGAACGTTATGAGACGTTACAGATCTCGTCCTTTAATCTTAGAACATTAGGAGACGTTTCCGATTTTAGCCTTTATGCCCGAGACCTATATATAGAGGTCGAGACTTCACTTGTTGATACACCGAAAAATATATCTTCTTCTTCAAAGTTCTTTTCCTCCTATTTCTGGGCAAATTACTTTGCGCTTGTACATGAATCATGTCAATCCCTATATTGTTCCAATTTTATCAGATATCCATGCTATTTTTTCTGCATATTTCGAATTTTACCGAATGTCCCCAAAGGAATTGGGGGGCATGTTCACAAGCATGGAAGCTTGGTTTAAGTTACGGGTTTGACAATCTAATATCTTTGGCTCAAACCCTGTATATATTTTTAAAATTCACTAAATATGTACACAAAATAAATTTGAAACCTAGTTACTCGCATTTAATGTCACCTTCCTACAATTCAAAACCTGTAACATTCAAATCTTCCATCAGCCTCTACGTGTACATTTCATCAAGACTTGCATTGCGACTTCTTTGAACAAGAAAGGAAAAGAATGAACTCTTGAAAAACCAACAACAACAACATACCCAGTGAAATCCCACAACGTGGGGTTTGAAGAGGGTAGAGTGTACGCAGACCTTACATCTACCTTGGTAGGTAAAGCGGTTGTTTCCGAGAGACCCTCGGCTCAAGACAGAGCATAAGCAAAAGCACAAGCAAAGCAAAAGCAAAGCAAGATAAACAGTCAGATCCGGTCAATATGAAAATGCTGATATCAAAAGCGAATAAGCCATAATAGCGCATTCTGAAAAAGTAAACAGTAACTAGCGTAGGTAAATAAGCTACACAAAGTACACTAGAGAACACATAGTAGCAGAAATCAAACTACAGGGGACTATAAAGTCATACCGCGCTTATTAGTGTGATAGGCTAAGAGGACCTACAGTAATAACACTACAACTACCAGTTTGCAAGCGTAAGTAGGACTACGCTCGACTACCTACAACCCTTCTACCCTAATTCGTGTCCTCCACAACCCCTATCTAAGGTCATGTCCTCAGTAAGTTGCACATGCGTCATATCCCGTCTAATCACCTCTCCCCAATACTTCTTCGGCCTACCTCTACCCCTCATGAACCCGTCCATAGCCAACCTCTCACACCTCCACACTGGGGCATTTGTGTCTCTCCTCTGCACATGTCCAAACCATCTCAACCTCGCTTCCCGCATCTTATCATCCACCGAGGCCACTCCCACTTTGTCCCGGATATCATCATTTCTAATCCTATCCCTCCTTGTATGCCCAATAGTTTAAAAAAGATTAAGTGGAGATGAGGATAAAAATTTTCAGTTACTTACAGAAGAAATGCTATCAAAATTGTACACTACATGTATGCCAGCCAAAAAAAGACCCCTTTACAAAACTTTATCAAGGTACCTCTCAGCTAAGCAGCTTTTGATATATTAACAGATTTCATACAGTTACTATATCCTCTAAACATGTTCAGCCAACTCTCTACTATAATGGGTGCTTTGACTGGAAAAATATGAATTAAGATCTTGACTAGCAAATGCCATCCTCCGAAACAATCTTATTTGTGCAGATTGCTCAGCAGAGTTATATATTGCACTTTCACCAACTTTCATCCCGTTTGTTAGATCAGACATAAGCATACTATCAAAAGCTCTCATGATCTGTGAAAACATAAGTACGATGAGTATATAAATGCCCTTCCACTAAAAAAAGACTTAAAGTTGTCCGTGCGTTAGTTTTCCAGTAAAGTAAAAGAAGTTTTACCTCTCCCATCCCTGGTCTCTTTGCCGCTGAGTGACGCACACAAGCTGCAGCGACCTCAATCATCCGAAACATCTCACTGTCAACATAGTTCTTCTCAAGGCGAGGATCTGCCAACTGATCAAATTCCTCTTTTTCAAGCGCATCACCAAGCAAAGGTTGAGCCTGGAAGCGATAAAATAAAAGCAGAGTTAGTGGAAGTCTCAAGGGCATGAGAGAAGAGAGTTGTCCTTCAAATATATCGTCTCAATGCTATGAAACAAAAGAAAGCAGCATCATTCCCCCCGAATATGAAAGAATAGCTCAAAGACAGAAGATAAGGTAAAAGTTGGACCTTTTCCTAGTAATGAACAAAGAAATAAAAGCTTGAAAGCTTTAGTAGATCATGTATAACAGGATATGAGCTACAAACTGTCCATGTTAAGGTCGTAATACTTATAAGTTCGGATGAAACTCACAGAACCTAGCTCATCCTCTCATGAGTCTTGAAAATTACACTTCATAGATAAATTAATTAAAGGACTGAGCCTATGTAAACTAGTATGTCTATTTGGTTGCTCTAGTAGATAGAAAGTATATCGTTTAAGTATTTTTCTATAACAGGGCTTTACATGCTCTTCTGGTACCATAGGCCATATGCAAGTCCTCATGATACATAGCAATTAAACAATTGTTATTACTCGTAAATCCCAATTATGAGTTTAATTCACAACATGCCTGTCAGTTATTGTATTAATTTCAAGACAGAGACATTTTTTTTTATCAGTCATCATACTTGTCATGTCCGAGCTACACACATTACACGTCAGAAATAAAAGCTCGGACACTCCAAAAATGCTGCCACACCTGTGTCGATTCTCCAAAAATGCACTACTTTTGGAGTATCCGACACCACCCGTCTATATTTTTGAAGAGACCGAGCAACATAGAACATCACCATATATAGTTGATCGGAAAATAATTAAATAAATGTATTTAGCAGCAATTACGTCAAATCTACTTTATCTACAGATATCCACACCAACACAGAGCTAACTTAGTATAGGTCACAAATGAATATGTTTGGATTTAACATTCTCCTGAACTAAGACTTTAAACATTTACACCTTTACACTTAGTTAAAAGGTTGGTCATACAAGACCGAAATGAATCAACTCAAAGTATTTCAAAATAATACCTAAATCAAAAGGATTTAAACAGATCAATAGCAATGTGCACAAACATACCCACGCAACTACACTTTCTTCCCCCACGGGCTGAGATGTATCTGTTGGGTATTACAAAGGTTGCAGTAAACGGGAATTACAAGTAACTGCTAAAGTAAGAATTGAAATTACAATTCAACTAGAAATCTGAAAATTACAAAGATGAACTAGAAACTGAAAAACTGAAAAACTGCTTTGTTTGCTTGCTGAGTCGAGTGTGGCACTCTGTCCTTAAGACAATATTGCCCCGTATGTATCCTTTATACGTGCTGGACAATTCGTCTCCCAAGATAAAACAGCAATGGAACACTTGAGCAAAGGAAACTCAAGAGCTACCTTGAAGAATATTGAGCAAGAAATGATGTAAGGAAGATGTAGGAAGAAAACTGTTTTGCTTGTGTATTTTCGTGTATATATCAAGTATATTTTCTGTGCTTCTCAACAATGGTGTAGGGTGTTTATATAGGTGAGGGAGGGCTGTTTAACTGCCTCCATAACAGCCATTATTGGCCAAATAATGGCCATTATGGAGGTAGTAAAGTCACCAAAATAAATGGTGAAAAGACCAACGGATTTGGCCATTATAGGAGGAGTAATTCAGCCAAAATAAATGGCTGAATTGAGTGCTTGGCGTTTCTGTTCTGACCGTCGAAAATTCTGTCTTTCGAAAAACTTCAGAACCCCAAACCAATTTCGAGTCTTATATACACAACAATTCTTTCTTCCTCTACCGATGAGAGAGAATTGAACACAACACCACACTTTCCATGCTTCAAACACCTCACTTCGTGAACCAATATCTCTTTCATTTCTCAATGAAATTTGACGATTCTTGGCCCTACGGTTATCTACGTACTTAGTACATCATGCATGTGTGAAGAACCGGATTCTCCAACATACGTAACACTAGTGTTTAAGCCGTTAAAGTTGGTCGGTCGCAACTCCCGCCAAAGGCTAATTTCCAACAATCCCCTCTTGAAAGAGATTTTGCCGCACTCACATGGTGTCTTTTCATTTCCAGCAATATTTTCAGCGGACCGATGTTGCATAAGGAGAGGTAGCATCAACTTTGAACCTTCCATAGTTGAATACCATCGGACTTACTTTCATCGCGTAAACGTGATGTCTTGAACCGTCAGTGTTTAGTGTAAGTCAAGTCAATGGTACCAACACAACAAATTCCCTTACTCTCTTCTTCGTAATGTTTTGTCCGTTTTGGCCATGGACAACGTCTTGGATTCTTAAGTGCGTTCATTTTGAGGCCGCCCGACCTCGCACTTAAATAGGTGGTCTCCTACAAGGTATCCTGCTATACCCCACTTCACAAGTGTTAGGAACCATTAAAAGTTTCCCAAACCAAACCTCAATTGTTGAGGAGCATTATAGGTTTTGAAAACTTAACCTTTACCCACACTGCAGATAGCACTTAAAGTCTATCGCGGGAACGGTTGTGGATTTGGTGTTTCTTTTCAGAAATCACTATCCGAAGTGCTCATACTTCCACTGAAGCGATCAACTGAACCTTTACAACTTAGTTTTCCCATTGAACCAAATTACTGGGATCTCCAGTTAGTAAGGTTGGGTTACCGCTGTATTAGTCCTTATATCTTGGGTTTTAAGCCCATTCCCCTAGACAGGCAAGCCATCTGATCTTTGGGTAAGCCCTTTGTCAATGGGTCTGCTATATTATCCTTTGACTTGATGTAATCAATGGATATTATACCCGTGGTGATCGATTGCCTAACGGTCTTATGCCTCCGTCGAATATGACGAGACTTGCCGTTGTACATAGCATTCGCGTTCTTCCTAGAGCCGATCGACCGTCGCGGTGGATCATTACCGAAGGTACGGGTTTGTTCCAACACGGAACATCCTCTAAGAAGTCATGAAGCCACTCGCCTTCTTCTCCCGCTTTGTCTAAAGCGATAAACTCCGATTCCATTGTGGATCGGGCGATGCAAGTTTGCTTAGATGATTTCAAGACACACACCACCAATTGTAAATACATACCCACCGGTGGACTTGGTGTTCTCTATATCGATATCCGGTTTGCATCACCGTACCACTCTAGTACTGACTATCTCGAATAGTGTAACCCGTAATTTAACGTGTATTTGGTATTGTAATACCCGATTCAACGCCTTCCAAAGTGATTATCACTCGGATTACGGGTGAACCTAGCCAACTTATTATTTGTGTAAGCAATATCGGTCGGGTGCGCTTTGTTATATACATCAAACTACCGATCACTGTGCATATCGCTCTGGTATACCAAAGTGCACCAAGATTTTTATCAAGCTTTTGATTTGTATCCATTGGTGACTTTATCGGTGAACTGCCTAACATCTCAAACTTTCTCAAAACATCCTCGATGTAGTGAGATCGAGATAAGACCATCCGTCAGACGCCTTAGAGATTTTAATCCCTAAGATGACATCTGCGATACCCATATCCTTCATGTCGAGCGTTGTTTCAACATGTTCTTAGTCTCTAGGATTACCCTAGGATCGCTTCTGTGATTAACATGTCGCCTACATACGGGCATATCATAACAAACGAGTCGAGTTACCTTTCGTGTAAACACATTTATCACAATCATTAATAGCGAACCCTTCGATAGTAGAGTACTATCAAATTTTTCGTGCCATTGCTTCGGGCTTGTTTCACCGTGCACAGAGATTTGATAAGTCGACGGACTTTCTTCTCTTGCCCTTGAACCACGTACTTTCGGGTTGGTCCATATAAATTTCTTCTTCCAAATCACCGTTTAGGAAGGTTGTCTTAACATCCATCTGGTGTATCTCAAGGTCACGCAAAGTCGCGATCGCAATGAATACCCGTATGGATGTCATCCCGATACCGAGAGTATGTGTCAAAGTAGTCAAAGCCTTACGTTTGCCGATAGCCCTTGACTACCAACCTGGCCTTGTACTTGTCTATAGACCCATCTCGCCTTTGTATTTGGTTTGAGTATCCACTTACACCCCAACGGTTTATTTCCGGAGGAAGATCAACCAACTCCAGGTATGGTTGTGCGTAATGAAGCTTATTTCACTCTCAATAGCTTCTTTCCAGGCGGTGCTTCGAGTTGACAACGCCTTAGCAATTGTCCTTGGTTCATCATTAACCATATAAGCTACAAAGTCGTGACCGGAAGGATTTATCCTTCCTGGCCCTTTACTTCGCCTTAGATCCATCTCTGGAGTCTCCAAGTTACGAGAACTGAACACTAGATTAGGATGTTCACCACCTCGAGATTCGCTAGATCTGAACCATTCAGATCAAGGCGATCAAGGACTCCGGTTCTTGAGAGCTTTGTGCATAACTTCGTTTGAGAGAGGTTATGCCTTTCTCCTTTCTAGGAAAGGTACTTTCAAAGAATAGAGCATTCCTTGATTCCATTATTGTACCCTGGTGGATATCTGGAATATCTGACTTATGCACTAAGAAGCGATAAGCACTACTGTTATTTGCATATCCGATGAATATGCAATCTACAGTCTTAGGCCCAATCTTGACCTGCTTTGGCTTGGGTACTTCAACATTTGCCAGACAACCCCACACCTTAAAGTATTTGTAGGTGGGTTTCTTTCCCTTCCATAATTCATATGGGGTTTTGTCCTTACCCTTATGTGGGACTCTGTTAAGAATCGTATTAGCGGTAAGGACAACTTCTCCCCACATGTTTTGGGGAAGACCGGAATCGATAAGCAAAGCATTCATCATTTCCTTTAATGTGCGGTTCTTACGTTCCGCCACACCGTTTGATTGAGGTGAGTATGGAGCCGTCGTTTGATGAATAATGCCTTCTTGGGCACAGTATTCCTCAAAAGGCGCTACATATTCTCCCCCTCTATCGCTACGAATGGATTTAATTCGTAGGCTAAGTTGATTCTCAACTTCTGCTTTGTAACGTCGGAACGCTTCAAAGGCTTCATCCTTACTTTTCAACAAGTAAAGGTAACAATACCTTGTGCTATCATCTATAAATGTCACAAAGTACTTGTTCCCCCCTCTAGTTTGTGCAAACTTCAAATCACATATATCTGTGTGAATAAGTTCTAGAGGAGCGGTATTCCTTTCGACGGATCGAAAAGGAAGCTTGGTGAGTTTTGCCTCTACGCACACCTCACATTTATGTTGAGGGTTTATGTCGATAGAAGGCAACAACTCCATCTTTACCAGCCTTTGAATAGACTTGTAGTTTACGTGTCCTAATCTATGATGTCATAAATTAGAAGACTCAAGCAAATAAGAAGAAGGTTCAACTTTATTTCCTTGACGCAATACAGACATGACATTCACTTTGAAGAGGCCTTCACAGACGAAGCCCCTCCCTACAAATGTGTCATTTTTAGTGAGTACAAACTTATTGGATTCAAATACTAGCCTAAAACCAGCATTAACCAATAAAGGCCCAGAAATTAAATTTCTTCTAATCTCTGGGACGTGCATCACTTCCTTCAGAGTAAGTTCCTTGCCGGAAGTCATCTTCAGGACCACCTTTCCAACCCCCATCACGTCGGAAGAAGCGTTGTTGCCCATGAGCGAAACCTTCTTGTCGGCCGATGTGTGCGTGGAGAAGGCATCTTTGTTGGAGCAGATGTGCCTAGTAGCACCTATGTCCACCCACCACTGCATCGGATTTTCCACCAAGTTGGCTTCTAGCACCACCGCAGAGAATTCCTCGATCATGTCATCCAGAGCGTGTCGCTGACGCCGTTTGCTTGAGCCTCGCCTTTTGACTTGGCTTTCTGCTGTTGCTCAGTCTTGAGCTTGTGGCATTCCTTGATCCTATGACCAGGTTTCCCACAGTGATGACAATTACCTCTGAACATCTGCTGCGGGGGCTTTGCCGTCTTTACGGAACTTCCGCTTCTTGCTTGAGTTCCCTTTGGCCTCGGCCAGATTCGCCTTTGCCTCAAAGATGTTGTCTACCGCTTTGGCAAGGTCTTCTTATTATCTTCCTGGATTTGCGGTTTGATAACAAGCTCTTCAAAGGTCATCTCCTTTGTCTTGAGTTTCAAGTAACTCATAAACTCATTCCATGAAGGAGGTAACTTTTCAATCGATGCAACCAAAAGCGCTCGTTTGGCTTTAGTCCTTCCAAATCCAGGTGATGTAAAATCATTTGGAATTCTGGACTTGGGACATCATCGCTTTTCTTTGTCCACCATTTGGAATTTTAGAAATTTCCCAACGATGAACTTCTTAGTACCCGCGTCTTGTGCGTTGTACTTCTTTGCGATTTTTCCCACACTCTTTGGCGGTGCCAGCGGTAGAATATACCGTGTAGAGGGTCCGCCAAGCGATTCAAGATATAGTTCTTGCACATGAAATCGCTTATGATTCCACGCATCACGAACCATCTTCATGCCGTTAACGACATGGATACCAAGGCCCCCTTCACCCGTTTCAACAGCGAAGAGTCCATTTCATCTCGACTTGTGGAGGATCTTCCGTAAGGAACCCGCCATGCCCATAATCATTAAGTAGAACAACATCTTTTCTCGCCATCTTTTAAATTCGATCCCATGAACTTTTCAGGCGATCATGGTGGTGTGAAGAAGAGGGGAGCTCCAACGATCGGGAAAGCGGCGGTGTTCGCCTTGAGCGATAGCGGCGGCAGCGATAGTGAAAAGCGGCGGGGTTCTCGCCTTGGCGATGGCGGCGATGGGGAAAGCGACAACGTTGCCTCGAGAGGCAGCAGCAGTAGCAGTAGCAGCAACATCGGTCATATTTCCAGCCATGTTATTGCAGTTATCGTAAGCAAAATATTGTCTTAAGTTGTTGGGTATTACAAAGGTTGCAGTAAACGGGAATTACAAGTAACTGCTAAAGTAAGAATTGAAATTACAATTCAACTAGAAATCTGAAAATTACAAAGATGAACTAGAAACTGAAAAACTAAAAAACTGCTTTGTTTGCTTGCTGAGTCGAGTGTGGCACTCTGTCCTTAAGACAATATTGCCCCGTATGTATCTTTTATACGTGCTGGACAATTCGTCTCCCAAGATAAAACAGCAATGGAACACTTGAGCAAAGGAAACTCAAGAGCTACCTTGAAGAATATTGAGCAAGAAATGATGCAAGGAAAATGTAGGAAGAAAACTGTTTTGCTTGTGTATTTTCGTGTATATATCAAGTATATTTTCTGTGCTTCTCAACAATGGTGTAGGGGTGTTTATATAGGTGAGGGAGGGCTGTTTAACTGCCTCCATAACAGCCATTATTGGCCAAATAATGGTCATTATGGAGGTAGTAAAGTCACCAAAATAAATGGTGAAAAGACCAACGGATTTGGCCATTATAGGAGTAATTCAGCCAAAATAAATGGCTGAATTGAGTGCTTGGCGTTTCTGTTCTGACCGTCGAAAATTCTGTCTTTCGAAAAACTTCAGGGACCAAACTGTAGATCTTGAAACTTCAGGGACCAAACTGTACATCTGAAAGAATTACGATCCTAATCGTAGAAACTTACGGGATCAAACTGTACTTACGGCAAAGTTTTACGCCCAAAAGATAATATCGAGGTCGAGAGGCCGAGAGCTTAACCGGACGACGGGCGGCGGCGGCGCGCGTGGGGTCTTTCCTCGAACCGAAGCACATCTAGGTCCTCCCTCCTTTAAACACATGGGATACCCCTTGGGGTCCCAAACCCCAAACCAATTTCGAGTCTTATATACACAACAATTCTTTCTTCCTCTACCGATGAGGGAGAATTGAACACAACACCACACTTTCCATGCTTCAAACATCTCACTTCGTGAACCAATATCTCTTTCATTTCTCAATGAAATTTGACGATTCTTGGCCCTACGGTTATCTACGTACTTAGTACATCATGCATGTGTGAAGAGCCGGATTCTCCAACATACGTAACACTAGTGTTTAAGCCGTTAAAGTTGGTCGGTCGCAACTCCCGCCAAAGGCTAATTTCCAACAGTATCCACAGGCTTCCGTCCAGTAATTAGCTCCAGAAGCACAACTCCAAAGGAATATACGTCGGATTTTTCAGTCAGCTTTCCACTGGATGCATATTCAGGGGCCATGTATCTAAATCCAAACCAAGAAATTAGAGTATACATGAGCAAATAAAAAGATGGCAGTACATTTTCTTATGCTCTATTTGATGCCAATGTTGGAAGAGAAACCTACCCAAACGTACCCATAACACGTGTTGTAACATGACTTTTTGCATCCTGAGCTAATTTAGCTAATCCAAAATCAGCAACCTATGAAAAGTGAATCAATTGTAAAACGCAGTATGCTAGAAAAAGAATGTAAAATAAAGGAGTTTGAGGAATTACACATACCCGAGCATCAAAGTTATCATCCAGAAGAATGTTAGACGACTTAATATCTCTGTGGATGATACGAGGACAGCCTGCCATCAGCACAAAAAGAATTGAATAAATAAAAAAGAAACAAAAATTGAAAATCTTATTAGAAATCTATACTTAAAGAGTGATAAAAAGAATAATTACAATCTTCATGCAGATAAGCTATTCCACGGGCTGCACCAACAGCAATTTTAACACGTGTAGCCCAATCCATAACAGGTCTCCCCCGCTCTGTGATTTTTGTAAAGTGCAAGTATTAACAGCTAGTTTAGTTACTTAACGCCAAAAAATGAATGTTGAAATCTAAAAAGATCCATATTTACCATGAAGATGGAAGTAAAGGGTATCATTGGGGACATATTCATAGACAAGGAGCCTTCCATTCTCATAAATGCAATAACCTACAAGTGAAACCAAGTGCCGATGATGTATCCGACTAATGATTTCAACTTCAGCTCTGAACTCACGCTCCCCCTGGCCCCCGCCAATATTAAGCTTCTTGACTGCTACATCTCTCCCATCTGCTAGGCATCCCTTGTATACGGAACCAAATCCACCCTCGCCTAATAGATAATGCTCCGAAAATTCATTAGTAGCTTCAACTAGTTCTTGATAAGTAAACCATGGCTTTGAATACCCTAATCCACCATTGTTTCTGTTCACAATATTGGAGCCAGCTCCATTTCCAATCTTAGGTGTTGACTCTCGAACCTTTAACGAGGCAGAACCTGAATTTGAAGGAGAATAATTTATTCAGAATCTCATAAATTTCTCAATGTTCTCTTGTACCAATTTGAAGGAAAAAATATTTATTCAGAATCTCAATAAATCTTTCCAGTGCTGAAAAATGGCTAATAGCACGTATGACGAAACTTACTTTAAATAGAAACTGGAAAACCTCTTCCTATATAATTCTGACTAAAACTCCTATTTAGACATGAATTAAATAAACTAACAAATACCAAATCCTAAACAATTTTGCATTATTCTTCAACAGAATTATCTTTGCATATCTACTCAATTTCATTCGAAAGATCTGAATGACAAATATTACAGAAGTGGTGTGCTTGCAGCATCTAAAACATCGATCGACATATACAACAATGATTTGACAGTAACCAAACATTACCTGGTTTTTGAGAGGAGACCAGAGTTGCTGGCAAGATATAACCACCACCATTCGGGCCTGAATCTTTTTTTCTTTCGCTTCCATTTGCACCATCCTGCTGCCCCAATAATACCAAGCAACAGAAATACAAGTATGATGCCAAGTGCAATGGTCCCTCCAGTACCAACCCTTCCATCATCTGCAGCCTTTGATCTGTCCGCTGAACTGTTACTTGACGTAGTAGTGCCATTGTCACCTGATGGAAATGATGGCGAAGGAGGAGTAAGAGAAGGTTGTGCACTGTTGGAGGATTGAGGTGGTGACAATTGTGCAGTAGGTGTTGGTATGGATGGGTCCGTAGGGGGAGAACTAGAAGATGCTGAATTACTAGGAGGTAATGCAGCTGGTGAAGGGGGTGAATTTTTCGGTGGCTTGGATAAAGGCGGTGAAGGTGATGAGTGTTTAGGAGGTTCAGGAGATGGATTCCCGGGTGATCGCGGTGCTGGATGGGTTCTTGGATTTCGCACAGGTGGAAGAGGTGACAATGTAGGGGGAAGTGTTGATGAATGAGGAGGCGACAATGCAGGGGGGTGAATTGATGGTGGTGGAGGTGAACTTATAGGACGAGTCGGTTCTGGTAGAGGTGGTGGTGGATTACTTGGTGTGGTGGATGATGGAGGTGCTGGTGAACTAGCAGGTGGACTAGAAGTTGGAGGTGGTGTTAAGTTAGCAGGTGGAACGGACGGTGTAGGTGGAGGACTAATTCGAGGAACAGATTCTGCAGGAGGTATTGGTGAAGTGTCTGGAGGTGGAGATGAGGCTGGAGGAGACAATGTTGTATTTGTCGGAGGAGGAGGGGATTGTGGCAATGGTGATAACGCTATAGGAGGAGATGTCACATTTATTGGTGGAGCAGATTGTGGTGGTAACACTGGAGGAGGAGATGCAACAGAAGATGAGTTATCATTGGGCTGAGAAATAGGTGCTGGAGAATTCAAAACAGTTGATGGAGCTGCAAATGATGTAGAAGAACTTGGAGGGGGTGAAACAATTGACATATCTCACCACCACTAAAGTTAACTAAAGTCTAAGACTTACACCATTCACTATATAGCAGTATCAAAATCTGCATAAATCATTATGTGTCAGCACTCCAACAACTCTTCTACTACTTGCTCTTATTGATTCTTTTGAATCAAGATCCCTAATGTTGAGTTCTTCCTATTCTACAATTTGCATCAACAACAATTCAGCTCCTAAGTACTTGCATCAATTAAAAACCAAATATTTTGGAAAACAAAAACAAGACTCAATATTTCTACAAAATCACTTGAAAATATGTTGGTTCACATTACTCAAGAGTCTGGTTTTATGTCCAAAGCAGAACTCAGCTACAAATGTAACACTTTGTTAAACAAACAACACAAGCAACCACCAAAAGCTAACTAAATTTACACCATTCTCTATAGGATCAAAATTTGCATACATCATTGATGTATCAACCAGTCCAAGACTCAACTACAGTCTATAATTGATTTTTTCAAAATCAAGAACCCTAAGGTGCAGTAAAAATTGCTTCCTTATATGCTACAATTTGCATCCATAACAATTCACCTCCACAACACTTGCAGCAATTACACTCAATAACAAGAGTCAAACTTTTTCCCAAATCACTCAAAAATATGTTGGTTCACAGTAAAGCAGAACTAAGCTACAAATTTTTACTACAAATGTGCAGTAAAAATTGCTTCCTCTTACTCTACAATTTGCATCCACAACAACACTTACAGCAATTACACTCTACTGCCCAAAGATTTTGGAAAACAAAAACAAGATTCAATCTTTCTCCAAAATCACTCAAATATATGTTGGTTCACACAGTAAGAAGAACTCAGCTCAAATTTCTAACACTTTGACTAAAACAATCAAAGATCCACAACAATTCACCTCCACAATACTTACAGCAATTGCACTCCACTGCCCAAGATTTGGAAACTAAAACAACATTCAATCTTTTTTCCTAAATCACTCTAAAATATGTTGGTTTACACAGTAAGCACAACTCAGCTGCAAATTTCTAAAGCTTTGTGACTGAAACAAACAACCAATGGGGAAAAAGAAAGATACCCAAGTCATCAAAATGAAATATGTGAAACCCCAGGTACCAAAAGTCACAAAAAAAAATGAACATTGCAGAATTTCCTTGTGGATAATAAAGTATTTGTGCTTTCAAACGAAAACCAACTTTAACAGAGCACCAAAGAAGTGAATCCCATTAGAACTTTTATCATGTACAAAAGCATGAGAATTTCAGCCAATCTTGAAGTAACACAATGAAAAAAACAACTTTTTATGTAACCTTAGAAATTCAATGGAAATGGGGTCCCAGAAATCCTACCAATGCGCCCCAGGGCACAAGCGAGTTGGTAAGTGGTACAACCACTCTAACATCGCGGGTTTGAATTCGTGTGGTGACAGTAAATATTACAAGGTTGTTGCTGGATTCGTGTCCCGTTGGTCATCTCCCCTTGCAGGCATATCCTCGATTTCCTCGATTTACGTTCCACCTGGCCAAGGGCTCTGATACAGATGGGGCTTCGCCTTTGAACTTTTCCCTTCACAAACTTGCAGGCATATCCTCGATTTACGTTTCATCTGGCCAAGGGCTCTGATACAGATGGGGCTTCGCCTTTGTAATTTTCCCTTCACAAAAATCCTACCAATGCACTAACCACTGCACTGAAAACGACCCTAATAAAAGAATAAAGAGAAATTCAATAGGAAAGTAGGAAATCTAGGAGGGAAACATGTGTGTTTTTTCAGTACTAGTACTATTGTCTATTCATTGTGGTCAGTGGACTTTCAAAACATAAATAGTAGTTGCTTTCTTACAACGTCAAAATCAGTGCACAGATTCGGCCAAGGTTATGCAACGCACTACTTGGAGTAAATTCGACCCTATCCTCAATCCTCATCAAAGACTAATGTAAAAGATAGGAGTATTTTCTAACATATATAATACCGTTAACTTTTACTCGTCCATTATTATTTTACACGCTATTTCAAAATTACTTCATACATAAAATATTTATATTAATTAATGTATATTCTCAATAGAGTTGAAAAATAATTTGAAAATGAATAATTAATATTAAAAGTAAAATAAAAAAAAATTATCTCTTTTGATATGTTAAAATTTAATAAACTAGTAAAATTTATTTTTAGATAATGAATAAATAAAAGTAAACACAGAGAGTATTATTAAAACTTCAATTTACTCCACTTTGGTCTAATTTAGATCTCGACTCCTCTTTTTTTGTTGCAACTTTAAGAAAAAATCTCGTCTTTTCACAATTAAGATGTTTGGATGTGAATATGTGAATATGTAATTATTAAAATAGTTTTAAAATTTGAATAATGAATAGTTAAGATTGATTATTTCTTTCAGTATCTGAATACGTATAATTTACTTTTATTGATAATTAATAAAGATATTTTTGAAAATATAATACTTACTAAAACATTAAATGAAAAACTATTTAGAGAATGGTGATGCAATTATGTAAATATTTGGTAATAAATTATTGATTTTGAATTGACACTTTTTCCTTTTCCTTTAGTCCACAGGGTGTATTCAATTAGGATTTTAAAAGACTATTTTATGATAAATAAGTCCAGTATATTTTAAAAGACTTTAGGAATGTAATAACTTAAATTTTTTTTTAAAAAGTCCAGTGGATTTCCGTTTGGATTTTAAAAAATTTATCAAAAGTTTATAAAGATTTGAAAGGACCACATGAATTTTTTAACTTTTCTATTCGGTTCCAACTTCACCTGGGGTTATGCTAGATCTGTCCCATTGGATTTTTTTCCACCGCTGCCGCTGCCACCGATGCTAGCAGTGATGTTAAAGAATGAGAAACCACGGGAAGGTTTATTGAGGGCTGACATTTTAGGGAGTAAAAAATATCCATTTTTTCCATTTCAATACTACCTTGTGCAAAACTATCAAAATCTTGTCAACTTTTCACTTGCATAAATATTAGAATTTGACAACTTTTCACTTGCAGAATTTTCAAATTCCTCATCTTCGTTGTTTCTGAAAATCGAAACGGAAATCCATAACAACAAAGCAATGACTTTTGGGGTTTTAAAATGTGACGACATTTTCACTTTTGGCCATTACAGATCTGCTGGCGGTGGAGATAAAAGTCTGATGGGTTTGAGTGGAATTTTTTATAGGGTTTGGTATTTATATCTCCCACTAAAAAGTTACACAAAATCTTAATTGTTTAAAATCCTGATTGTTTAGCAAATTTTTGAATACCAAAAGACTTTTTGTTACTTGTTTAAAATCTTGATTGAATACCACTAGATTTGGACACCCTCTTTAAAAAATCCTAATAGTCTTGATTAAATACCACAAGACTTATTTAGATTATTTAAAAATCTTAATTGAATACCACAAGACTTATTTAGATTATTTAAAAATCTTAATTGAATACCACAAGACTTATTTATCCTAAAATAGATTGGTATTTTAGTCTTTTAAAATCCTAAAATACCCCTATATGCGTACCTCCTACCCTCGGATTTCACTTATGAGGTTACACTGAATATGTTGTTATTATTGTTGTTGAGAAGAAATTAACTATGAAATGCACAACGAGGTTAGTAAAACTCTATCCGAAAATTTACATCAATTCAATATCCAATATATGCGTGATATGTATTTAATTATATAGAATTATCACTTAATTAATATATATTTATATTTTATTAAATCATTGAATTATGAAAATTATATTAATTCAAATAAACATCTAATGCGACTAAATATTTTATTATAATTTTGATGTCTGTGTTAGTGATTGATGCCTTGATGGTGGCACTTGGATTGGCACTAATAATTGTGTGATAGAAGTGTGAATGGAATAGCCGTGAATGGTCATTTCCTCAAGAGACTTTTAGTGGACAGTGGACACGTTGATAATGATCCTATGTGGTCTTTTAAGAAGCATTTTCTCAATGGAAATTGTTATGTCTGAACACTTACGTTGATATAGTACATTCCTCCACTTAATTCACAAAATTGAGATAGGAGGACCCAAATTTAAGGTCTTTTTAATATATTAATCTCATTATTTTCTCAAAAACAGAGAAAAAATATACAAGTAATTGTTAATTTAAGTTCCAAAATGTTTTCACGTACGCTGCCAAAAGCCAGAGGATATTGACTACTGCTATTAATGGGTGATTTGTAGAAATAGAATTTTTGGTGTCACTAATTAGATTTTGATCTCGTTAAAAGAATATACGAAAAGATAATATTTTTACTAAAATCGGGAGTAAAATTCTGGTAAACCACCAGGAGATTTGCCTTAACAACAAGTTAGGATGATCGTCAAGATCTCAAGTCAAATTTTGGTGATCACCGATCCATACCAAGTTGCGTAGAAATTCAACCAATATAATAGAATTGCATTGTATTTATAATTGTACATCTCCTATATTATGTAGAATTAGATTTTTCTTGTAATTAGGATTGATTAGTTACCTAGTTTGTAGCAAAGTAAATATTTCTGTAACACTATATATATTGTACATCATTAATGAATAAAGGCAAGAAATAATATTTCCTACATGGTATCAGATTCTAGGGAAAGATCCTAAACCCTAAAATTTTCTATCTCAAACCCGTCCCCCCCCCCCCCTTTCTTCCTTGCGCCGCCGGCTTCCCTTCTCCGTCCGACAGCCATTTCTGACTCGAAATCCAATTTTCACCCAGCCCTAGTTGTCTCCAACATCAAATCTCATATCTCCATCACTCTTGAGATGGAAAAAGTCCATTATGCGACATGGGCGGAACTCTTTAAAATCCATTGTCGCTCACACAGGGTTATCCATCACATAATTCCGTCGAAAAATGGCAAGGAGAAGGTGCCGACAACCGATGATGAGGAGAAATTATGGTTGACCCTTGATGCAACGGTCCTCCAGTGGATCTACACCACAATCTCCAGTGATTTACTACATATTATTCTTGAGCCTGGTTGCACGGCTATGGAAGCTTGGGAACGTTTATGTGATATATTCCAAGACAATAAGAATTCCAGGGCCGTCACACTTGAACAGGAATTTTCCACCATTGATATGGTTGATTTTCCCAATGCGTTTGCATACTGTCAACGGCTCAAGGTTCTGTCAGACCAACTCAAGAACGTCGGGGCGCCGGTAACAAACAATCGACTCGTGTTACAAATAGTTGTCGGTCTTACTGACGCATATAGTGGAGTAGGTACGCTCATCCACCAAAGCAATCATCTTCTGTCATTCTACCAAGCTCATTTGATGCTCATCCTCGAAGAAACAGGTTTTACCAAAAAGACAATCATCGTGTCCTCCTTGGTTGCCGCTCTGTCCGATGAGAGTTCGTCACAATTTAAAAATTTGCCGCCAAATCGTGGCCAGAAGGACCGAAATGGCAGTAATAGGAGCAAAAACCTTAGCGGTGGCCACGGTGATGGAAAAGGAGGCGACAACCGTCGTGGAGGAGGTGCCGAGTGGGTCGGTACCGTGGGCCTGGCAATGGCCCTAGCCTTGCCTCCCTGTCCATTCTCCTCATGAAATTGGGCCAGGCCCAACCCCAGGCCAGTAGCCCAGGCACAACGGACCAGCAGCCAGCAGGCCTAACAACCAGGGGGTGGAATTCTTGGGCCACTGCCGAGCCAGTAGCAGCAGGTCCACTCGGCAGTGGCAACCCCGACAGATATCGAGGTCGCGATGCACACTCTTGGGCTTACTCCGCCCAACGCAAATTGGTACATGGGCACCGGTGCAACGTCTTATATGATGTCCTCACAAGGTAATCTCTCGTCCTATTTTAATTTAAGCAATAATCGTGGTATAATTATCGGAAAATGATACATCTTTGAGAAGGGCGAGGGAAGTCCGTTTAAAGACTTTGTTAGCTCTCTCTCTCGGAGAACATGACCTGGTCACATGGAGGCAACTTTACCTCCGGTCTTTCCATTAAATTCCCTCGAGAAATTATTTTTTTAATATTTCTCGTCTTCTCACTGGTCATCTACACAATCGACAGATGGTCAAAGGATTACTGTACCAAAATCCTTATTTGGGTCAAGAAACTATGGGTCATTCTAAAATTAGTCTTAGAAAAGACCATTTCTTCAGTAGATTTACATGGATGGCTCCAAGCTCACGTTCTTGTGCACACAGTGATGGGCTGAAAAAGCTGCAAGGTACTCTTTCCCCCCCCCCCCCCCTTTTAAAGCTTTCTGACCGATGAGTCATTTAAATTTCTAATGAATTAAAAATGAAAGGTTAATTACACTAAACAACCCTATAATATAACTTGATTTGACACACCCCTTGTATTTTAAAATCAAAATTCTTACATCTCTTATACTATGAAAATTCCATACTTACACCCTATGTGAAATTGTGAAGTATATTCAAATATAATCATCAAAATATAAATAAAAATTATAAACAAATATTGTTTTTACACATTTATTTTCATGAATTTAAAATAGAAGATAGTAAATATTTTTGTAGAAATTTCTTTATTCAAGCCTTTGATTAAAAAAACAACAAATATTAGTGAAAACATGTATTTTTAAAATTCATAAATAAACATAAATACAAATTATTTAATTAAATATATAGACTATTAGAAATAGCGTTTTTTGCATTTTAAAAAACATAACACTAATGTTGCCGGTTCTCGTCTCACAAAATAGAAAACATCTAGTTTGGCCAAGTTTTAAAAATCTATTTATTTTGAAAAGTGCCTTTTGCCGGAAGTGTTTTTCAAAAAATTTGATAAGTCGTGAGTTGTTGGATTATTAGCACTCACTCTTATACTTTTAGATGTCTTTTAAGTGAGTTTACTCTTTATTTATAGTGTTTTCGTGTATTTTCAGGTATGCGGCCGCATAGTGGTCCGCAAACTGAAACAGAAAGGTTGACAGAATCAAGCTGCATGCGATGAGTATGCGACGCTACAAACTATTAGATGCGGTCGCATACTCTCGAGGAAATCAACTAGTGAGCTGAACGAAAAAGGGAGAAATGTGATGCAAATGCGATGTCTCATACTTCAGAATGCGGCTGCAAACATGCTGCATAACGAGCGGGGAGAAAAGTTGGGCACGAGAATGCGGCCAGAATGCGACCGCAAACTCCTTATGCGGCCGCATTCTGTCGTCGCATAGCGATCCGTCAACGAATATTTTGTACTTTTTTGTCCCTTCCATATAAATACTAGGCATAGATTTTAGAGCTGAACATTTCATACTTTATTGTGTGAACAATATTTTACTTTGACATTGGAAAAGGAGCCTGGGGAGTTTCCATATCAAGTTATTCTTTTGCCTTCTTCCTCTTTAATCATTGTCAAGATATGTTTACTTTTAATTTGATTAAAGCTTTTGATTGTTTTACATTGAGTATGAGTAGCTAAATTGTTAGCTAGGGTTGTGGGGCAAAAAAGGGTTTAGCATGAAATTGAGTCTATAATCAATTCATTAGGTTGTATGATTGTTCTTCAATAACTCTTAGCTTTCTAATGTGTATTAATGGTGGTCAATATTGATAATGCCTAAATTCTCTCTCTAACTTGGAAAAGTGGGTAGAGATTAGAAAAAGTGTTATTGATAAGGATTTTGGGATGTAATCTCCATCTAATAGCTAGGGCTAGGAATAACCTAGTTAACTTGAATTCTAATTTGGTGTTCTTAATTACACATCACAGAGCTTGGGAAAGCCTTGGATGAAATGTATCAATTGAATTGGGAGATCTCTTGATATCATTTGTACCCAATGAATTAGAACATGACTATGTCTTATTTGAATTGATTAATAGTTTGATTGCATACTTACCCCGGAAGCACTACAACCCTAGTCCTCTCAAATTGTTACTAAAAATTTAATTACTTGATAGTTTATTGATTAGTTGTCTTTAATTCAGTTACTTGTTACTTAATCGTAGAACCATAGTTTACAAAAAATGAACAATTATTTCTTTCTCTTTGAAATATTGATTAAGCGTTTAGAATTACAATTAAAGTGCACGTTTCTTGTCGCATTTCTTGTGTGATTTGACCCCAAAACCTTTGTTGGGTTCTATATTTGCATTCGACCGTTTTACATCTTTTTCTGTCACGGCCCAAATTTTTAAGTCCTGTGGGCACCTACCTTTTCTCGCCTCAGTAGGTGAACCCGTCCCTTAAAGATTCACCAACAACATACATAAATAAAAAGAACAGTAGAAGTCTAAAAACATAGCTATCTGATAATGCAGAATACAACAACTACCCAAAGAATCTAGTCTAAAAAGTACAAGACCTTCTAAGTATACAACTTGAATGAAGGTTACAACAGTAACCTGAATACACTTCTGTTTAGAAAGAGAATTAAACAGAAAATCTAGATGAACTCCATGAGATCCTTAAATGCTAACCGAACCTCGCTGAAGTTCCTGCAATAATTCTACACCCTGAAAAAGGTGTAGCAAGAGTAGTATCAGTATAAAAACTATGTACTGGTAGGTATCATAGGCCGACAACAGTCAGCTAACATATATATAAGAAATAAACTTAAGGATAGACATGATCGCAATCAAGTACATGTAATATCAAAGTCCAGGAATAATCAGCTCAAGTATAGATAATCCAGTCAGAATTCAAGTGATACGAAAATGAAGATGTAAGATTTGCAGTAAGGTGAATTTTACTAGATCTCGGTACTCTACAATCATAGCCTAGGCAAAATCTCCAGTCCTCGAATCCATCAAGTGTCTAAGTAAGAGATTAACAAACAAACACCATCTCAAGTAAATTACCAATTTAAGAATCAAGGTTGAACTGTATCATGCAACACACTGAAAACAACAACTAGAATCAGAGATATGAGTGGATGTAATGTGAATGTATATGTGATGCAATGCAATGCACTGGCCAACTATCTCATATCATACATATATGCTCCGGGCGGAATATATCATCGTCCCAGAAGTCATGACCCATGGAGGACCCGCAAAGTCCATATACCAGTCACTCTGTATCACACAACCTAGAGTGACTCTTCCACCGAACATCCCGCTAGCCATTCTGTATCACTCATCATAGAATAGCTACTCGATCAATATGTCATAAGAATCAATGTTATTTCTTTCTCACTTATCACCATCACGCCAATCATATGTAATATCAAGGTATCGCAGAATCACCATCACGCCAACCACATGTAATGTCAATGTATCATAGAAATGAGGATGAATGCATATATGAATGTCAAATTCAACCATAATCATGAGATGAATAAACATAACAACATTCGTAAATCAACTAGCAATATGAACTTATTCCCAAACCTATACAATGCCACATCCGGAACACTTTCCCTTCGGACCACATAGGTAACAACAATTATATGTGCAAGAGAGGTCATACGAAATAAGCACGTAGCAAACACTATAATAAAAAGCCTCAGATGTTTCACTTTCCCTCTTATCATTGTTAATGTCCAGTCACAGTTCACAATAAAGTATCATGTATAATGTGTATGAATGATATGCATGTATCAATATCAAGTGCAAGACATAACCAAATCTCAATCGGGCCACACATGGACTCATATCACAATATCAGTATCAAGTCAAGTTCTTCCCTCTATCAATGACAATACCAAGATAAATGAGAGACAACTATATCACAATCAGGATATGGAAACTATGTGCAAGTCCAAGGTCAACACTAAAGAATCAAGCCAATAAATCATAAAAGATAACAAGTCCACAAATCAGTCAATCATAGCCAACCTAAGTAATCCATCACAACTTCATACCTGAAGGCGTACATGCTTTCTCCAACAGTATATCACTATACATACGCTTCGCTAACCAAAACACTCTATTGTTCCTTTGAATCCAAACCGATTAGGGGAAAGGGAAATAGGCCCACAATGTTAAAATGGTCATTTTAAAAGTAAAATATGAAATTCAACGTTCTAGGAGTCCAATCCTACTAACCAATTGCTAAATTAACTCAAGACTAGGTTAATTTTATCAATTAATATAAAAACCCCAATTTGGGTATGAACCCTAATTTTTTCAACAATCAATTTCATCAAGAAAAGGGAAGATTCAAGCATAACAACTATTAATTAGTGAACCCCAAGCTTAGAATAGTAAAACCAATCAATTAATTTCCATTTTAAGCTTAATCATCAAACAAACCCTATCTAGGTTGAACTCATCCTCCCTAACTAGGTTCTAGGTTGTTTCCATCATCAAATCACATTAAAGAAGTTAAAGAAAAGTAAAGACAAGGCTAAGGGAGCTTACCACAAGAAGAAACCACCAAAAGTTGCTTGAAATCACCTTAATGGTGCTTTGGGGGAACTATTTTCTAAACGTGGAAGTGTAGGATTTAATGACACTTAAAAGCAATCTGGAAATTTTGTCGTCCGCTGTAGCGGTCAGAGGCCAGCTTCAGTAGACCCACGTCCGCGGTTGTCACCCACGCCTACGGTCCTACGCAAAAACCCAAAAGCTCATCACAATGGATTGTCATCCGTTGTAGCAGTCCCTTTCCGCTGGGGCGTACTGAGGCCCGCCCCAGCGAATACACCAGAAAATGAGAAATTTCATCCTTATATAATTTCAACCCGAAATTCGATAATCACCCGAGACCTCCTCGACATAAACCAGATATGCACACATATGTAAAAGCACGCTACAGACTCACTCGTGGTCTCAGAATTTCTATCGGAGTTCTAATTTTATGAGTCAATCCTCAACGGGCTAACTAGTTTTCCAACCATTAGCCAAAAATTCTCCTGATGGCCTCAGGAACCGAACCAATTATCTCACAAAGTTATAAATGACCCTCCAAACCTCACATAATTGAAGGAATTCCAAAAAAGATTTGTTCACACAAAAGTCAATTATAGGTCAAACGGTCACACTTAAAGGTTCTAATTTCTCAGCTTTCACTAGGATCGTCCGATCACTTCGAGAATTGGGTCAGTAGGGGTAAAATAGTCAAAATGCACATAACGACTGAATAGATCATTACATTTTCGGAGGTGTAATTTAGGCGTATCAAATTTTGGCACAATTGTCGGGGAATACAATTTAGTGTAATTCTCTACCTTAGTCTATATTTCTCATATCACGCGTTTGCTGTTTATTGTGTGTATGTGTGATGGCTTCGGATTCCGATTTTGATGATAAGTTCGTGGGGCACGAGCCACTTCTATTCCACCCCTACCACTTTTAAGGAAATACAAGTTTCCACCTTAACACCACCCTATTACACCTACTCAACACCAAGGGTCTATTTGGTGGTCTTGCAACCGATGACCCAAATAGATAGCTTTGGAATTTCCTTGGGGTTTACGCAACAAATGTCCAACCAAATGTCTTAAGTGAGGCCGTGAAGTTGAGGTTTTTCGCATTTTCTCTCACGGGAGAGGCCACCGCTTAGTTAGATGATCTTCCCGCCGATTCAATCACAACACGGGTGGAGTTGACCGATGCATTCCTCAAGAAGTATTTCCCTCAATCTCGGATGTTACAACTCTATGATGAAATCAACAACTTTCGACAACTACATAATAAGTCACTTCACGAGACTTGGACTCAGTTTAAAAAGAAGGTTAAGAGTTACTAATTTTATTACTTTGTAGAATATGTATCACTTCTTATATGTATAGAAAATGTATCATACATATAGAAAGTTGTATCATTATTGTATAATATGTGTATAATAAATGTATAATTTATATTTAATAAATATACAATTAATGTATACTTATTAATTTTATTAGTTTGTAGTTGATATATTTTAGTTTGTTAAATTTTTTATGATGGTTGTTGACACCCAATTTTGTCCCATCTTTTCCGATTTATTTGCAATTTTAAATATTTTTGACACATCAAAATAATTTTAATATATATATATATATATATATATATATATATATATATATATATATATATATATATATATATATTATTCTCAATATCATTATTATTATTATTTGCATTTTTATTGTCATTTTGCATTTTAATACCATAATCATATTTTTATCCTAATATTATATGTTATTTTATTTTCGCAAAATGGCATCGCATTTTATTTTTTATTTAAGCATCAAACATTTCGCAAATATTATATTTTTATCATATTGTCATCTTTACAATTTATAAATTTTGCAAAGCTTTCTTTTTTATATAATAAAACCCCTTTTTATATTTTAAACTCATAACCCATTTATTTTCCAACCCAAAACTCACACCCAGGCCCAACCGGCCAACCCACCCAAGCCCAAACCGAACCGGCCCAATTCCCTTCCCTTTATTCCCCCCCCCCTACACCAAACCCAACCCTTATACCAAATACCAAAAACCCTAACACCGAAAAAAACAAATCAGTCGCACACCCAATGCCCCCGACCCCACGTCGTCGGTCACCTCCACTGCCACCACCAACCCCCTCTTCCCCTGACACCACCAACTCGTCAACCCATACCCTATCCCCCCAAAATCCGCAACCTATGCCCCTTCGAATCCGTGATTTTTGCCCCTTTGTTTTTGAAATTCAAACTCGATTTAAAGGGGGTATGGGTTAGACGTCTGATTCGGGTCCGAATTAACCTATAAAACCCCCATTTGTTCTTCAAGAAGGGGGGACGAAAAATAAAAAAAGAAGAAGCATTCTCCTTCCTTGTTATTCAAGAAATAAGTGCGAAAACAAGTCCAAAATCGGAAGGAAAAAGGGTGAGTTTCGTTCTTAAATTTTGGGGTTAAAATACTCCTATTAGCTTTGTGAATCCCAATCCGAAAAATCTGCATTGTTTTATTGTTGCTGTTCTTCACTGAATCGGGTTTTTCGATCCGGGTCAGGTCGACTCGGTTCAGGTAAGCTTTCCAGGTCCATATGCTTGATATTTTGTTGTTGATTATCTGAAATTTGGAAAGAAGTCGATTCGGATTGAGACCTCTGATTCGGGTCGGGTCAGGTCGGGTCACCGATCTCGGTCAGGCCTGGTCACCGATCCGGGTCGGGTCAATCCGATTTGGGTATATTTCCAGATTTTATGTTTTACATCTTATTTGTTGGTTATCTGAAAAATAAAAAAAATTGATTCCGATTCCGATCACTGCTTCGGGTTACATTTCTAGGGTCGGGTTGACCCGAAATCTGGGTCGTCTATCCGGGTATGTTTTCAGCACCGGGTCAGGTCACTGTTCCTGTTTTGGGTCACCATTCAGAATCCGGGTCGGGTTTTCAGAAACGTTCTGAATCCTGTTTCGGTTCGAAAATTTCAAAATTCTGGTCGGATATTTTAATTGCTGACTGTTGGTTTATTTTGGCACTTGAACATCAGTTATGAGGCTATGTTGTTATTTTACTGATTTGAATAAATACTGCACTCCGGCCAATGAAATTGAATTTGAGGCAGCGTCACTTCAGAAATCGTTTCTCGGTTTTCGGTTTTACTGCTTTGATATTATTTTGTTGATTTGAACAAATACTGCATTTAGGCCAATGAAATTGAATTTAAGGTCGTGCCCCTTCGAAAAATACTCATGTTTCAGTTTGCTGTTTTTGGCATTTAAACATCCGTACACGGATATCTTACTGTTTTACAGATTTGAACAAATACTACACTCTTGCCAATGAAATTAAATTTGAGGTCGTGTCCCTCGGAAATTGTTTTCTCAGTTTCTGTTTTCTTTACTGTTTTACTGATTTGAATAAATACTGCACTCTGGCCGATGAAATGTCTGTCGAATTTGAGGCCTCCACATTTGGAAAGACGGAAATAAAACTTCTGGGCAAGGATGAAACTTCAATTTTTTTTCACCCGAGAGACCAACACGTTTGGTAGGCAAGGCAACTAAAATGACCAACGAGTCATATGTTCGCACCCACAATGTGATTGGAATGATCTTTTCAAAATTTAAGTATGAGCCCTCCGTAATCAAAATATTTACTGTTTTGGATATGGGTCCGAAGTTATTTATTTTCAACTGCTTCTAACCGTTTGTTCTTGACAGCTTGCAAGACATATTTACGAAAGTTAAAGAAGACAAGATTATTCCCCCGGAGATTATTTATTTTGTTGTTGTTTTTATTTTCTTTAATTCAGCTTTATTTCATTCAGTATTGTAATATTATTGTACTTGTAAAATTATTGAAATGCTTAGAATAGGCAGACTTATAATTAATTAATAGGGTAGTCTAAAACTGGAAATCCGTCGCTAGTCTATTTATTTTTTAGGCTCGGTAGTTTTAAAATTGGAAACCCATCGTTAGCTTATTTATTTATAGGCTCGTCATGCATATTCAAAATTTTCAAAATAACTTTGGTCATCTTTTATTCTCTTTATTAATTATACAAATAAGTTTATCTTTTTTTCAATTTGCAACTCAAAATGATTTCCAAAAAAATTACTTCTTTGGCATTATAAATAATTTGCTTTTCTCCTTATTATTAATTGTCACAAATGCATACTTTTTCAACTTTACATGTATTTTTCTTTAATACCATACAAACGCATACTTGTACAAAATGCATCCCTTTCATTAATTATTTGCAAACATCTTTTTTAACTTTATATACTTTTAAACATGCATTTTTTCCTTTAGCATAATAATTAAACACGAGTTTAACCGGATAACCGCAAGTTAGCGGATCTTAAAGGATGTCTAACCCATTCCCTTTAGGATAATAAAGAACCCTTATCTAGAATCCCATTTGTTTTGCAGACCATAAAATCGGAGTTATTTTGCAGCATTTAGTTAACATTTAGGTGTCCTAATTCACCTTAGAATAATTAGGTGTCGACTCTTCAAGCAAGCATTTTTTAAATCAATCTAGAGGGAATCGACGCCATCGCCTCGCGAAGCCGCGGTTAAAAACGGGCGCGACAGTATGGCGACTCTGCTGGGGAGTTTCAGGTTCTTAACCATAGCAAATCCAGGTTAATTATTATTGAGTTTTATTTTGCTCCTTATTTGATCTACTGTTTTAAATTATTTCCTTTTTGAAACTTTGTATGGTTAACTGCTTTAATTGCTACTTTCTTTACCGCTTTTCTTAAATTGGCATTCCGCTCATATTTCTTCCACTTCGAAAAATTTACACTATCACACATACACGCGAGGTGTATTTCGCGCACCCACAAAATTTTCTTTCAAATTACCAAATCTTAGGAGAGTTGGCGTATGCGCGGATTGTCCGGACTGTCCGGTGGCCGCGTAGCCTTCTCACTCGAGTAGTCCACTCGGAAACCTTGAGTCTAGTCAGCCAAATTTTAGAAAATTTAGGATAGAGCTATACCACCCTTTATCTTAAATCACGCGTGCATACACCTTAGGTGGGTCAATCATTGGCATCGACTCCACAATTAAGAAGTCCATCAAAATTGTCGACGGGTCTCGCAACCCAACGACCAGTCAGCATATTATGTGTAGTGTGATAATGATAGACGAATCCAAGCCTAATCATGACATACCGAAATTGGAAAATGTACATTCATTTTGTCTTCATTTCCAACAAAAGCATTACAGTTTGACAACTTGGATTAATCTGTCATAATCTCTCATATTTTGCGTTTAGGATCACCTCTGGCATAGGAGAGGCCCCATGCATGCTAGGACGCGCATTTAATTTCCGCACAATTTGTTTGCTATTTTTCTTCTTTTCACTCTATACATATTATTTAATGCAATAATTACCTGCTTCAATTCTGTACATATCATGTCATGTCGCTCGCAACTCTGGGCATGAACATTTGCCCTTCGCACTTTTGGGCTATCACACTACAATCAATACTTCTACTGGGGCAACACCATATCTTTTGGTCATCGGGATAGAAACTGTGTCACCGCCCGAGGATAAAGCGTTCTTGAACATCAAGACTCAGACCTTGTGAAGCAATCAGGGGAGCCTTTGACCATACTGTCACACTCCTACATTTTATTAATTTTGCGACTTCCCTACTTTCACTAATTTCTCTCATTTTTGCAGGAAGATCGTCCTCGCAAACAGTCTAAGCAGTCGTTATAAAACATCATCCCTGGAGATACTCCAGGAGAGAAAAAAAGTTTTTACAAAGATGACTGTGAGATACTTTGACTAAAAGAAGTCATCCAACCTCCAGTCCGAACAAACCAATCAGGGGAGTCTTTGACTATACTGTCACACCCCCACATTTTATTATTCTTTCTCTAACTTTCCTCCTTTCACCCAGTGCTCTTATTTTTTGCAGGAAGACCGTCCTCGCGAATAGTCGAGGGCGGTCGTTACAAAACATTATCCCTGGAGATACTCCCGGAAAGAACAAAGCAAAAGGTTTTCACAAAGATGACCGGAGATGTTTTCGACTGAAAGAAGTCAGCCAACACCAGATTCAACGAGGCGTCGCTCTGAGTTTGTCTATACTTTTGTTTTTTTTACATATTTGCAAACTCAATGGATATGCTTAATTTTTGTGACATAATTCCTTTATTTCATACATTTTTACAACATATTTTCACGAACTACGAGTGTATGATTCTCGTCATACGGTGTGATACGTAGGTAACCCTTCTCGGGTTCGACACCACCGCTAAAAAATGTAAATCTAATCCTTGCGGAACGCTACCCAACGAAAGTGGAACGAACCTGCCAAAGGGACGCACTTCCTTGTCCACCTGAAAAAGGGACACACTTCTCTGTCCACCTTAGAAAGGGACATGCTTCTGCATCTACCTTAACAATGGATGTACTCGCCTTGTCCACCTTAGAAAGGGACATATTTGGCTCACCCATCTGTTTCATTCATCCTATCACGGACAGTCATTTTTTCATTACATTCATCCTATTGAAGACAATCATTTTTTCATTGCATTCATTCATCATGAACAATCATTTTACTTTGCATTCGTCCCATAGTGGACAATCATCTGTTTTATACAGATTTTACTCTTATTATCCTATCATGGATGAATTTTTTTTCAAGCATACATTTTTATAACATGCCTGCACGAACTACGCACACCTTATTCTCATCAAAGATGAAATACATATGCAGGCCTACTTGGGTTCGGTACCCTTTATTCAAAAAAATAAAAAAATAAAAAAACATTTTAAGTATCATTGGTTGACTTGGTTGATACTAAGGCTGGCCAGTGGGCTGGGTCGGCCCCGTCCCGCCCTGACACCACCCCGGTCCCGCCCCGAACCCGAGTATTTTAAAAAATAAAAATCGCGGTATCGGGACTCGAATCAGGACGGGACAAGGTTTCTTCCCGACCCGTCCCGGCTAGCCCCAGGACCGCCAGTCCCGACCCGATCTCGATCCCGCCCAGTCCAGCCCCAAACCTCCCTTTTGCAAAAATAACCGTTGCACCAACGACCATTTTACATTTTGGTCGTTGTGCAACGACCATTTTTGGCCTCCCCCAACCCCCCTACCCCATTAATATTTATTTTTAACCCATAAGTAATTATGTTTACACTTTAACCCAAATTTCCAACTATAAATACCTCATTTTCTCTTCATCTTTCTCACAAATCTTCCTACAATCTATCTACAAGTCTACATTGTCTACTAAATATTCAATTTTATTTATTCATTTGAGAATTGGGAGTGAAGTTGACAACTGGCTTGAGGATCTTCCATCGAGCAAAGTTTCAATTTTCAACCTCTCGATTACACGTCGACGTTATGTCGGCGTTTGGTACATTCATTCCTTCATTAAATTATTATTGTCTGTTTATTTTATTTAGCGCACTTAATTTCATTTACTATAATTATTTATTAATATAATTATAAATTTATAATGGAAGGATTTAAACGTATGCTTATGGGTAGGGGTCATGCTTCTTCTAGTAGGGGCAACAAGGGCAAGAGTCCTATTTCTAGACAGAATGCTATTCTTACACAATATGATTTTGTTGATACTGAACATTTTCCTACAATACCATTAGATTTAGACGATGAGCTATTTTCTGGAACTTAAGAAGACTTTAATTTAGATGATGATCTAGATGATGCACCCGCTAATGTTGATGACAACACATCCACTAGTGCACCTTCAACTGAAATGCCTCATATTCCTCCTAGTATGAGACGAGGTCCAGCAAAACGATCATTAAAATCAGATGCATGGATATTTTTTGATAGGGACGTAGAGAATCACGTAACTAGATGTAAAATTTGTAAAGATGTTTTAAAATTAAAAACTGGAAAAGGTCACGGTGGGATGGGGGGTTTAATGATACACGTAGTAAGGGCTCATCCAGCTAGGTATGCCCAATACGAGGCTTCAAAACCGGGTGCGCAAACGCCCGCTCCATCGGGACAAGGTTCACATACTGATACTGTCCCGGACCAAGTACATGATCAAATTAACTCTATGACGGGGGGAATTGTAGGCCATAAATACAATAAACACAGAGATAGGGAATCAATAGCAAAATTAGTTGTTGTGGAGGGTTTGCCTTTTTTATTTCCTTCATCTCCCGATTTTATTCATTACATTAGAGATTTGTATAATCCTGCTTTTAACGATTTTTCTAGATCAACTGTTAAGAGAGATGTATTTAAATTTGCACATGAATATCAACATATTTACGTTATTCATTATATCATTTTAATGGCAAAGTGGCTATCAGTTCTTGCTTATGACTATAGAAAACCTATAACTTTATTTTTGCTATATACGAGCAACAAAGAAAAGAATATATAAAAAACTTGTCACGATTGACAACTACCTTATAGAAAAATTCCAGAAGAAGTACCCACTAGGTGGAATTCTTTATACGAGCAACTACTTGTTGCTTATGACTATAGAAAATCTATAACTTTATTTTTTAACTCTCATAATCAAAATCCAGCTTATATGGTTGTAGATAGCGATTGGATAAAAATTTCCGAACTTATTGTATTTTTAGAGAAATTTTTTCAAGCAACAAAAGAATTTTCCGATATATATTATCCTACTATTTCAACTATGTTGTTTTATATAACTCTAATATTTGTATTACTTATTGAATATATGGAAAAACCAGTTTACATGGTAGTTATTAAAAAAATATTTATCAAAATTAAAAAATATTTTATTTCTATTCCCACTATTTATATTATTGGTGTTGTATTAAATCCGACTATTAAAATAGACGGTACTAAATCACTTATTGAAACTATTTACGATTGTATAGAAGTACTACCACCTCCAAGTCCCAAAAATCCAAATCACCCACCACCTATTGAACAAACTAAAGAAGAAGTGTTGTCTAGCGTAGAAGACCAATGCAAAAAAGTATATAGGTTTTACCAACAAGAAAGTGTTAGTAACCTACCGGCTTCCATACCATCTTATTCTTCTTCTTCAACACAACATCACAAAAGACATGTTGTTTCTGCGGCTAGTATTGAAAGCCTCAGAAATAGAATGTGCGGTGTTGACACCCAATTTTGTCCCATCTTTTATGATTTTGTTCGTAATTTTTAATATTTTTGACACTTTTAAAATAATTTTAAAATACAGGCATATATGTGTGTATCCTCGTATTATTATTATTCGCATATTTTTATATCATTTTGCATTCTTATAATAATCATGAATTATCCAAAAATTCTATGTTATTTTATTCTCGCAAAATTGCATCGCATTTCCCTTTTATTAAGCATTAAACATTTTGCAAATATTATATTTTATTATTATTACGTCGTTATGTTATTTTAAATAATTCACATCTTTTACAAAAAAATATATATATATAATATCTTTTAAATATTAAACCCCTTTTATATTTTTCAATTCCTAACCCAATACAATTTCTACCCAACCTAAATTAAAACCCATTTTTTCGTCCAAAGCCCAATCCCCAAATTAAATTCCCACAAGCCCAATTCCCACAATCCAACAACCCACAAAACAAAACCCATTTTTTTCGTCCAAGCCCAAAACTCCCCAATTAAATTCCTTTATACCCAGCCCAAAACCGAAGCCCAACAACCATTCCCCATCACACAAAACAATTAAACCCAAAACCCAATTCCCACAACCCAAAACTCCAAGCCCAACAATTTAATTCCCCCAGGCCCAACCCGTCGCCCCAACCCGACTCACCCGACCAGTCGGCCCAAGCCCAACACCCTTCCCTTTAATTCTCCCCAAAACCCAAACAAAAAAAGCGAAAAATCGGAAAGAAAAAATCGAACCCTCCTTTCTCCCAAAATCGCCACGACCCACACCCCATACCTGGCGACCCCACGTCGCCGGTCACCTCACCCGACACCAACACCAACCCCTGCCACCACCAACTCCTCGCCACGACCCATACCCCTAAAACCCGCGACCCATGCCCCTCAAATCTGGATTTTTCTTTACCTTTAATTCGGATTCAAACTCGGACGTTGAGGGGGGCAGATACACCTATAAATACCCCCATGTTGTTCTTCATTTGAAAAAAAAAAGGAGGAGATGTTTCTGGGATTAAACAGATTTTGGGAGGATTTTGGAGTTCTTTTAGGTCCAAAGAAAAACACAAAAAGTGGGTCGATTTGTTCTTAATTTTCTTGTCATAAAATACTCCTTTTGGTTCTTAATTTCAATCCAAAATCCCTTTGTTCTTCACATTTTGGTTCGATTCGGGTCGGTCGTCGGTCAGTCGGGTCAACTGCCGGGCGGTCAGTTCAGTCGGGTTGAACATCGAAACAGAATTCTATTTCAGAGGAAGATCGAATTCGAAAATCTACAACAAATCGAATTCTAACATTTCCGAGCGGATTCGACGATTCAAACACGCCTCGGTTCGTTGTCCGGAGAAGGTCAAGAAACACATTCCTCTCGATTTGTTTTCTGTATTTTCGTGTGTTTGATGCTAATTTGCGGCCGATTATTCATGTGGTTGTGTTTTAATGCCTAAGTGTGTTAAGTGGTTAGCCTGTTTAATTACCTATTAAGATTTAGAAATGTCATGCTGTATTATTAAACTTATGCAGATTATGATATGAGGTGTATGTTGTCAGGTACTTGTTTAGGAGAGTTATGAATAGTTAGATGTTTGTGTGTGATACATATAGTGTTTCCACTGTTTAAGTTCATGACTAGTATTACATTTAACACAATATGTTAAGAATGTTGTTCAAAGATCTGCTCGGTGAAGTTATGATGTAAATTAGTTATATTTTATCATGACTAATATGATAAGGTCATTGTTCTCGCTTTAAAGGTCATGATCTGTGGTGATTAAGGTCCGAATATATGGTTATGCTTTGGTTTTCCTTTACATGTCCATCTGAAATCAATGTTAAGTAGGAATAAAGTTTGGTCTCTTTGAAGATTTAGATGTATGTCAACTTTTGCATATTTTTATCAAATGAGTAAGTGTTTAGATAGGTCGGGTTTAAATTCCTACTTTACGCTTAAATCTGCAGCTGAGTTCGGGGTAGTAAAATGGGATAAAGAAGTATTGTGTGTATGTGTATGGTTTACGGATTTTTGAGTTTCTTTTAATTGATTCATTCCTAATAGATGATCAGTTGTTTATCAGTTGTGGTATATGAGTATTTGACTTGTAATATACTAGATAATCAATCCAAGTATTTATGCCATGAGAATCGCCTACTTATGCCCAACACTTCATATTTAATCTTAACTATGTATGTGTTGACTTAAACTATGAAATGGTGACCTTTGGTGACTAGCCATGCCTACTTCATAAAGTGTGTTGTATGACCATCTGCATTATCCCGATAAAATATTGTCTTGCTCATGTGTGTACCGCTTTATGTGGATTCTTATGTGTCCATCCTATCCATGATCAAGATGCATGCCCTCATTGTTATCCCCGAGTAAACATTTGGTCATCTCTGTCGCCCCATATGTCCATTAGTCTAGTATATGCTTATCATATCTGCCTAAGTAATACCATACTTAGTGTATAACATAACCGAGACCACTGTGTTCATGCTTTGGTTTAAAAAATGATCCTGTATGTTTGGAATATCATATGTGGCTAGTGGTATAACTCATTTCTATGTGCTTTAAAGGGTCATTGAATTGTATGCTAGCTTTGATTAAGCGATGTTACTGCCTCAAAGATGTTACATTGACTAGTGTACAGACATGAATATGCCATATATGTGTAATTAGACCACCAGTGGTTCTGTATAATCTAAGATATTATTTCCAAAGAGTCAGTTAACTATTTCTGCATGTTAGTTATGTGTGATGAACTGAATATACCTTTGCCTTGCCTAGTAAGTCTAATAAGTATGATATAATATGAGTTATTCCTCTAAGTGTCAATATGTCCAATACATAATGTAAAAATGGTTGTGTGTGCTTAGTACAGCTTAAATGATTCTGTGCTCTTTGAAATTTTGTCTTAAATGAATATTTGCCCATCTCCATGTCCTAAATGTCTTCTGAACTAATCATCTATATGTCTTTATCTATCTAAATGCTAGATTGCATCCATGACAACATATAATTCCTTCTGAGTCATTTGGTTTACCATATTAGTATGTTAACTGATTTGGGCACATGTGTGTATTTAGCCATTCCCAAATTGATAGTTCCCTTGTTTGAAATTTTCTATTATATTGCTTAGCCTTTGAAAGTCGAGGCAAGCTTCGGGTTGGTTTAGCCTTCTTCGATAGCTGCCATGCCTAAGGTTCTAGAAACCTTTTGAATCTTGTCATGACATCGGAAATGAATGGTGGTAGCCCCCTTGATCTTCTTATCTTTCAAATTTGAAGTTTAGAGTGATTGGTCTTTAAGTTGACCTTCCCTTTGTCTTTCTTTGTGCTACCAATAGTTGTGGTATCCACCGCACCTTGAGATTCTGGATATATGTCATCTTTAAATAGTTACGGTTATGGGTTTTGTTGCATTTTGGTCAGCCGATTACTGAGATCGCGATTCTTTGCAATACTTGGGCCGACATCGCACTTTTGAGCCATTATTCGCTGCTGCGTTTGCCGCGCCACATTTCTGCAATCTGGACCATTTACACTTCTTTTCTAAGCATTTTATCGCTGCATTTTGAGCTCATTTGATGTCTTATCACCTGCTGTGTTTTCAACACAATTGTCGCTGTTTTCTTGGCTAAAGCACGCTACTTTAAATTTGTTCGGACACCCATCGCTTCTGCGTTTCTAACCCACTCTGCGTTATTTTAAAACCCAATTGTCGCTTTGTTTTTCTCAAAACAATTTGGTTCAAAATCGCTTTGGACAACCGCAATATTTCGACTTTCTTGCTTTCTTGTTTTGAATAAATACCGCGTCTGTTCGGGCTGTTTTTGTTTGATTTGCTCCCGCTTTGATTACCCATCGCTTCGCGTTTCCAGCCCATTATTGCGTTATTTTAAAACCCGTTTCTTGTCTTTGTTTCTTGGTAAAGCTTGATCGCTTTAACTTTGTTTTCTGTTTTGATTCTTTGCTCGATTTGATTCTTGTTTCTTGTCTTTACCGCTTTTCTTGTTTTAAAATAAACACCGCACCTTTCAGATATTGCTTTCTGTTTCACCCTTTGTTTCAAAGATTAAAATTATCGTTCTCTTCGCTTTATCGCTTTAAACTAAACACCGTCATTTTGGAAACTGTTTTTACGCCTGCTTTTTACGCTCGCTATGCTCGCTGTTGTTTCTGCTCCGATTTAAAATTTTACTGATTTGAACACGATACTACATCGCCGATGAAAAATATCCGTCGATTTTGAGGCCTACGGTTGCAAAGACGGAAATATAACTCGGGCAAGGATGAAGACTTAAACCTTTTATCCGAGATCAACATGTTTAGTAGGCGATGTGACTAAAATAACCAACAAGTTATATATTCGCAGCCACGACGTGATTATAGTGATCTTTTTTATTCCACCCGAGAGACCGACACGTTTAGTAGGCGAGGCAATCAAAAATAAACTACATTAGTCATATGTTTGCAGCCACGACGTGATTGGAATGTTCTTTTCAAAATTTAAGTTCGAGCCCTCCGCGATCAAAACATTCATTGTTTTGAATACGGATATGAAGTTATTCGTATTTAACTGCTTTCTAACCGTTTGTTATTGATGACTTGCGAGGGACTAAAGTAAATAAAGGCAATTATTCCTCGGAGTTTATTTATTGTTATTTCTTTCTTTAATTCAGTTTTTATTCCGCTTTGTATTGTAATATTATTTATCGCACTTATGTAATTATTGAAATGCTTAGAATAGGCAAACTTAGGATTTATTCATAGGTTAGTTTAAGATTTGAAACCCGTCGCTAGCTTATTTGTAGGCTCGCAAACTTAGAAATCCTTCGCTAGTTTATTTATTTTAGGCTCAAATCACGCAATTCAAGATTTTCAAAATAACTTTTGTCATCTTTTATTTTACTTTATTAATCATCTTGAATAAGTTTATCTTTTGTCAATTTACAATTTCATGATTCCCAAAATTTTGCTTCTTTGGCATTATAAAGAATTTATTGTCACAAATGCATGTTTTCTAAAAACTTTACATGTATCTTTCTTTTATGTCATCCGAATACGTATTTGTATAAAATGCATCATATTTACTTGTATAAAATGCATCATATTTGCAAACATCTTTTATCTATTATATTTGTAAAACATGTATTTTTCTAGCAATAATTAACCTGAGTTTTACCGGATAACCGCAAGTTAGCGGATCTTAAAGGATGCCTAACCCCTTCCCTTTAGGATAATAAAGAACCCTTGCCTAGAATCTCACTAGTTTCGCAGACCATAAAATTGGAGTTTACATTGCAGCACTTAGTTTAAATATTTAGGTGTCCTAATTCACCGTAAAAAATAATTAGGTGGCGACTCCTCAATCCTTTACCCAGGAATCACCCCATACGTCCGAGCTCCGCTTTGACCCGAGCGAGGTCAAAATAGGGCGCGACAGCATGGCGACTCCACTGGGGATATTCAGGTTCTTAACCATAACAAGTTCAGGTTAATCATTATTGTGCTTTATATTGCTCCTTATTTGATCTATTATTTTTAATTATTTTCTGTTGAAATTTTGTATGCATAAACTGCTTTAATTACTATATTCTCTTACTGCTTATCTTAAATTGGCATTTCGCTCATATTTCTTCCACTCTGGAAAATTGACACTATCACACATTACACGCGAGGTGTGTTTTGCGCACCCGCAAATTTCTTTCAATCTACCAAATTTTAGGAGAGTTGGCGTATGCGCGGAGTGACCGGACCATCTGGTGGCCGCGTAGCCTTCTCACTCGAGTAGTCCGCTCGGGAACCTTGTGTCTAGTCAGCCAAATCTTAGAAAAATTAAGATAGAGCTATACCACCCTTTATTTTAAGTCATGCATGCATACACCTTAGGTGGGTCGATCCTTGGTATCGACTCCACAATTAAGAAATCCGCCAAAGATGTCTACGGGTCTCACAACCCAACGACCAATCATCATATTATGTGTAGCGTGATAAGGATAGACTAATCCAAGACTAATCATGACATCTTTGAAATTGGAAAATGTACATTCATTTTGTCTCATTTCCGACAAAGCATTGCAGTTTAGCTGCTTGGATCAAATCTGTCGTAATCCCGCATATCTGGCGTTTAGGCCCACCTCCGGCATAAGGGAGGCCCCATGCATATTAGGATGCGCATTTAATTGTCTTACAATCATTTTGTTATTTTCTACTGCTTTCCACTATGTGTATATTATTTGAATCAATAATTACTCACCTTATACTAATTTGGTTTTCTTCATTTTTCAGGAGATTCATTTTTGCCTTATTTATTTCCCCAAAAGTTGATTCGTGTTGACTAAAACTGGCGGAGCACCCCATCTGTTATTTTCCAATCATGCCTATCCAAATTGTATTAGTACTTAATGAAAAAATGCAATTTAAATTGAGGCCTGAATCGCATTTATGCATTTTAATGTATTTTTGCCTCCACCTTTTGAAAGCTTAAAATGACAAATCTACATTGCTTTTGCTATTTTAAAATCTGCTTTGTTTAATAATTTTCCTTTCTTTTTTTCATCATGCAAACTAATTTGTCGGCAGTATATGACATATAATGAAACAAGCAAACAAGGTCCCAAACAAGCAAGGCTTCGAAGAGTATGAGGAAGACTCGCAACCAGAAGAATTGACAGAGGAATTGGAACACTTTGAGAATAAACCAAAGCCAAATTTAGAAGAAACTGAGGCAATAAATTTGGGGGATGCAGAAAATGTGAAAGAAACAAGAATCAGCGTCCATCTGAACGCCCCACAAAGGAAAGAACTGACGGATCTTTTGAGGCAATATATCGACGTATTTGCTTGGTCTTATGACGAGATGCCAGGATTGAGCACGGATATTGTTTCGCATAGATTGCCTATCGATCCATCTTACCCTCCGGTGAAACAAAAACCAAGGAAAATCAAGCTGATTTGAGTTTAAGGGTCAAGGAAGAGGTGTCCAAGCAATTCGACGCAAAGGTCATTCGGTCACAAGATACCCGACTTGGTTGGCCAACATTGTACTGTGCCAAAGAAAGATGGAAAGATACGAGTGTGCGTGGATTATCGGGATCTCAACAAGGCCACCAGAAGGATGACTTCCCTCTTCCAAATATTCACATACTCATTGACAACCGTGCAAAGCATGAGTTACAATCATTTGTTGATTGCTTTCTTTGGTTACCACCAAATCTTGATGGATGAGGAAGATGCAGAGAAGACAAAGATTCACTACACCTTGGGGGTATCTTTGTTATCGAGTAATGCCGTTCGGACTCAAGAATGCGGTGCCACCTACATGAGGGTCATGACTACCATTTTCATGATATGATCCACAAAGAAATAGAGGTCTACGTAGATGACGCTATTATCAAGTCGCGAAGGACTTGAGATCACTTAATGATTTAGAGAAGTTTTTGACCGACCGAGGCGGTATAACCTGAGTTAAATCCCGCAAAGTGCGCATTTGGTGTCCCCGCTGGGAAGGCTGTTGGGTTTCATTGTAAGTAGAAGGGTATTGAATTGGACCCTCGAAGGTAAAACTATTCAAGACTTGCCTCCTCCAAAGAGTCGAAGGGCGTAATGAGTTTCCTTGGTCGCCTCAACTACATCAGCGAGTTCATAGCACAATCAGCGGTGATATGTGAGCCAATATTCAAGCTCTTTGAAGAAAGACGCTGCTACCAAGTGGACATCGGATTGCCAAAGAAGCTTTCGATAGAATCAAAGAATACTTGTCTAACCCACTGCTTTGGTGCCTCCAGAACCGGAAGGCCGTTCTTTGTTATATCATGTACGTGTTAGAAAATGCATTTGGGTGCGTCTTTGGGACAACATGACGAAACAGGAAAGAAGGAGCGAGGCCATATACTACCTAAGCAAGAAGTTCACACCGTATGAAGCTCGGTATACTTTGCTGGAACGCACTTGTTGTGCCTTAACGTGGATTGCACAAAAGTTTAGACATTATCTGTCTGCATATACCACTTATCTCATCTCAAGGATGGACCCGCTCAAATACATCTTTCAGAAGCCCATGCCCACTGGAAAGCTAGCAAAGTGGCAAATCTTGCTAAGTGAGTTCGATATCATATATGTCACCCAAAAGGCTATCAAAGGACAAGCACTAGCCGACCATCTTGCTGAAAATCCTGTGGATGAAGAATACATGCCTCTCCGGACTTATTTTCCGGACGAGGAGGTACTGTTTGTTGGAGAAGACATCTCAGAAGAGTACCCGGGTTGGAGAATGTTCTTCGACGGAGCTGCAAACTTCAAAGGGGTTGGTATTGGAGCAGTTTTGATTTCAGAATCAGGTCAACACTACCCAATTTCGGCAAAACTCCGATTTCCATGCACCAACAATATGGCGGAATATGAAGCTTGTGTACTCGGACTTAGAATGGCCGTTGATATGAACATTCAAGAACTGTTGGTTATAGGTGATTCGGACTTATTGATTCATCAGGTGCAAGGCGAATGGGCGACCAAGAACGGAAGATACTTCCTTACGCATTGCGTGAAAGAATTATGCAAAAAATTCAGCAAGATAGAATTCAAGCATATCCCACGAACTCAAAACGAGTTCGCTGATGCTCTGGCAACACTGTCCTCCATGATTCAACATCCAGATAAGAACTACATTGATCCCATCAAGGTGAGCTTATCGGATCAGCCGGCATATTGTTTCAACATAGATGAAGAGTCGGATGGAAAGCCTTGGTACCACGACGTTAAGAGATATCTCAAGATAGGTGAATATCCAGAAGGCATAACCAGTATACAAAAGAGGACACTTAGGAGGTTAGCAAACCATTTCTTCATAAACGGAGAAATCCTTTATCGGAGGACTCCAGATCTCGGTTTGTTAAGATGTGTTGATGCTCGAGAGGCAAGCAGTTTAGTTGAAGAGATACACGGAGGAACGTGCGGGCCTCATATGAATGGCTTCACTTTGGCAAAGAAGATTCTAAGAGCAGGATACTTTTGGATGACCATGGAAACAGATTGCATCCACTTCGTGCAAAGATGCCATCGATGTCAGATTCATGGTGATCTAATCAAGGTACCCCCTAACGAACTCAATGTGACGAGCTCTCCTTGGCCATTCGCAGCTTGGGGCATGGATGTCATTGGCCCTATCGAACCTGCCGCATCAAATGGACACAGATTTATTCTAGTGGCAATTGACTATTTCACAAAGTGGGTAGAAGCATCGTCCCACAAGTCAGTAACAAAGAAAGTGGTAGTTGATTTTGTCCGCAATAACATCATTTGTCGATTTGGAATCCCTGAGTCGATTATAACAGACAATGGGGCTAATCTCAACGATGTCGATGAATGAGATATGCGAGAAGTTTAAGATCACTCACCGCAATTCCACTGCATCGACCTCGGATGAGCGGAGCGGTCGAGCGACCAACAAAAACATCAAAAGAATACTACGAAAGATGATTGATAATTACAAGCACTGGCATGAGCATCTGCCTTTTGCACTTTTGGGATATCGCACTACCGTCAAGACTTCTACTGGGGCAACGCCGTATCTATTGGTCTATGGAACAGAAGCTGTGTTACCAGCAGAAGTGGAAATACCATATTTGAGAATTATCCAAGAAGCCGAAATAACGGCGAAATGGATCTGAATCAGACGAACAATTGATCTTTGATTGATGAAAAGCGATTGAACGCGATGCGCCACGGACAACTTTATCAAAACAGAATGGCCAAAGCTTTCAACAGGAAAGTAAAACCAAGGACTTTCGAACCGGGGCAATTGGTGCTAAAACGAATATTCCCGCACCAAAATGAAGCTAAAGGAAAATTCGCACCTAACTGGCAAGGGCCTTATATGGTTCACCGGGTGTTGACTGGATGAGCGTTAATCTTAGCTGAAATGGACGGTGAAGTATGGCCAAAAGCTATCAACGCGGATGCAGTGAAAAGATACTACATTTAGGATTTTTTTTGTGTAATGCATTTCTTGTGTTGTAAAAAATTGCGCTCCCAGGCGGGATACGCAAAGAACCCATGTCGGATTCCGTTTCCTAGATGGCAAATTTCCCCAAAAACACATTTCTTTGTAACATGAACTACGTTATGACCTGATTCCCTCGGCGGGATACGTAGGCGGCCACATCGGCTTCGGTCCCATTTTAGAAAATCCTTACAATCCCCTTTTGCTTGTAATGAACTACGTCACGACCTGATTCCCTCATGGGGATAAGTAGGCGGCCTAAATCGGCTTCGATCCCACCATTAGGAAATATTTTCTCCTTTATCTCACAAAAGACAAAATGCACCCATCTGATCACCCTGATAGGGCAGGCAAGAAATCTACACAAGTCCGTTCAAAAGATCGTCATTCTCATATATCGACATCGGGCATTTTTAAGGGATCACTTGCCAGAGGGACGCCAGATAAACATGGAAAACCATCGGCAAACTAAGTCTTGACCAGAGAATTTTGGATAAGACGTTTGCTTTGTTTCACCGCATGTCACTGCTCGACAGACATTTATATATATATATATATATATATATATATATATATATATATATATATATATATATATATATATATATATATATATATATATACACATATATATATATATGCAGTATTTCTTATAAGCAAATTATTTTTCAACAAACATTTTTCATCAAAATTCGATAGAATTTTTATGTTTCTATTTTTTAAGATGCATTTCTACAAATTGTTTTTGGATGTTTTCATTAACGGCTGGCCAAGACTGGGAAGCAGAGAGGGGCTACGGGTCCGAGTTAGCAGGACATACAAATACCAAGACCGAAGCTACAAAGTCAACGCGAATCAACTCCCCCCTCCCAAAACTCATAAATTTATTTAAGTCTGAGTTCTTCAGTCGAAAACATCAGAGAAGCTGCAACATTTATGAGCAGATTCGCAAGGGCCTCCGCATCGCAACTCACTACAAGAATCACTTTCCTGTTTGGAGATTGTACAAAGGCGTCATGTTAAACTACATGTTCCCAACCGTGTTGTGTCCACGGAAAGAACGGTATTTCGACTTACAGGGTCGCATTCTCATCTACTCAACTTTTGCATCGCTTATGTCCACACATTAACTATCATGGCACGGCAATAGGGCCCCACTTTACATTACGTCAACACGACGACACAAATCAGGCGCCCACCTTCTAATGCGGGTATGTTTTAAATCAGGCGCCCACCTTCTAATGCGGGTATGTTTTAAATCAGGCGCCCACCTTCTAATGCGGGTATTTAAATTTAAATCAGGCGCCCACCTTCTAATGCGGGTATGTTTTAAATCAGGCGCCCACCTTCTAATGCGGGTATGTTTTAAATCAGGCGCCCACCTTCTAATGCGGGTATTTAAATTTCAGTCAGGCGCCCACCTCCTAATGCGGGTATTTAAATTTGATCAGCGCCCACCTTCTAATACTGGTATGTTTTAAATCAGCGCCCACCTTCTAACGCGGGTATGTTTTAAATCAGCGCCCACCTTCTAACGCGGGTATGTTTTAAATCAGCGCCCACCTTCTAACGCGGGTATGTTTTAAATCAGCGCCCACCTTCTAACGCGGTATGTTTTAAATCAGCGCCCACCTTCTAACGCGGGTATGTTTTAAATCAGCGCCCACCTTCTAACGCGGTATGTTTTAAATCAGCGCCCACCTTCTAACGCGGTATGTTTTAAATCAGCGCCACCTTCTAACGCGGTATGTTTTAAATCAGCGCCCACCTTCTAACGCGGTATGTTTTAAATCAGCGCCCACCTTCTAACGCGGGTATGTTTTAAATCAGCGCCCACCTTCTAACGCGGGTATGTTTTAAATCAGCGCCCACCTTCTAACGCGGGTATGTTTTAAATCAGCGCCCACCTTCTAATGCGGTATGTTTTAAATCAGCGCCCACCTTCTAACGCGGTATGTTTTAAATCAGCGCCCACCTTCTAACGCGGGTATGTTTTAAATCAGCGCCCACCTTCTAACGCGGGTATGTTTTAAATCAGCGCCCACCTTCTAACGCGGTATGTTTTAAATCAGCGCCCACCTTCTAACGCGGTATGTTTTAAATCAGCGCCCACCTTCTAACGCGGTATTTAAATTTGATCAGCGCCCACCTCCTAATGTGGGTATGTTTTAAATCAGGCGCCCACCTTCTAATGCGGGTATATTTTAAATCAGGCGCCCACCTCCTAATGCGGGTATTTTATTTTAAAACAGGCGCCCACCTTCTAATGCGGGTACTTTATTTTAAAGTGTAAACAGGCGCCCGCCAACGCCATCATCTGCACAACATTAAGCAACGACATCATTTCAACTTACAAAGTCATATTCTCACATACATATCTTATGCATTGTTATACACTAACTTTTATCTTAGCTCGGTCCATGTGAATTGAATCGGCGTGGAGCTTTCACTTAACATGGAACTATATCTCACGGCAAACCAAGGCAATTTGGTCAAACGACCTACTTCGAACGTCGATCCGCTCTTTCCCATTAATTTCTCGTGTCTGCGACCAGTGTCATCCTAAGTCGACACTGGGGCATTGTTTCTTGAATGTGCACCATCTTTTTGCAACTTCTATACCCCTCGGGATTCTATTTCTTACCATGCAGTCCCGAGGATCAGGGCAAAATTGGCTACTCAGTCAACTTTCTTTGGCCGAAAACTCTTTCATCGTCTCCGTCCAAAGAGGGGCATCTGTTGACACCCAATTTTGTCCCATCTTTTATGATTTTGTTCGTAATTTTTAATATTTTTGACACTTTTAAAATAATTTTAAAATACAGGCATATATGTGTGTATCCTCGTATTATTATTATTCGCATATTTTTATATCATTTTGCATTCTTATAATAATCATGAATTATCCAAAAATTCTATGTTATTTTATTCTCGCAAAATTGCATCGCATTTCCCTTTTATTAAGCATTAAACATTTTGCAAATATTATATTTTATTATTATTACGTCGTTATGTTATTTTAAATAATTCACATCTTTTACAAAAAAATATATATATATAATATCTTTTAAATATTAAACCCCTTTTATATTTTTCAATTCCTAACCCAATACAATTTCTACCCAACCTAAATTAAAACCCATTTTTTCGTCCAAAGCCCAATCCCCAAATTAAATTCCCACAAGCCCAATTCCCACAATCCAACAACCCACAAAACAAAACCCATTTTTTTCGCCCAAGCCCAAAACTCCCCAATTAAATTCCTTTATACCCAAATCCAAAACCAAGGCTCCAACAACCATTCCCATCACCCAAAACAATTAAACCCAAAACCCAATTCCCACAACCCAAAACTCCAAGCCCAACAATTTAATTCCACTGTGCCCAACCCGTCGCCTCTAACCCGACTCACCCTAATCTGTCGGCCCAAGCCCAACACCCCTTCCCTTTTAATTCTCCCCCAAAACCCAAACCAAAAAAAAAACAGAAAATCAGAAAGAAAAAAAATCGAACCCTCCCTTTCTCCCAAAATCGCCGCCGACCCCACACCCCCCATACCGGCGACCCCACGTCGCCGGTCACCTCACCCGACACCAACACCAACCCCCTGCCACCACCAACTCCTGTCACTTCGACCCATACCCCTAAAACCCGCGACCCATGCCCCTCAAATCCGGATTTTTCTTTACCTTTAATTCGAATTCAAACTCGAACGTTGAGGGGTGCAAATACACCTATAAATACCCCCATGTTGTTCTTCATTTGAAAAAAAAAAGGAGGAGATTTTTCGGGGGGATTAAACAGATTTTGGGAGGATTTTTTGGAGTTCTTTTCGGGTCCAAAGAAAAACACAAAAAAGGGGTCGATTTGTTCTTAATTTTCTTGTCATAAAATACTCCTTTTGGTTCTTAATTTCAATCCGAAAATCCCTTTGTTCTTCACATTTTGGTTCGATTGAATTCGGGTCGTCGTCGTCGGGTGGGTCAACTGGGGTCAGTTCAGTCGGGTTGAACATCGAAACAATTCTATTTCAGAGGAAGATCGATTGAAAATCTACAACAAATCAGAATTCTAACATTTCCGAGCGGATTCGACGATTCGAAACACGCCTCGGTTCGTTGTCCGGAGAAGGTCAGTAAAACACATTCCTCTCGATTTGTTTTCTGTATTTTCGTGTGTTTGATGCTAATTCTGTGCTGATTATTCATGTGGTTGTGTTTTAATGCCTAAGTGTGTTAAGTGGTTAGCCCTGTTTAATTACCTATTAAGATTTAGAAATGTCATGCCTGTATTATTAAACTTATGCAGATTATGATATGAGGTGTATGTTGTCAGTACTTGTTTAGGAGAGTTATGAATAGTTAGATGTTTGTGTGTGATACATATAGTGTTTCCACCTGTTTAAGTTCATGACTAGTATTACATTTAACACAATATGTTAAGAATGTTGTTCAAAGATCTGCTCGCTGAAGTTATGATGTAAATTAGTTATATTTTATCATGACTAATATGATAAGGTCATTGTTACGCTTTAAAGGTCATGATCTGTGGTGATTAAGGTCCGAATATATGGTTATGCTTTGGTTTTCCTTTACATGTCCGTCTGAAATCAATGTTAAGTAGGAATAAAGTTTGGTCTCTTTGAAGATTTAGATGTATGTCAACTTTTGCATATTTTTATCAAATGAGTAAGTGTTTAGATAGGCTCGGGTTTAAATTCCTACTTTTCGCTTAAATCTGCAGCCTGAGTTCAGTGGTAGTAAAATGGGATAAAGAAGTATTGTGTGTATGTGTATGGTTTACGGATTTTTGAGTTTCTTTTAATTGATTCATTCCTAATAGATGATCAGTTGTTTATCGGTTGTGGTATATGAGTATTTGACTTGTAATATACTAGATAATCAATCCAAGTATTTATGCCATGAGAATCGCTTACTTATGCCCAACACTTCATATTTAATCTTAACTATGTATGTGTTGACTTAAACTATGAAATGGTGACCTTTGGTGACTAGCCATGCCTACTTCATAAAGTGTGTTGTATGACCATCTGCATTATCCCGATAAAATATTGTCTTGCTCATGTGTGTACCGCTTTATGTGGATTCTTATGTGTCCATCCTATCCATGATCAAGATGCATGCCCTCATTGTTATCCCTGAGTAAACATTTGGTCATCTCTGTCATGCCCCATATGTCCATTAGTCTAGTATATGCTTATCATATCCGCCTAAGTAATACCATACTTAGTGTATAACATAACCGAGACCCTGTGTTCATGCTTTGGTTTAAAAATGATCCTGTATGTTTGGAATATCATATGTGGCTAGTGGTATAACTCATTTCTATGTGCTTTAAAGGGTCATTGAATTGTATGCTAGCCTGATTAAGCGATGTTACGCTTCAAGATGTTACATTGACTAGTGTACAGCATGAATATGCCATATATGTGTAATTAGACCACCAAAGTGGTTCTCAGATAATCTAAGATATTATTTCCAAAGAGTCAGTTAACTATTTCTCGCATGTTAGTTATGTGTGATGAACTGAATATACCTTTGCCTTGCCTAGTAAGTCTAATAAGTATGATATAATATGAGTTATTCCTCTAAGTGTCAATATGTCCAATACATAATGAGAAAAATGGTTGTGTGTGCTTAGTACAGCTTAAATGATTACGTGCTCTTTGAAATTTTGTCTTAAATGAATATTTGCCCATCTCCATGTCCTAAATGTCTTGAACTAATCATCTATATGTCTTTATCTATCTAAATGCTAGATTGCATCCATGACAACATATAATTCCTTCTGAGTCATTTGGTTTACCATATTAGTATGTTAACTGATTTGGGCACATGTGTGTATTTAGCCATTCCCAAATTGATAGTTCCCTTGTTTGAAATTTTCTATTATATTGCTTAGCCGGCTGAAAGTCGAGGCAAGCTTCGGGTTGGGTTTAGCCTTCTTCGATAGCCTGCCATGCCTAAGGTTCTAGAAACCTTTGAATCTTGTTGCGGCATCGGAAATGAATGGTGGTAGCCCCCTTGATCTTCTTATCTTTCAAATTTGAAGTTTAGAGTGATTGGTCTTTAAGTTGACCTTCCCTTTGTCTTTCTTTGTGCTACCAATAGTTGTGGTATCCATTTGCACCTTGAGATTCTGGATATATGTCATCTTTAAATAGTTACGGTTATGGGTTTTGTTGCATTTTGGTCAGCCGATTCTCGAGATCGCCAGTCGCAATACTTGGGCCGACATCGCACTTTTGAGCCATTATTCGCTGCTGCGTTTGTCGCGCCACCGCTGCAACTGACCATTTACACTTCTTTTCTAAGCATTTTACCGCTGCATTTTGAGCTCATTTGATGTCTTATCACCGCTGTGTTTTCAACACAATTCTTCGCTGTTTTCTTGGCTAAAAGCTCGCTACTTTAGGTCAAGCTTTGATGACCGCTTCGCTGCGTTTCTAACCCACTCATCAAGTATTTTTAAAACCCAATTGTCGCTGCTTTTTTCTACCGAAAACAAATTGGTTCAAAACCGCTGACAACCGCAATATTTCGACTTTCTTGTTTCTTGTTTTGAATAAATACCGCGTCTGTTGGTATTGTTTTTCTTTCGCTTGCTCCCGTTTCAGATTACCCATCGCTTCGCGTTTCACCCATTATTGCGTTATTTTAAAACCCATTTGTCTTTGTTTCTTGGTAAACAATCGCTTTAACACTGCTTTTTTCTGTTTCGCCATCGCTCGATTTCAGACATCAAGCATCGTCTTTACTGCTTTTTCTTGCTTTTAAAATAAACACCGCGACCTTTCGAGATATTGCTTTCTGTTTCACCATCTGTTTCAAAGATTAAAATTACCGTTCTCTTGTTTCTTGCTTTTAAACTAAACACCGCGTCATTTTCGAGCTGTTTTTACGCCTCGCTTTTTACGCTCATCGCTATCAAGCTATCTGCTGTTTCGTTCGATTTAAAATTTTCTTGATTTGAACACGATACTACACCGGCCGATGAAAAATATCCGTCGATTTTGAGACCTACACAGATGCAAAGACGGAAATATAACTTCTGGGCAAGGATGAAGACTTAAACCTTTTATCCGAGATCAACATGTTTAGTAGGCGAGGTGACTAAAATAACCAACAAGTTATATATTCGCAGCCACGACGTGATTATAGTGATCTTTTTTATTCCACCCGAGAGACCGACACGCGTTTAGTAGGCGAGGCAATAAAAATAAACTACATTAGTCATATGTTTGCAGCCACGACGTGATTGGAATGTTCTTTTCAAAATTTAAGTTCGAGCCCTCCGCGATCAAAACATTCATTGTTTTGAATACGGATATGAAGTTATTCGTATTTAACTGCTTTCTAACCGCTTGTTATTGATGACTTGGGGACTAAAGTAAATAAAGGCAATTATTCCTGAGTTTATTTATTGTTATTTCTTTCTTTAATTCAGTTTTATTCCGCTTTGTATTGTAATATTATTTATCGCACTTATGTAATTATTGAAATGCTTAGAATAGGCAAACTTAGGATTTATTCATAGGTTAGTTTAAGATTTGAAACCCGTCGCTAGCTTATTTGTAGGCTCGCAAACTTAGAAATCCTTCGCTAGTTTATTTATTTTAGGCTCGTCACGCGAATTCAAGATTTTCAAAATAACTTTTGCCATCTTTTATTTTACTTTATTAATCATCTTGAATAAGTTTATCTTTTGTCAATTTACAATTTCATGATTCCCAAAATTTTGCTTCTTTGGCATTATAAAGAATTTATTGTCACAAATGCATGTTTTCTAAAAACTTTACATGTATCTTTCTTTTATGTCATCCGAATACGTATTTGTATAAAATGCATCATATTTACTTGTATAAAATGCATCATATTTGCAAACATCTTTTATCTATTATATTTGTAAAACATGTATTTTTCTAGCAATAATTAACCTGAGTTTTACCGGATAACCGCAAGTTAGCGGATCTTAAAGGATGCCTAACCCCTTCCCTTTAGGATAATAAAGAACCCTTGCCTAGAATCTCACTAGTTTCGCAGACCATAAAATTAGAGTTTACATTGCAGCACTTAGTTTAAATATTTAGGTGTCCTAATTCACCGTAAAAAATAATTAGGTGGCGACTCCTCAATCCTTTACCCAGGAATCACCCCATACGTCCGAGCTCCGCTTTGACCCGAGCGAGGTCAAAATAGGGCGCGACATGCGGCCGTACCGCTACTAACCAAATTAGCGAGTTTGATATTTTTGTTTTGCAGGGTTCTGTACCATACCAAGCAGTTCTCAATGAAGAAGGACATGAAGACTTGCTGAAATACTGGAGGGGGAATGAAAAGACATTTCCGACACTTTCAATGATGGCCCGAGATGTTTTGAACATTCAAGCGTCATCAACTGCATCTGAAAGTGCTTTTTCTGCTAGCAGATATCAAATAGGAGACCACAGACACTCATTAGCCGGAGACAGCTTGGAGATTGTAGTATTATTCAGAGATTGAATACGAGCGGAGCGGAGAAGGTGTGGTCAATCGGAGATCAACGAAGAAGAAGACGAAAACTACAACGAAATCTTATCCGAAGGTGGTGGAAGCGACGTGGATCAATTTGACCAACAAATACCAATTCCAATCGAAGAACCACAAGAAGTTATCAAGAAACTTGAACAGGTTTTTTTAAGAATGTAATTTTTTTAATTGCAATTTTATAATGTAATTTGCAACTTTTGGACAACACCACAAAGTTGCAATTTCGACAATTGTATTTGTATTACAAAAAGTTCATATGTCTATTAAATAATATAAGAGGCACAAAAACAGTCTTGGGATGTTTTTATTACACTCTTTTGTCTTGTTTAATTATTGAGTTTTTTATACATATGTTATTAAAAAAAAAAAAAAACCGCCCGGATCCCGCCCCGACCCGATCCCGACGGGATCGGGACGGGACTTCGGCAAATCCCGCCAAACCCGCCAGCCCCGGCCGGCCAAACCCGAGCCCGACCCAAAGTAATTAAGACGTGAATGTTGACTAGTCAAAATTGGAGGTTGGAATTGGAGAGAACAATAATATGAAAGACAAATAGGCAGCCTCTGGAAACATAGAGAAAAGAAAGGCTACAAGTTGCGTTTTCTTATTTTTGCCCCAATCTAAAGAAAGGTAAAATCTTATTCATATGGAATGTTTATATATCAAGTAATAATTTAGCAATTAAAGTATAAATTAAGATATATTTTATTATTTATTAAATTGATATAAACATTAAATACGGATAAAATTTTAGGCGAAAAAGACTTTATCTTTGTAGCTACTTAAAGAAGGGCCACCCATACCCATAAAGCCACTTATCTATATGAGAATCTTGACTTTGTGTGCCCCAATCCATCCATTTCCATTATTGCCTTCTCATTAAGCATATCCTAATTATTAGCCAATCAATTGAAATTAATAAAAGAAAAAGAAGAATTATGTGTGATTACGAATATATGTTTATTTTGTGAGGCTACAATACTGTTGTATTTTATTATTTTAAATATATAATTATATCTTTATGGTTATTAAATTTTATTAAAAAAACATATCGTCTCTTAGAATAGAATATTCATATATAAAGAGTAACCCGATGCACTAAGTTTCTACTATGCGTGGGATCCGGAGAAAGGCTGGACCACAAGGATATATTATACGCAACCATACACTGCATTTCTGCAAGAGGTTGTTTCTACTAATTTAAATATAATATATATTTTATATAAAAGGACAAACAACACACTTTTTTCATTAATTAACAACACCTAGTGTAACTCTATAAGTGGGGTCCGAGGGTGTATATGCGGACCTTACCCTACCTTGGAAAGGTAGAAAGATTGTTTCTGATAGACAATGCTCAAGTAAAGCATTCTAAAACAGTTTTGAAAAGGAAATATAGTAATGAAAAGTCATGTAAAAAATAATAGAGAAAAAACAATTACAACAATAACAAATTATACGATCACTGAATCAAAACAAACATGTAACAATAAAAATGGAAGAATGAGATAATACAAGGTACTAACCTTATGCCTTAATATATATTAATAGAAAAATTAAATATATTAAATCAGATATAACATGGATCAAAATCAAAATTTAGTGATATATTATAATGATGTAATTGTGCCTAATATAATTATTAACTTTCTATATAATGATGTAATGTAATATGTATACTTGGATAGATAAGAATCTGATACCCACCTCCCACAAGCCATGACCAGTAAAGGTTCGTTTTGTTGGAAACAAGTTAACTCAAGATTAATTATCTCAAAATTAGTTATTTATCCTGTAGGAATAAAGATACACTATAATCTCATGATAACTAATCCAACATTAGTTATATCATAATTTTATCTCAACTAAATATAAGATAAACTCATCTCAAATTTAATTATGAAATTAATTATCCCTAATTCCTAATACCAAACGAGCTCTAATTTAGTGTCCACTTTACAGGTTATACAGTAGGATGAAAATTCGCGGAGGGCTTGACTGTAATATCCTAAAACTAACAGGGGCAAATCCGTCATTACATATTCTATAAATACACAACGGTTTCGTCTATATTCCTTCCACAATAATAATAATAATAATAATCCTGTGAAATCTTCTCCTCTCACATTAATTTTTTTTTCTAGGGTTTCAACAATTAAATTTGCCTGTAAGTAATTCTTTAATTATTTGAATTTATAGTTTCTGTTTGGTTAATAGTATTTGTTTTTTATTGAATTTGTTTGCCGATTTATTCGTTTTCGTTGATGTAGGATTTATTTATTAGTCTTGGAGGTTGATTTTTAATTTATTCGGAGATAGTCAGATCTAAACAAGTTTTGGAAGTTGATATTGTGAATATTTTCATGCAGTTTCTTATCCTTCGATTTCTGTTACCATCTACTGTCGCTTGTTATTGGCTTTGCATACTCTATTGTTGTAGTTGTTGTTCTATTGGCTTTGCATACTGTATTGTTGTAGTTGTTGTTCTTTTCCTTGTTGATTTGCTTTGTTTTTGCTTATCTTGAACCGAGAGTCTATGGGATACAGCCTCCCTACTCCTCCCAAGGGTAAGTTCTGCGTACACTCTATGCTCCCCTCCCCAGACTCCACTTGTGAAACTACATTGGGTATGTTGTTGTTGATATTGTGAGTATTTTATATATTTATATTTCATCATTCCTATTGATTTCTCAATTGTAACTGTTATATTCTGGCTGAAGGGATGTCTTAATCTGATATAAGGGGTTTGTTTGTTATGGAGGAATTTCTTACTTATTTTCTCATGTTTTGTTGGTTAGTGGATAACATTCACCCAATGGCCGATCCAGTATTTTCACTCAGGGGGTTTGGAAAAAATAATAAAAGCTAAACATAAAAAATAATGTTGTCCATGAGAATCAAACCTAGGATGTTGGAGACAATTTTGAACACCTAGACCGCTTGAGCTAACCTTTTTCATTTGTTCAGGGTATTCAAAAGTTAATATATGTACATTAACATAGAAAATCTATCCTAAAATTATAATTTTTTGCGGAAGGTGTTCGGGGGAATACGACCACCCCATAAATCCGCCCTTGCCCACACCCACGCAACCCTGGGTGGTGAGTGGTGGGTAGGTGGTCGGTTGAGTATGAGGTACGTTTGAGGTTGGTGTGGCGGTGAGTTAGATAGGGGAGGGGTGGTTGGGTTGAGGTTAAACGGTGGATGGCGGGTCGGTGGGGGTGAGTTCCAGGGCGGGGAGGAGACAATTATATGGAATGTCACGCGTGGGACTTTTTTCTCATTTTCAAGAACTTGTTTTCCTAAAGAAAATTAAAAAAATTGACCAACCTAACATGAGAAAATTGGAAAACATTTTTTAAATTTTCCTCCATACCTAACTGGCCCAAAGTCTTTTTTAAAAATTTTACAGTGGCTATTTCTCTGGAACTTCTACATTGTTGTATTTATTTAGGCCTTGTGTATCCTTTTTAGATCGAATGAATGGTTTGAATGTTTTAAGATTTTGCAACCTTTATTTGATCTTTTTGCACTTATAGATTTTGATTTTAGGGGTTACTATATTTATTTAGGTTAATTTTCATGTAGAGAGTATAATTGATTAAATTGTTGAGTGGATACACACACACAGTCCGTCTCTTAATTGGATTTATTCACTCTTAAATGTCGAATAACTTTTTTTGATTGATGCAAGTTTTTTGGGGGTCAACAAATGGTTTTCTTTATGCTTTGAAATTCTTTTAAAGTATTTCTAATATTTTGAAACTCGAACGGGTGCTTATAAGGTAGTGCCTTTGACACAGATTGTAACGTCAAAGATTTTTCTGAATAATAATTGTAGCAGACTAGCAGCATCCAATTTCAGTATGTGGGATAGGAGTAGAATAACTAGAGATCATGGTGTACATGTTTTTTAAAATGACTTTAATAATTCCTAGTAGAATTTGTAATTATAACGGGTTAAAGAATAAGGAAATGGAGTAAGATCTTAGGAATTAGGACCTACTTAAGCTGCATTGATTCTACCCCAAGTTATGTGTCTTATTGTGCTCTATATAACTTTTCTCATATTCCTTAATCTGAATTCCATTTTTTAAATAATCTTTTGATTAAAAAGGTTTCCGAACAAGATTCAGATGTTCAGGAAATATATGGAAAGTAAAGTAAGATAGAAGCAACCATTGTTGAAATACTGAAGAAATTTAATAAATATTTATTGAAAAAATAGGATTTGCTCTACAAATCAACAAACTTTGAGCAATTTTTTTTTAAATAGATATTCCGAACTAGCTATTGTTTCTTATTTTTTGTTTCTTTGGGACAATGCATGGAAAACTCTAAGTAGTAATTACTTTCTACTTTTGTTAACTTGACATTTTTATGTCTCTGTCATAATGAAAAAAACTTTGACCTGTTCACCGTATACCAAGGATGTTTGCCTTTTAGAAAACTAAGCATGTTGAAGTTCTTACTGAAGTATTAGTGGTACGTTTCTATGAGTAAAATTTGCAGTTTGCAAGGATTATTATCCTATTCTTAATACATGGTTTCTGGTAGAAGTACATGGTACACAGTGATAGGAATTTTGCTTGTCTAAACCTTGAGCTTTGTTGGCATTTTTCTCACTTATAAGTTTGCACCTCTTAGGACTAAAAGGGAAAAATTATGTGTGATAACAGAGAAGTATACTGAACTTATGTGCATGCTTGCTTGCTATCTTTTGTTCCTCCCTCTCACATGTCATTTGTAAGCTGACACAACTACTGTAAAACTTGCGTTGGTCTCTATCTCTCTCTGTAATTCTGTTCATCTTTAATTGCTACTAAGCTGCAAATCAACACTTACTTTCCTCTTTCATCTACTAGTATTATTGAAATAGTGAACCATTTATTGTGGTATTTGTTTGTCATACTACTCTGTAGTTTCACTGTTCATGGGGATGTATGGAGTGTTCATGTTGACATTAAATTATCTTTCATTTAATACATACTGCTCCAGTGATGTCGTTAATGTTATCAGCTTGTAAAATGCCTTTAGGGATAGTTGATCACAAATGCCAGTTAAAATGCTCATTTATAATTAAATTTTTGAGCTTTCTAGTTATTATCTATGGCTTTTCCTTTTTCATCTTGGTTAGGCATTTGGTTTTGTTTCTGATAATCTTTAATCTTCTTTTCGTTTGAGCTCTTGGATAACACAAGTCTAGAAGCTAATATATTTTTAGTTTCATTGATCATCTGTCTAAGTGTATGATGTCATAAACTACAAAGGGAAATCCTAATTAGAAGTATGTCATTCTGCATTATTTACACTCTGTATGAAATAAGGGAATGCGTTTGATTTTAGGTTATCTGACCCTTTCTGTGCATTTTAGAGTCTCAGTGAAACTTTTGCTGTTGTTGCACTTCACCATTGTGACTCTTCAGTTGTTCTTTTTCTGTAACCATTCTTAAAAAAAATCTGAAGCGATAGTTATTTTATTGGCAGATACAATTGAATGTTCTAATGGAGTCTAAAGGTGGGAAGACGTCTAGTAGTAAATCCTTAGTCTTCGAAGCACCCCTCGGCTACAGTATTGAAGTCGTTCGACCAAACGGTGGAATCAAGAAGTTCAGATCTGCTGCTTACTCCGACGTAAGTATCTGGATTTCATTTGTTTTGGATATGAACCTTAGAAAATGTGCATTAAGTTTCTATAATTCTGATAATTTGCTACTTTGTTGTTATCTATATGTGCAGTGCGCGCGCAAACCATCCTGACAGTCCTTAAGCTTCTCTCTTAGCACGTGTCTCCAGGCACAAAAAAACCCAAATAAAAGTTTCTTTTTTATCAATTAGTTTTGTGTTAAACCCTCACTCTCTTTTTCCTCCTTCGGCTTCTTTCTTCTTTGCTCTCCTTGGCTGTGAACAATATCCTTCAAAAGATTGTTAGTTGTTGTGAACATTTTTTCATCATGGAAGTGGCCTTGCCTGTGTCTGCCATAGGTTTTGAAGGTTATGAGAAGAGGCTTGAAATTTCATTTTTTGAGCCTGGCCTTTTTGCTGATCCTGAAGGAAAAGGACTTCGATCACTGTCGAAAGCACAATTGGATGAGTTCCTAGGACCTGCTGAGTGTACCATAGTTGATTCTCTTTCTAATGAGCGTGTTGACTCCTATGTCCTCTCTGAGTCTAGCCTTTTCATTTATTCTTACAAGATAATCATCAAGACCTGTGGTACCACAAAGTTGCTTCTTTCAATTCCAGTCATCCTGAAGTTGGCTGATACCCTTCCACTCAAAGTACAAGCTGTGAAGTATACCCGTGGGAGCTTCATTTTCCCTGGGGCTCAATTGTTTCCTCATCGTCATTTCTCCGAAGAAGTTGCCGTCCTTGATAGCTACTTTGGTTATCTTAGTTCAGGGAGCAAAGCTGTGATTTTGGGCAGTCCTGATAAACCTCAGAAATGGCATGTTTACTCTGCCTCGGCTGGACCTACTCAGTCTAAGAACCCTGTCTACACTCTTGAGATGTGCATGACTAGTTTGGATAGGGAAAAGGCTTCTGTCTTTTACAAGACTGAATCAAGCTCGGCAGCTCAAATGACTACTAGATCCGGGATAAGGAAGATCCTCCCCAACTCTGGTATATGCGATTTCGAGTTTGATCCTTGTGGTTATTCCATGAATTCTATTGAAGGAGCTGCGCTTTCTACTATTCATGTTACACCGGAAGATGGTTTTAGTTATGCTAGCTTTGAAGCAGTTGGGTATGATTTGAACTCCTCGAGTCTCGGGCCTCTGGTTAAGAGGGTGCTGACATGTTTCCAGCCTGATGAGTTTTCTATTGCTTTGCATGCTGACGTTGCTTGTGAGCTACTGGAGGGTATATGCTCTTTTGATGTTAAGGGCTACTCTCTTGCTGAGTGGAGCCCCGAAGAACTTGGCAAGGATGGTTCTATTGTCTACCAGAAGTTCGCTAGGAGTTCCTTCTGTGGGTCTCCCAAATCCGTTCTGCAGGACTGCTGGAAAGAGGAAGAGAAAGAAAGGGAGTTGTGTTGAGGGTCGTTTAGTTCAATTACCAGTGTTGTTTGCAGATGTTTTATGGTGTTTAGTTGTCGTGTTACTTCTTTGTTCTCCAAATAATTGGGCTGTGTCCTGGTTTTCTGTCCTTAGAATTTGTAATGAAAATTGTGAACTAAGTCTGGCTGTTTGGTTCTGCCTTGAGCCCTATTGCTTGTATTTTGGATTATTACCGCATTTGGTTGTGTTCTCAAACTCTTGTTTGTTATTTGGTCATTCCTAGTAAAAGTGTGTTGTTCTCCACCAAACTTATGATGTGATTTTATGTTCTGTGGTTGGCACTTGTTCTTCCTGTGTTTGCAGGCTACTTGTTTTGGTGCAGCCATTAGACCATTTCTGAACTGCCTCACCGTACACTAATGCTTATTAGCTATAGTCCATCTGCACTTTTCCCTTTTTTTAGTTGGTTACACAACAAAAATATTTTATAAGTGACTTAGTAGTATTTGGGGTCCGTTTGTCATATGAGAATTATTCACTTTTTTCGGAATTTTTTAAGTAGTATACGGATCCGTTTGGTCATGAGAAATTATTCACTTTCTTTCAATTTTTTTTATTTTTTTTAAAAAAATTAGTGTTTGGTCATAAAAATTTCAAATATAACTTGAAGTTGTATTTGGAATTTGGAAAAACACCTCAAACCTTGTTTCACTTTTTGTTTTTGGTTGTTGCTTTTATCTTTAACTTTTAAATTTTATATTGCATTTTTTATTTTTATAAATTTGGCCCCATTTAATTCAACTGATCGGGAAATGCATGTTCGAACATATTGTTCACACAATGTGAGAGAATTATATTAAAGAATAATTATTATTACTAATGTGGTCGATTTTTTGTACTAACGATTTTTTGGAATAATATTTAGAATTGACGAAGTGTATACTATTTAGTAGCTTAATATTATTATCCAGTCCGTCACAAAATTACCCTTTGAAGACTCCAAATACACACACATGTACTCGTAAAACACTCTGCTATGCAGAATTGGCGTTTGCACTACCTTCATCTTTTCACATCAAAATACAGTAAAATAAGCACAAGCAACCAATTAGAATAGCCAAAATCCATTGATTAAATCATGCACCAGAGAGTTGGTACTGAATGAAATTGTTTGATTCTTCCAGGAATATGTATGTAACTGGAAGTGCGGAATTGATTCTATAACGAAGTTGTTTATTCTTCAACCTTAGGAATTGATTCTTTTTCCGGTTAGTGTTTCATTTTAATTAATTTTTGACGCGATTTAATGTTCCTTATTGATCATATTTAATATGTCACAGCGAGTGGCATTCACGCACTAAATTTAACTTAGAATTGTAAAATATGTGTTCGATTGACACAGTTTAAACATAGGTGGAACAAGCCTTAGGTACAAGTATCTAAGTGTAAAAATTGGATAAGTTTAAGGGGCTGAGTTATGTATTCAGCCTAAACTAGTTCATAGGACTCATATATTTATTTACCATGGGATTTTAGCATGTATAGTAATAACTAGACGGGCGAAGGGGTCGGGGTCGGGTCTGGCGGGACTTGCTCCAGTCCCGTCTCGATCCCGATCCCGTCGGAATCGGGTCGGGACGGGTTCCGGCTGATTTTCCTTTTTTTTTTTAAAAAAAAATAACATATGTATAAAAAAAAAACTCAATAAACAAGACAAGATAGTGTAATAAAAACATCCCAAGGCTGTTTTTGTGCCTCTTATATTTAATAGACATGATTTTTTTGTAAAACAAATAAAATTGTCGAAATTGCAACTTTGTGGTGTAGTCCAAAAGTTGCAAATTACATAATAAAATTGCAATTAAAAAAATTACATTCTCAAAAAAACCTGTTCTAATTGCTTGATAGATTCCTGTGGTTCTTCGGTTGGAATTGATATTTGTTGGTCAAATTGATCCACGTCGCTTCCACCACCTTCGGATAAGATTTCGTTTTAGTTTTCGTCTTCTTCTTCGTTGATCTCCGGTTGACCGCACCTTCTCCGCTCCGCTCGTATCCAATCTCTGAATAATACTGCAATTTCCAAGCTGTCTCCGGCTAATGAGTGTCTGTGGTCTCCTATTTGATATCTGCCGGCAGAAAAAGAGCTTTCAGACGCAGTTGATGACGCTTGAATGTTCAAAACATCTCGGGCCATCAATGAAAGTGTCGGAAAGGTCTTCTCATTTCCCCTCCAGTATTTCAGCAAGTCTTCATGTCCATCTTCATTGATAACTTCTTGGTACGGTACAGAACCCTACGAAACAAAAATATTCAACTCGCTAGTTTGGTTAGTAGTAGAGGTACGGCCGCACATTCTATTTCTGAGGCTTTCAATACTAGCGCGAAAAAGATGTCTTTGTGAGGTTGTGTTGAAGATGAAGAAGATGGTATGGAAGCCGGTAAGTTACTAGCATTTTCTTGTTGATAAAACCTATATATTTTTTTGCATTGGTGTTCTACGCTAGACAACACTTCTTCTTTAGTTTGTTCAATAGGTGGTGGGTGATTTAGATTTTTGGGACTTGGAGGTGGTACTACTTCTATACAATCGTAAATAATTTCAATTAGTGATTTAGTACCGTCTATTTTAATAGTCGGATTTAATACAAAACCAATAATATAAATAGTGGGAATAGGAATAAAATATTTTTTTATTTTGACAAATATTTTTTTAATAGCTGCCATATAAGCTGGTTTTTCCATATATTCACTAAGTAATAAAAATATTAGAGTTATATAAAACAACATAGTTGAAATAGTAGGATAATATATACCGGAAAATTCTTTTGTTGCTTGAAAATTTTTCTCTAAAAATACAATAAGTTCGGAAATTTTTACCCAATCACTATCTAAAATCATATCAGCTGGATTTTGATTATGAGAGTTAAGAAATAAAGTTATAGGTTTTCTATAGTCATAAGCAATAAGTAGTTGCTCGTATAAAGAATTCCACCTAGTGGATACTTCTTGTGAAATTTTTCTATAAGATAGTCCACAATCGTGACAAGTTTTTTTATATTCTTTTCTTCGTTGTACTTTATTACTTTTAAAAATAAAGTTTATAGCAAATTGTATTTTACTAAGAATGTCTTCAAAAAGTGATAGACCATCCTTTACAATTAAGTTATATATATGGCACACGCATTTTATATGAAAATGATCTGGAAAAGATGGAGTTAAACTATTTTTTAAAATTGTAATTGCGTAATTGTTAGAAGAAGCGTTATCTAATGTAATAGTCATAATTTTATCGGTTATTCCGTAATAATGGCACACTTGATAAATATTATCTGCAATAAAAGTACCAGTGTGCCTATCATCTATATATCTATACGCTAAGATACGTTTTTGCATAGACCATTTATAATCTATCCAATGAGAAGTTACAGTTAAGTAATCATGGCCGTTAGTACTACGACCTATATCATACGTGATAGATACTTTGCCATTAAAATGATATAATGAATAACGTAAATATTGTTGATATTCATGCGCGAATTTAAATACATCTCTCTTAACAGTTGATCTAGGAAAACCGTTAAAAACAGGATTATATATATCTCTAATGTAATGAATAAAATCGGGAGATGAAGGAAATGAAAAAGGCAAACTCTCCACAGGAACTAATTTTGATATTGTTTCCCTATCTCTATGTTTATTGTATTTAGGGCCTACAATTCCCCCCGTCATAGGGTTAATTTGACCTTGTACTTGGTCCGGGACAATATCAATATGTGAACCTTGTCCCGATAGAACGGGTGTTTGCACACCCGGTTTTGAGGCCTGGTATTGGGCATACCTAGCTGGATGAGCACTTACTACATGTCTAATTAAACCCCCCATCCCACCGTGACCTTTTCTAGTTTTAAATTTTAAAACGTTTTTACAAATTTTACATATAGCTACTTGATTCTCTACGTCCCTATCAAAAAATGTCCATGCATCTGATTTTAATGGTCGTTTTGCTGGACCTCGTCTCATACTAGGGGAATATGAGGTATTTCAGTTGAAGGTGCACTAGTGGGTGTGTTGTCATCAACATTAGTGGGTGTATCATCTAGATCATCGTCTAAATTAAAGTCTTCTTGAGTTCCAGAAAATAGCTCCTCGTCTAAATCTAATAGTATTGTAGGAAAATGTTGAGTATCAAAAAAATCATCTTGTGTAGGAATAAGATGACTAGAAGAAGTACCCTTGCCCTGGTTGCCCCTACTAGAAGAAGCATCATTACCCTTACCCTTACCCTTACCCTTAAACATACCTCTTAATCCTTCTATTTTAATTATGATAATAAATAATTAAAGATAATAAAATTAAGTGCACTAAATAAAATAAACAGACAATAATAATTTAATGAAGGAACGAATGTACCAAACGTCGACGTAACGTCGACGTGTAATCGAGAGGTTGAAAATTGAAACTTTGCTCGATGGAAGATCCTCAAGCTAGTTGCCAACTTCACTCCCAATTCCCAAATGAATAAATAAAATTGAATATTTAGTAAACAATGTAGACTTATAGAGAGATTAAAGAGATTATAGGAAGATTTATGAGAAAGATGAAGAGAAAATGAGTTATTTATAGTTGGAAAATTGGGTTAAAGTGTAAATATAATAACTTATGGATTAAAAATAAATATTAAGGGGTAGGGGGCGTTGGGGGAGGGGGGAGGCCAAAAATGGCCGTTGCCCAACGGCCAAAATCTAAAATGGTCGTTGGTGCAACGGTTATATTTGCAAAGGGGGCTCTCGGGCGGGATCGGGGGCGGGCTCGAGGCGGGCGGGATCGGGTCTGGCGGGACGAGACATTGAGCCGTCCCGAGTTCGAGTCCCACTACCTTTTTTTTTTTGCTCGGGGTCGGGCAGGACCGGGGCGGGCTCGGGTCGGGACCAGGGTTCGCTCGGGACGGGGTTGGGTCGGGGTCGGGCCATCCCGGCCCACTGGCCAGCCCTAGTATTGATTGATAATGCAATGAAACAGTGTTGGTGGCTATGAATAGCCTTACAACTTGATTTCACTTTCTAAAACTCAGAGGACTACTATGCAATTAACATAACTAATGGGAGAATTGACTACTTAAATACTTTGAGGACTAAAATAAATTACATAGAACTTGGTTACAATTTTCTATTGTGACACCCAACCCATTTAAAATGGGTCCAGTATGAGTCAACCCATATTATTCACAAAAAATATGAGTAACCTAATTGGTAAAATGGATAAAACTCATAACTTTAGTAAAATAAGTTTCTTATAAATGAGGAAAAATGACTACCCTAATAACATTAGGGAAAACAAGTCCCACAAGTGGCATTTCACCAACAACCCCCAATCACACTACCCCCACCCCCACCCCACCACCCAACCTTACTCCTCCCCCAAAATCTCCTCCAAAAAAAAGTTTTTTATTTTTAATTTTTTTTTGTTTTCTACACCATTCACCCCCACCCCACCACCCTCCAAAACAAAATCAAATTTTCTTTTTAAAAATATTTAAGTTATGAATTTAATTGTTCATTAATTTAGAGTGGATGTCATTCAGATATACATGTATGTTATTAATTGTTATCTAACTTATCTTATTAATACTCTCATACATATATGTAATATTCGGTGGTTTCATACCCTATAAAAGAGATGTTTTTCATCCTTTATAAACACAGAGGAAATAAATAATAAAGATATTAATTCCCATATTTATTTCTATTTTTATTCAGTATTTGTATATTTCACTCTTATTTCACAACACGTTATCAATACGAGACTTTGCCTTGAGCACTTATTTTGAAAAGATCAATTATTTTCAAAGGTATGTGTTTTACAAATCCACCTTAACAATAGCATCATATTGATTTCTCAATCTCGTGGTTATCTGCAATTGTTTGATTTCAATATATGAAACTCATCAATATGAGTGTGTCGAATTAATTAAACAATGGTCCTTGAATTCACAAATAGCTTGATTCTATTTTATATATGTTGATGTTTACACAGTTACTATTTAAATATGATGATGGTAATGATTACGTTCTTATATATTGAGATTTAGAAAGAGATGTTTAGTTTCTTTTTCCCCAATGCAACGAATGAATGTATTGAAGATATGTTAGAGAAAATTTCTCCACATCATATCTATGCCTCGATTTTCTCCTGAAGTAGCAAGATCTTAAAGAAGTTCTAAGTTATTATTATTTGATATGTTCCATTTCTGAAGAATGAAAACTTTTGACAAATATTATAAGTACAGATCCATTCCCTGAAGTGAATGTGACAATATGTAGTAATGCTTATATATACGAACGTGCATTTGGTTGTGAAGTTATCACGACTCACCTCCATAAGAGGTATAATAATTGAGAAAAAAATATTCTAAATATTTTATGTTTTACTCCCGAAGTTGTAAACTCCGAATTCTGCTTCTAAAGTAGCAAACTCAGAAATCTGCTCCTAAAGTAGCAAAATTTTAACTCTATTCCTTAAGTAATAAATCTTTGAACTCTACTCCGGAAATAATAGAACTTTGAAAGTAGTAAAACTTTAAATTTTACTCTTGAAGTAGTAAATTTAAAATTTACTCTTGAAGTAGTGAATTCAAAATTTATTCCCGAAGCAGTAAGTCTCTGAAATTTACTTCCGAAGTAGTATAACTCTTAAATTTACTCTCGTATTAGTAGAATTTTGAACTTTACTCCCGAAGTAGTAGAATTTTGAACCTTACCCCCGAAGTAGTAGAACTTTGAATTTACTCCCGAAGTGGTAAATTTTTGAACTTTACTCCCCAAGTAGTATGGTTTTGAATTTTTACTTTTAAAAGGGTTCAACTTTAAAATTTACTTCTTTTACTCCCCAAAATATGTTGTGAGTTTATAATGCATGTACATGGTTTTTTTATTTTCTTGCAAGCTTCAGTTTTAGTTATATAAGGTGACAAAATAACGACGAAAATATTTATATTTAATTTGCTACAGTTTTCTTAAAGTGTTGGGATGTACTACTAAGGAATAATTTTATAGGTATTTTGATGGTCTAGAAGTATTGGTATGATTTTTGACAAGCGAAAAAATATTTGAGAAATATATTAAAGCGGTGTTTTCTTGTGGTTGAGTGAAATAATGAGCTATTAAATTTTTTATGTATAAAGCGCATCTAAATGACCAGGTTTCATTCCCCGAAGTGAATGAAGAAATACCACAACACACCTCCTGCAGAGATTGAATAACAAAGGATATAAATGTTATTTTGTGGTATGAAGGTCATTGTTCCATGTACATGTCGCACGTCAAATCATCTTGAATTTTTTTATTATGTATCATTCTAAGGCAAAATGATACAAATTGTGTAGAATACTATCTACTATAACCACATTGATATATTATGGTTACTGTCGCAACTTTGATGATAAATATTCGAATGTTAATAGAGATGTCTGAAATACTAAATTTTAGAACTTACTTTTCATCATTTATAAATTGTATTGTCTTTAAATGTCCATTTAATTACTATTTATTTCATGACACCGGTAGTGTCTAACTATAATTTCTTTTATGATACCAGCAGTATCTAAGCAATATTTGGCTGTACAAAATTAATGATCAAGTGCTCCATAAGAGCTAACTATTTATGTAGAAGATCATGGCACTAATAGTGTCCAAATAATATGTGTGATTATGGAAAATAAATTAGAGGCTCCTGAAGAGCTTATATACTATTATGTAATTCGTTCTAAATTGTAATATACGAAGTTGTTATGATCGAAAAACAAGTTGTAGTAAACCCGAAGTTTACTCAAGTAAATATGATATCATATTGAAGCTATAATTAATCGGAGGATTAAATATCTTCAAAATCATAGTGAGTAAGAAATATGTATGTGAATGATTACCCTCTTTATTCTCCAAATTGGACTACACAAATATAAGAATGATGAAATCATATGTCACGGTAAACCAGAAGTTTATTGGTACACAAAAAAAATTCATGCCATAGTAAACCGGAAGTTTACTAAAACAAATAGCACATGGCATAGTAAAATAGTTTTATCAATTGACGTGACAATTTTAATTGTCCTGATTTAAATCTGATGTGCTAAGTTTGTATTCAGAATATATTTAAGAACTACAAGATTTTCAAGAATTAATTTGCTTGTTCTTATGATAAGTTGATTACACCAGCTAATGTTGGGATTGAATTCCCTAAAAATATAAAAGGTGAATAAGGGCCCGTTCACCTGTTATGTGGTGTCTTAAATAGATGCATCGATAAGACGGTCACATGTGCGTTTATTGTCAACCCGCAGTTTGACATATGACAAGTTACTTGCTCAAAATAATTGAGTTGAGAGCACAATTTTCAAATTATGTAATCAACATAATTCATCTTGTTAATGCTAGTTTATATTCAAGCTGGTTTAGCGTTGAATGCCTCCAATAAATAGCTAAACCATTGCGAATGAGAACAAAGCTTCATGTGTTGATCTGAAATATGATATATTGCATACAACGGCGTTTGTATGCTTCAGACTAATAAATTATGATAAATTCTCCCCTCATAATTGATTCAAGGTCAGAAACCAAATATTTTCATTTAATAGTTTTTGTTGTGCAATATATGATTAATGAATCTACCACGATGCACACAGATGTATTCCCCAAAGAAGGTCGAAATGTATGTTAGTTTTTCTAATATAAGGGGGGAGGAGAGAATAAACAACTAAGAAATATGTTGTGAATTATCATCAGTATGATCCTCGTTCAAACGATAATTCAAGTCAAATGCTAGAAGCATTTGCTTACCCAACTATTTCATATTCCAGTTGCAAGATGCTCCTAAATGTCCCTGAAGTACATGGTTTACAACATGCGTGAAGCATGGTATACAAATCGGTTTCAAATGTAATAATCCTTGAAAAAAATAGAGGAGCAAATGATCATAATAAGGAGGCAATGTGATCTTGAAGAGCCTACGACATTAGGGGTGAGCACGGGTACAGGGTACCCAGATACCCGACCGAAACCGACACTAACGGGTAGGTTCCGGGTAGATATATTATAATAACGGGTAGGGTCCGGGTAGTAAAATTAGGAACCGATCAATGTCGGGTCCGGTTCCGGTTCCGGCAAATAGTGACAGTACCGGACCGGAGCAAATACCGGAACCTATAAAATATTAAATATTTTTACTTTTTTAGAAACATTTGGACCACTTTTAACTTTCTCCAAAATTGTTTGTTGCACGCCTACACATTGATTTTCCCCACCCCAAGATGTAAATATTTTAGCTTTTTCACTCCTTTATTCTAGAATGTTCTTTGTGCCCTAAGAGAAAACACCCAAAACTCTCTCAATAACAATGTCGTTTTAGCTACACCACCGAGCTTCATCGTCGTCGTTGTTGAAGCTTTCTCTCAGGTACTTTCATCGTTGTCGTCATTGAAGCTTCACATTTGCCTCTTTCTCTCTCTTGGTTGTGTTCACGTAATTCCTAAAATGCATATGGGTTCATATCTAACTCTTCAATTTCTTTTTAATATCATATGCTTCTGTTCTATTTCAGGTGATACTCATCTTCAATTTGTATTACTTTTTTATTTGAAATGTAAATCTATTTTTAAAATTTGTGTATATTTTTGTAGTTGTGAAGATGAAATTTAGGGATTTACTAGTATAATAAAGCTTTTCTTTTGTATCGAAGAGCTTATGAACACGAAAATAAGTTTAATTCAGATGTTTTCAAATTTATTTTGAAATCAACACGTTCAATTAATTGAGTGTCAAATTTGGCTTGCAATTTTAGGTTTTGGTTACAGAATTAGCTTTTCTACATTGAATAAGTTTTCTAAAACTTCTTATAAGGGTACTAAAAACTCTGATTGCAGGCTAAAAAACTACTTGATGAAATTATTTTAGAACTCTTTTTTATTCTCATAGGCTTAAAAATTATTGCTTAATTTGTGTTTTTTATTTACAGGGTACCCGGGAACCTACCCGGACCCGCAGGGGTCCGGGTAGGTTCCGGGTAATGATTGCTACGGGTAGGTTCCGGGTAGTAAATTTAGGAACCGATCTTTTACCGGGTAGGGTCCGGGTAGTTCAAAAATATTAGGGTACCCGGACCCGCTCACCCCTAATTCAAATCTCATTCTCAAATGTTAAATAGGTTAATAAAAATTTTCACTTCGCCACTGCTCAGTACTATAGGAGACTTAACATGAAAACACCACTAGTTTAAAGTCATCTACCGGAAAATGTGAAAACAACATTGAAAATATTAGCACTCCGACAGCTGATACGAAAGAAACAACAGCTATTACACGATAATATATAGTGATCTTTGGGTATTTGTAACGTAAAGAGATTGTCATGATGGCTCCAGAGAAAGAAAAATTGATAGCCAAGAGAAAAACATGAAATGAAACTAGGTTGTTCTTGAAAATCATTGTGGGGATTGGATTGGGTTTTATTTTCTCATACTTTAGAAGAGAAAGTGCAAAGGCTGTTGCAAACGACACTCCACCAATGATCTCTTCAATGGAAGCTAAGTTTAGGACAATTTTTATCTGTAAGGAGATAGTTCATTTCTTTCATGTCGGATGTTACTGCCAGTGTTTCTTCATACTCTACGGGTGGTCATATAGTCACAAATGTTGGACAATTTGTGCTCTCCCTATAGATTTTGTCATCAACGTCGGTATCTGTCCTAATCTAACATATATCTTGAATAATTCCTTGCAATCAATTCCTATTGTTTACAAAAAAAAAAAATATGCCGAGTCCAAATGACGGAGGCACCTTACACAGTTTCTTCAAAAAACAATATACGCACTGAATAAAAAGTAGGTAAATACATATTCAATGTATACGTAACTAATATATCCTGCCTTTAAAAAATATTAAGTACTATCCAATATAAAGATATTGTCTTTGAAAATAATGTAAAAGTAATTAATTTGGAATAGAAAGTAAGGCATGAGAACCCACGACCTCACACACGAATTGAACAAACATACAAGTCGGAAGGGTAAATTTTAATCCGTGTTTACATCGAATTAATATATTATCATGCTTAAATAATAAATAGATAAAATAAACATTAGTTGGTCATAATTAAGTGATAAAGGGATATGCTAAAGACAGATATTATGTTACTATATGGCTAAAATTTTACCCGAATAGAAGTATGATAATAGGCTAACATCACTTTCTTAAATTAATTCTCGTATGCTACTGGTTAGTTTCATCTGAATTAATCAACAGATTAAGCAAAGAATATTGTTGGGCAAGCTTATGGAAACAATATTAATATTAAAGTAGGTCAACTTCGTTTTTTTTTAGTTCTCATCTGCTGTTTGGCACCCATTATATAGAAATGCTATTTACTTTGAAACTTTTCAATGACCCGACATCCAAAAACATATTTTTCAGAAAAGACCTAACCAAGCCCCACCCCACTCCAAACACCCACCCTCCACCACCACCACCACCCCCACCCACTCCCCAACCAAATCACATCCCCACTCAACCACCACCCTCAAATGCACTTCATCTTCCTCGCACCACCACCCACCCCAGACTCACACCACTCCACTCAACCCCCACTCAACCCAACCTCGCCCCATCCCATACCATCGCTCCCCTCAACCAAACCACCCACCTACCCCTCTCTCAAATTTTCTATTTCATATATTTTATTTTACTTTTATAAAAATGAGAAAATTTTATTCTTACCCCCACCCCCTTGAGCCCCTCTCCCTACCCCACCCCCACTCCAAACCACAACCCGCCACCCATTCCACATCAAATTCAACCACGCAAGTTTCTCATTTTTTTAATAATTTTTTATAGAAATAAAATAAAATATATGAAATAAAAATTCGGGACGGGCTAGGAATGCGGGGTGGGTGGGTGGATGGATGGTGTAGAAAATCAAAATAAAAACTTTTATAAAAATAACTTTTTTGGAGGGGTGGTGGGGTTGGAGGATCACAGGGGGGAGGTGTAAAAAACAAATGAAAAACTTTTAAATTATTGTAAAATAAGAGTGAAATATACAAATACTGAACAAAAAATAGAGACAAGAAATATGGGAATTAATGTCTTTATTATTTATTTTTTCTGTGTTTATAAAATGATGAAAAATATCTCTTTTATAGGGTATGAAACCACTGAATATTACATATCTTTATGAGAATATTAATAATAGATAACAATTAATAGCATACATGTATATCTAAATGAAATCCACTCTCAATTAATGAATACAATGAATTCATAACACACTCCCTTGGATGTCCATAGTTAATGTGCCCCATTAAAACCTTAATAGGAAAAATTCAGTGGGAAAAATTCTAGTGAAGGAAAAATAGTACACATTTTTAATAATACACATTTTGGTTGCCTCATTAAAAACCGTACAAGGAAAACTCAGTGGGACAAAACCTTATGCGGAAAAAAAAGTACAACATGTATTAACTCCCCCTGATGAGAACTTCAGTCCAAATGCTTGAGTCCTCGCATTCCAATCTTGTGCACCATCTTCTCGAAAGTTGCACTTGGTAGAGACTTAGTGAACAAATCAGTCATATTATCACTTGAACGAATCTGTTGCACGTTGATATCACCATTCTTTTAGAGCTCGTGTGTGAAGAACAACTTTGGTGAAATGTATTTTGTCCTATCTCCTTTTATGAACCATCCCTTCAATTGAGTAATGCATGCTGCATTATCTTCATATAAGGTTGTGGGTATTTTATCATAATTCAAACCACATTTATTTCCAAACGATTCAAATTAGTTCTAACATCAATTGGATTTTTTTATATTTCTTCATTTTCTTGAGTTTGCGACTCATTGATTTCTTCAAGAATATCAGGATTGATCAAATCTTACATTTCTTTATGGAGATTCTTTCTTAGTGTCATCTTGACCATTTATTTTTCTTTTTCTAGGATTCCGATCCTTAGAACCCAATGGTCTATCATGCTTCAGGCGTGCTTTGGACTCATTTGCTATTACACTAGTAAATAGTCCTACAGGGACATCAATCTGAATTGGAACATTCTCTGCAGGGATATGTGATTTGGTTATCTTTTTTAAATCTGTAAATGCGTATGGCATTTGATTTGCTATTTTCTGCAAGTAAATAATCTTTTCGATCTCTTGCTCGTAAATAGAACCACGTGGATCAAGATGAGATAATGATGAATTAATCCACAAAAATTCTCTTTTTATTTCATTATTCTCTCCCCCTAATTTTGGAAAATTTGTCTCATCAAATCGACAATATGCAATTGATCTTATTTCAATATCTCCATGTAAGGAAGAAATTATATCATGCTCATAGTTATATCAAGATAAATAAATGCATCAATTGAACAAATATATGGTATTTCAGGATCAATCTAATTTTCTCATTTCAACTTCTTTTAGCAGGTAGTCTATTGCTTTTCGAAAACTCTTCAAAAGCTACAATAATATTCAAGTTAGAAACTTGCACAACATTATGAAAGATTTTGGATATCATAAAGGGATAAGGGTAAACATAATCATCTTTATATTCTTCATCAATAAATATTTATTAAGGTGATTTCAGTACATCAATCTTAGTTCATTTAATCCGTTTAAGGATTACAAACAAGTTTTTCAATAACTTGTATATAACTTGTATATGCTTCAGGCATTTTGAATCCTTCAAAAAAATCATATAAATTTTGTCACGTAAGTCATATAGGCTGAGACAATTCTCATTTAGTATTTAATTTACATGACATTCTGATGTCAAGACTGCAGGTCCAGTAAATTTACCAAGATGTATCTACTTGGTAATTATTTCTACATCAATATGCTTTAAGAGACGTAGAATTCAAATCCTCATAATATTATACAATATTGTGCACTATATTGTATCAAAGATATCGTCGATGAGATATCATTTTGTATCGGTTTGTAATTAAACACAACTTACTAAGATCTTATCACTTCATTATATTTTTTCCGGGTACCTGAACCTCGTATGAGGTTTTATGAAGTGTTTTTGAATGAACCCTTTTCACTTCTCTAGCTCTACCCGTGGAACATCAGTAAGTTACTAACAAAAGATCCTTCGCGTTTGCAAGGTCGGACATATTTTGTTAGCTTTATATATAACTTTATTGAGTAATTTCATTATCTTGTCTATGTTAGATTGTTGTCTTAAACCAGTAAATCGCGAGATGTGCCTGAATGAACAGGGTTTGAGAACAGAGCAACTGATATCACCTACAAGGTCCTACCCTATACCCCAGAAGAGAGCAAATTGCTTCCATCAGGGTTCGAACCCACGCTGCAGGCCTCCAGCTGAATTTTAAGTCCCCTCATTTGTCATCCAGTTATGCCTCGGGGGACGACTCTAATTGATTTTTATCTCCATCCCTTTCTTGTATGCGTCATTGTCAGTCTCCTCTCATGTCTAGTGGGACCTCTTCGTTTAGGTTCCATGAGGATTACGGCTGGGAATCCAGCAATGTCCTGAGTCCTATCAATATTTTGTAGTGCAGTCAAGCGTTATTTGTCATTCATTGTCTTTCTTGCAAAAACAAAATCAATGAAGGATTAGTATGGTTTTGGGACAGTCGCTATTGCTATAAAGCCCACAGTGAGCGCAAACTGTTTAATATAAAATTATTTATTAAGAAAAGTAATTGAATTTGTTTGAAAGATGTCTAAAGTGACATAATTAATCCAAATAATATAAAATCCACGAAAATGCGATCGAAGAACAAAATTGAAAGAACGAATAAAATAATAAGCACTAATGAAAGAAATAAATAACAAAAGAATGAGATTCTTGTTAAATAACCAATATTGTTGAAGAACGATATTGAATGATTGTGTTTACAGAGAGAGTTAGAGAGCTTTTCAGTATTCATATGAAAAATAAAATGCGGTACAATCATGAGATAATGTGTGTCTTATAGGATGGACTAGATTAACCGACTTCCTTGATGGGACATATATCATAGGCTCTTAACGGGATTAAATAATGTCCGGGATTGAAAGAATGCATCCTGCTGTAACCTTGAAAATGACACCTCCATGGCTGGCTGAAGTGCCTTTGAATAAGACCAGCTATCGTAGATCCCTCGTCGACGAATGGGTGAAATTTGGAGATCTACAAAGGAAATGCCAAAAGCGAACGCAATTCTCTGGTTCCTACCGATGCTGAGGTGCCAAAGCAGGGGAGCGAACATGATTGGATACACTGATAGTGTTGGAAATTTGCCTTTGGCGAGAGTTGCGACCGACCAACTTTAACGGCTTAAACACTAGTGTTACGTATGTTGGAGAATCCGGTTCTTCACACATGCATGATCTACTAAGTACGTAGATAACCGTAGGGCCAAGAATCGTCAAATTTCATTGAGAAATGAAAGAGATATTGGTCCACGAAGTGAGGTGTTTGAAGCATGGAAAGTGTGGTGTTGTGTTCAATTCTCCCTCATCGGTAGAGGAAGAAAGAATTGTTGTGTATATAAGACTCGAAATTGGTTTGGGGTTTGGGACCCCAAGGGGTATCCCATGTGTTTAAAGGAGGGAGGACCTAGATGTGCTTCGGTTCGAGGAAAGACCACACGCGCCGCCTCCGTCGTCCCGTCTGTTCGGTTCAGGGTTCACGGGTCGTGGTGTGGGTCTTCGATATTATCTTTTGGGCGAGAGAACTTTGCGGAAGTACAGTTTGATCCCAGAAGTTTCCAGATGTACAGTTCGGACCAGAATTCTTTCAGATGTACAGTTTGGTCCCTGAAGTTTCCAGAACGTCAGAATTTGGACAGTCAAAGCAGAAACGCCAAGCACTCAATTCAGCCATTTATTTTGGCTGAATTACTCCTCCTATAATGGCCAAATCCGTTGGTCTTTCACCATTTATGTTGGTGACTTTACTACCTCCATAATGGCAATTATTTGGCTATTATGGAGGCAGTTTTCAGCCCCTCCATCACCTATATAAACACCCCCTTACACTATTGTTGAGCACTAAGAACATACATATATGATACACGAAAATACAAAAAAATACACAAGCAAAACAGTTTCTTCCTACACCTTCCAAGACATCATTTCGTTACTCAATATTCTTCACGGTAGCTCTTGAGTTTCCTTTGCTCAAGTGTTCCATTCTTTGTTTATCTTGGGAGACAAATTGTTCAGACGTATAAAGGATACATACGGGGCAATATTGTCTTAAGGACAGTGCCACACTCGACTCCAAAGAAACCAGTTTCCATTTTTCCGTCTTCAACAAAATTGTAATTTCAGTTTTGTGGTTATATTGTAATTTTCAGATTTCTAGATGAATTATTGAATCTTTGTTTATCCTTTCGAATACTTGTAATAGTTATATACTTTCCGTACTGCTTTATAAAGTACCATAGAGCAAAAATAACCATCAGATAGTCCATGTCGTAAACGATGTGTATTCACCCTTGGTCTACGCGGATCAGAGGTCTAGCTAACGCATGAAACCCTCCTCTTCCTCCCCCTTTGCCAAATAGAGACTTCAAGAAGCTTCTTTATAAATTTCTAAATAAAAAAAAATTGTAAATAAAATGAAATACTAAATAATCTAAACTAAAACAATCAAAATAAATTCAAGTGAAATAATTCAAAAAAAATATTACCACTAGATTTTTAATGACGATTCTAATGAATAATTCCTCAATGGACAAATAAAAAATAATTTTATGCAATTCTGAAAAGGGGAAAGATCCCTCAGATAGAATCGTTCGATTATATTGACAACTTCAAAATACTGATCATAGTCTGATGATTGTTGGTCAAGCAGGCCCCAATCGTCTAGTGGTTTAGGACATCTCTTTTTCAAAGAGGCAGCAGGGATTCGAATTCTCCTGGGAATAGGGTACTATGAAAGGAAGTTGATCATGGATTACCAATAAGTCTAAAATTGATTCTTCCTAGGTCGAAACCCGAGCGGTTAATGGGGACAGACTATAAATTCATTGGCAATATATCTATGCTGGTTCAAATTCAGCTCGACCCAATAATTTGCAATCCTCCATAACATGATATAACCCATTTTGTACTTCAGAAATATCCGATCTGGAGATAAAAAGAATCAAAATTTTTACTAGATCCCGTAATTTCCAAGGATTGTAGTTCAATTGATCATAGCACAGTCCTGTCAAGGCGGAAGCTGCAGGTTCAATCCCCATCTGTCCCGACGGATTCAATAAATATATAAATAAACTTCTCCCCTTTTTATGAAGGGGACCGAGGGCATAATTTCATTGTCAAAGTAAAGGGCAAATTCTTAGTTCTTTTTTCTTTCTTTTTGATGGGTGAAAAACATATGTGGTTGGATTAGTACAATTATTGGTAGCATTATAGTCAGTATTTAAAAAATGATGGATTTTTCAATTCCCGCGATGCATGTAATGGAATCGAGTACTATATCTTTTTGATGCACGCATATACAAAGGGAATTCCTTTCTTGTCCAATACAAAATTGAATATAGAATACTTTCCCAAAAAAACAATTTGTTTTTTTGGCTACGGATTTATGGAACATCACCTACTATTCTGATCAAATCCAATAATAGGTAAAATCGACCGAAACCCCTACTTTTGCCAGCATGAAAAAAAGCACGGACTGGAATCAAGGAGTTAATCGATTTTGGTTTGACACTATTTGAAATGACTCTCTTATATTGAGAAATTTTGCCTAGCAGCATTTGATCACAGAATCCATTGACATATGTATAAATGACTAGAATTCATTTTTAATTAACAATGGTGCATAGTCCTATAATTTGACTAGAAGAGATAATATCAGAGCAACATATATGGTTTTAGCAGAAGCTACTTTCCCTGGATGCGGAATTGAAAAAAACATGTCTTTTTTTTTTAGAAAATGATGACGTTAAGTCATCATGCCCCTTATGTCCTGAGCGACACACGTGATACAACGGACGGGATAAAGGGTTGCGATCTAACGAGGGTGAGCTAACCCTAAAAACTCGTAATCAGTTCGGATTACAGGCTGCAACTCACCTGCAAGAAGCCAAAATTGTGATGATCGAATCTGAGTGAAGTGTCGTTATTTGGCCCGCCGTTATCGAGAAAATGTTTTGTTTTCTTAGTATTTCTTGTGCACCTTTTTTGGTCTACTTAGTTTATCTGAGTGGGCTTGATTGACAGGGTTAGGGTCTTTCGCATTCGCAGAGCTGAACTTTAGGGGGTAATACTTTTTATGGTCTTGCACATGAAAAAAGTCAAGTATTATACGCATGCTTGATTTATCAAAATTTTTGCTTCAAAGAATGCTTTCAAGCTAGGAATTTAAGCACAAATTACTTTATTTAACAATTAGCTGGAAGTTAGGTATACCTATTCAACATAAAGTAAGGCACTGTGTAGATCATAGATTCCCAGGTATGACAGACTTGGATCCTTTCTTCGTTTGCAACGTATAAGCCAAGAAATTTTAACTTCTTGATCGTTATACATGTCGGTAACATGGCCGGCTCAATGGCTAGGCAAGTAAGGCAATTGCCTTATGCCCCCAATTTTGGGGGCCCCAAATTTTACCAAGAATAAGTTATGTGTTAATTTTGTCTTAAAGAAAATAGAATATTTATGATAAAAAGCACAACATTTTTATAAAATTATATTATTTTACTTTTTAACCTTTTTCAAATTCTTTTGTGAAAAGTAATTTATAACATCCACAAATTCTTCAAAGGCCAGCAGCACTTGGTCAAAACGATGCTGGTGTTATTTATTCCATAAAACTATAACTCCTTATAAACTTTTATTTATAAAGCTAATTTTGTTAGAAAAAGTATTATAATATAGACAATGAATAAACAAAAACTAAAAAATAATAATTATCGATTACAGAATTGTATCATAGCGAGTCACTATCTTAAAAACGATTGTAATTTGTCTAGGGTGAAAATTGTTTAAACCAATCGTATCCCAAGGTTTTATAGCACTTTTAAACATGTGGACTCGTGGCTAAGGCTAGAATTTTCAGAAATCAACTGAAAAAGCAAAACGAGAAGAACAACAATTATTTGAGAGGATGGAATAAAATAAGGGCAATTTGATAAACATAACAAAGTCATTCCTTCCCAGTTCCAAACTCAACATTGACCATCCACACAGATTACAGAACGATTTTACCAAGTTAATACTCCCTCCATTCCAAAATAAGTGAATTTTTGAGGTGTGACACACCCCTTAAGAAAATTAATTAAAGAGCAATTTGCAATATTACACTTTTTCTTCTTCCCAAACTTTTCTTAAAACAAGAGATAGTCGATGTTGGGATTTTTGGAAGACCCATTAAAGAAAAGGATAATTTTTAAAAGAAGCTAATTAATACTAACATCTTTGGACTTGGAAAAATTCATTCATTTAGACCATAACATTAAAATGATGTCAGAAATTCACTAATGTTGGAATGGAGGAAGTCGGAAATAATCTCCTTACCATAGTAGGGTAAGGTCTCCGTACACTCTACACTCTCCAAACCTCACCTTGTGAGATTACACTGGATATGTTGTTGTTGCTAGAACGGAAGGAGTAAAAATGTTGGATCAAAGCGTTACCCCCAATCATGAAAATCATATATTAGTAAAAATATTGCAAATAGAATCATATAAAAGTAATATGTGAAAATGTTAGCAAAAAATAGAGAGAAGATCGAGCGAAAAATAAATTTCTCGACAATTACATCCAATTGAGTGATATTTGGAACGCACAAAGCAATTTAGTCACACAAATAAAATAATTGAAATTTAAGTGCATTGATAAAAATATTGTGCAATACAAATCACTTTTTAATGGAATTTTTAAAATAAAGTACAGTAATGAGTCACATCAACTTATTTCATAAATCATCTTTCATGTCGATTCGTGAACATCCAAATTAAAGTTTCCTACATATTGATGGGATTGACAAGCAATGCTTCAATCACATATTTCACATTATTCTTTGGATTATTATATCCATCTTTCTTGTAAACAACATCAATCAAACGTGTGAGGTTTACAACACACATTAATATTTTAGTTGGCACAGAAGTAGGCTTAATGCACTCTTTGTTCAAATCCTTCCATGCATTTTCAATTATTCTATTCCCGTGACAAGTTGTCCTTTTTCCTTCTTGAAAATATACATACATCATATACACGGTATATTATCCTGTGTATACCGTGTATATCACGGAAACCCGTATATATCTCTTGATGTTACCGTCCTTCAGTGAATTTACTCCACTATTTTTACCGATCTTTTACAGACGATCATTGAACCATACACTACGGCTATGTCTACATGAAATAGACTGCGTGATATATTCTAGGACAACCAACATTCCGGAGTTGTAACCCTTGGGCAAGAATTTTCACAAGTAAGCATGGAAAATTTCCCAAATATTTCGGCCTATTGTAAACGACTCAAGAAATTGGCGGAACAACTCCGTAACATTGGAGTGCCTCTTACCAATAATCGTCTTGTTCTACAAATGGTTGCAGGCCTATTTGAGACCTATAATGGCGTTGGGACTCTCCTTCATCAAAGTAATCCGCTTTCCCCTTTTTATCAAGCCCGTTCGATGCTCATGTTAGAAGAAGTCGGCTTGGAAAAAAAGGCAGCTACCGGCGCCAATTCCGTGGCGATGATGCCTTCATCCAATACCTCTCTTGGGTTTATTGAAAATTCGGGCCAAAACCGCAACAACGGTGGCAACAAGAAGGGTCAAAATCATAAAAATAATGGCAAAAATCGTGGCGGCAAAAACAGCGGCAGCTGGCATAGTGGTAGCACCGGCGAGAACAATACCAACACCGGGGTGGGCCTCGGGGTTCTGGGCCCCAGCCGGCCTGGTCCCAACATTGGTCCCCGTGGCAGTGGGCTTGGACCAGTGGCCAGTGGCCCAGTCCCGTCTACTTCCATCCTCCCCATTATTTCCAGCCACCTTGGGCCCCAATCCACCCCAATAACAGGCACAATTTCTCGGGTCGGTAGTCTGGTGTACTTGGGCCTCGACCCCAACAATCCTTCCATGCAGCGGGCCCAAATCTGATGTCGACACCCACCGATATTGAGGTTGTCATGCATACACTTGGATTAAATCCTCCAGACGTAAATTGGTACATGGACACCGGCGCCACTTCTCACATGACGTCCGACCAAGGTACTCTCTCGTCTTATTCCAATTTGAGCAAAAATGATAGCATTATTGTTGGTAATGGCAATACAATTCCAATTTGTGGTTACGGTAATATGACTTTGTCTCCCCCACATCCACCTCTTGTCTTGAAAAATACTTTTCATGCCCCGAACTTAATTAAAAATTTGGTGTCTGTCCAAAAATTCACCACTAATAATTGGTTTTCTGTTAATTTTGATCATTTTGGGTTTTCTGTGAAGGATTTCAAAATGGGAATACCTCTCATGAGATGCAATAGTAGAGGAGATCTTTATCCAATCACGTTCGCCTCAAGTTTCTCGAGTCAAGCCATGCCATCAACATTTGCAGCTCTAGTTCATTCCTTATGGCATGCACGTTAGGGTCACCCTAGGTCGTCTATTGTTTCTTCCTTGCATAAAAATAATTTTATTTCTTGTAAAGGTACGCGTAGTACTCCCAGTTGTCATTCATGTCCTTTAGCAAAAAACATGTTAGATTACCATCTGTAGCCTCTACATGTTGTACTTTGATGCCTTTTGATATTATTCATAGCGATTTATAGACTTCTCCCGTTCTTAGTTATGTGGGTCATCGTTATTATGTTATATTTTTGGATGATTAATCTAATTTTTATGGACCTTTCCGTTAGCGAAAAAATCACAAATATTTTTCATATTCTTAAAATTTAGAGCATTCATCCGTACCCAATTCGAATGGAAAATAAAAAATATTCAATGCGATAATGGCAAAGAATATGATAATGGGTTGTTTCGGGATTTTTGTGATGCTAATGACATAGCTTTTCGTTTCTCTTGTCCTCATACGTCCTCACAAAATGGGAAAGCTGAACGAAAAATTCGTACTATTAATAATATTGTCCGAACTTTATTAGTCCATACTTCTGTACCCCATTCCTTTTAGCATCATCCTCTACAAATGGCTACTTATCTCCTTAACATACTTCCTACCAAAGGATTGTCATATTCATCCCCTCTTAAAATCTTCTATAATAAAAAACCTTCGTATTAACATCTTAGGGTCTTTGGGTGCTTATGTTATCCACTATTTCCATCAACTACAATTAACAAACTTCAAGCCCGTTCTACTACTTGTGTGTTTTTGGGTTATCAATCTAATCATCGTGGTTACACATGTTTTGATTTATCGTCTAATAAAATCATCATTAGTCGCCATGTTATTTTTGATGAAATCCAATTTTCGTTTGCTAAAGTAAGTAGTCCCGGGCCTAGTTCGTATAATTTTTTAGATGATGAGGTCTCCCCATATATTATCCACCATTTATCAGACTTGTCCCACACCCCCAATCTGCCAGCGGGCCCCTACTGTTCTGTCGCATCTGTCCAATGGGCCAAACACTCTGCCCAATACCGATCTCGGTACTATTCCAGTGGTCCAGCCCACTGCCCCAGTTCCCGTTCTTGCCCATGTTTCCGTCATTGGGCCGGCAGGCCCACTACCTGCTGGCCAGTCCGTCACCAGCCCAACCACAGCCAAAAATCCACCCGTTTCCTCCCCGTGTCAAGGACTAGTTACTCGTAGTCAAAGATGTATTTTTAAACCAAAATGACATTTTAATCTCAATTCTAATGTCTCTAAATCTCCTCTACCACCTAACCTAGTGTTTGCCTTAAATGATCCGAATTGAAAATTGGCTATGAACGATGAATATAATGCTCTTATTGAAAATAAGACGTGGGAGTTGGTCCCCCGTCCTTCTAGTGTTAATATTATTCGGTCTGTGTGAATTTTTACTCATAAGGATAATTCTGATGGCTCTTTTGCGAGGCATAAGACTCGTCTTGTAGGTGATGGTAAAACTCAACATATTGGCGTGGATTATGGTGAGACATTTAGTCCGGTGGTCAAACCGACTACCATTCGCACTGTTCTCAGTTTGGCTCTTTCAAAGGCATGTGCTATTCATCAGCTAGATGTGAATAATGCCTTTTTATATAGTGATCTTAAGAAGATAATTTACATGCATCAGCTCTTGGGTTTTCGAGACCCCACATATCCTCATCATGTCTGTTTATTGAAAAAGTCTTTGTATGGACTTAAGCAGGCCCCACAGACCTGGTATAAGCGATTTGCAGACTATGTATCTACTATTGGGTTTTCTCATAGCCGGTCTCATAATTCTCTGTTCATCTATCATCGTGGTACTTCCTTGGTATATATTCTATTACATGTGGATGATATTATCTTGACAGCTTCTTCTGATGATTTACGCAAGTCTATTATGACACTACTCAGTTCTGAATTTGCTATGAAAGACTTGGGACCCTTGAGTTACTTCTTGGGGATTGCTGTCACTCGTCATGCAGGAGGGTTGTTCTTATCCCAATGGAAGTATTCCGCTGAGATAATTGAGTGAGCTGGTATGACATGGTGTAAGTCTACTTCCACTCCAGTTGATACCAAGCCCAAGCTGGGTGATGCGTCTGGCTCACCCTACGAGGATCCCATTCACTATCGAAGTCTTGCTGGAGTTCTTCAGTATTTTACTTTCACGAGACCGAATATTACGTATGACGTACAACATGTGTGTTTGTTTATGCATGATCCTAGGGTAGAGCACATGAATGCGCTCAAACGCATTATCCGATACATTCAGGGAACACTTGACTATGGTTTGCATCTATATCCATCATCAGTCTCTACACTTGTCTCGTATACTGATGCTGATTGGGGTGGCTGTCTGGATACCAGACGCTCTACGTTTGGATAATGTATGTTTCTTGGCGATACTTGGTCTCTTGGTCTGCCAAACGACAGACTACCTTATCACGCTCCAGTGCAGATGCCGAGTATCGAGGGGTCGCCAATGTGGTTTTTGAATCATGTTGGTTACATAATCTTCTCTTAGAGATTCACTTTCCCATACAAAAAGCTACCTTGGTATATTGTGAAATATTAGTGCCATATATCTTTCTGGGAATCCGGTCCAACACCAGTGCACTAAACATATTGAGATTGATATCCATTTTATTCGTGAAATGGTAGCTCGTGGACAAGTACGCGTCTTACATATCCCTTTCAGGTATCAAATTGCATACATCTTTACTAAGGGTCTTCCCTCGGTACTATTTGAAGATTTTAGGGACAATCTCAGCATACGAAGACCGCCCGCTATGACTGCAGGGGTGTGAAAATATACATACATCATATACATAGTATACTAGCTTGTGTATACCGTGTATATCACGGAAACCCAAGAAAATTGGGAAACCGTGATATACACAGTATACACACCTGTATATGATGGTTTTGGTAATAGGTTTTTGTATATAATTAGCATTGTACACTTACCATAATTATAGAATTCTTGTACCAACAAAATAGAGTTTTAAGAGTAGAATAGGAATATGATTTTTCATATTATGAAAATTGTAAATTGTATATATACTCATTCATTAATGAAAATAATTCTTTCACTTCTCAATCTATAACGAAAAATATGATTAGAAAATGTTATAAATAATATTTATCAACAATAACAACAACAACAACAACATACTCAGTCAAATCCTATAAGTGGAGTCCGGGGAGGATAGAGTATACGCAGACCTTACCCCTAACTTGGGAGGTAGAAAGACTGTTTCCAATAGATTCTCGGCTTATAATAAAGCAATAACAAACACTACTAAAAAAATTCTATTTTTCACCGATTTCCTGAAAAATGTTTAGTGGTTATTTCCCACTGAATGTTGGTGGGAAATACCTAAACAGTAGTGTTTTCACATGGAAAATTAAGAAGTTTCCTAACGTTTCAATGGAAACCTGTTTTTCATCATGCGTTTTTCCAGTGAGCTGGTTCGGTTGGAATAAGGTGAAAATTCATGTTTTATAGCACAAATTTTCCAATGAATGTCAGTGAAAAAAATCTCTGTTTCTAGTGGTGAAAGAAGGTCAAACAGGAAAAAAAAGCGAAGAACAAAAGATAATAAATAATAACAGAAATCAAAGAACAATAAATTATAAGAGAAATACTATAATTACAAATAAGAAAAAATGTCCAGAGAGTTGTTAACTATTGAGGAGGCCATTGTACTTTGCCAAATGCAAGTCATAAGTAGCTATAACAAAACAGTATGCATAAACAATATTTATGCGTTGGCAAAAACATGTGTACAAATTTATATATCAACACCTTATAAGTAGCTATGTCATCAATGAGTCGACCAATTAATGCAGAAGCAGCAAGAATTTGAGAGGTTGTATCCGGTAGACGCTAGACCCCCGATTCGAAAGAACAAACAAAAAAAAGTAGTAAAAAATAAAGTTACGGAGAAAATATTTAAGACAAAAAGTATTGACAACAAAATAATAAAAATGACCAAAGTAAAAGAAACAAAAATAGTAATAAATTTGAAATAATAAGATAGTGCTAGCATAATAGTAATACCGCGGGTGGGGAGCAGATAGGTGCTCCAGGCTATAACCATGTTCGACTACTGGAAAGAGAAAATATATTGTATTGTTTGTTATTTTTAATAACATTTTCCTTCTTTGGTTTGACTGTAATGTATATGTAGCCTCCTCTGCATTTGTTTGGAGAGACTGGGCCTTGAGTCTCTAATCTATGACCGTCAAAGGAATTCTTGCTGTAGTATGAGTATGTTATTGTTGCAGTATCTCTAAAAGTAATTGATTTGAACTCTGATGCTAATGTTTAGTTCATTGCTTAGAAGTAATTTTGTTGTTTACTTACAATGCCTGAATGCCATAGAAAACTTTGATATGTATATGTGCTATTGTTTTTTGTTGCTCTATGAACAAATCAACTATTTTGCAGTTTTGCTTTAAAGAATTCATGTTTGTCTACCTGGTTTTGAATATTGTAGACTGATAGCTTAGGTTTTGGATGGCTGTAGTAGTATTTTTACTAGGCTTGGTGTGGGTGTTAGAGGGGCATTGTGTACCAATAGAGAATTATGGATAAAATTCTGTGTGATCGTGACTGATACTTTTTTTGAACAATGATTGACATTGAATATTGATTTTGATCTTATTAAATTGAGTTGAAGAATCATAATTGTGATTGATTAAATTGAATCGACTAATATTATGATAAAAAGGGGCAGTCCGGTGCATTAAACTCTCGTTATGCACGAAATTCGAGAAACGACCGAACCACAAGGTATTGTACACAACATTACCTTGCATGTTATTTTCACAGCTTGAAACCGAAACCTCATCATTTTTTTTATTTCATAACTGAATTAAATTATAAAGGACTTGTTAATATAGTTTTAAATTCGACAACATAGGTTTGTTGAAATTCCAATTAGAAAAATAGGTTTTGGTGACATTTATAACTTGACATAAATCTTTTGTTTGAATCCGATTGTAGCGGCATTTGGGAATGGCGAACAGCAAGTATGAATACGTAAAGTGTTTTGAGGCGGAAGACGAAGTAATGTATCCAAATATCATAGTTGTTCAAATTGGCAGGTAATGCACTCTAATTGTGTTCTTATGTTTCTGCAAATTAAAGCCTAAGAGATCTCCAGTTAGACTGCCGGGTTCTTACTAATTTGCATTGTATATGTTTAGTTTCTCGGAGAAGCCGAATGATGAAAATGGCTTGAATTTGATGAATGTTTGTGCTATTAAGGTATTAGAGAACTTCTCTGATGTTATATTTGCGTACGGATTTAGTGACGAGTACAGGTATGTATGGTGCGTTTCTTACTATTAGACAATTATGCCCTTTTCCTTCCCCTTTTAAAATCTTGACAATGATTTATGCAGTTTCATTTTGAAGAAGGAAACCACATTTTACCAGAGGCGAGCAAGGTTTGTAACCTATTTCAAGCTCAAGATTTTGTTCTCAGTATTTATGAAGAATTATTTTCGGCTCTTTAGGACGAGTAATTTAAATAATGCACTTTGTCTTGTTTGTGTTCATATATCGATGGTTTAGTACATCATTGCTCTTGCATTGGCTCTTGTTTGAGTAGCAATAAAACTATACTTGTTTACTTTGCTGGTCTTATGGTTCTTTAACATTCTTTGAATGATTATATGATAACTTTGTATGTGATTCAACTAGAATCATCATTTCTATTAACTACAAAATATATATCTCAGCAATTGTTTTGCTAGGTCATGTCCAATTTGCCTTTGATTTTGAGTAATCGTCTCAGAATGCTTTTTTATTGTTTCCCGAAAATACACCAGAAACCTGTCATTATTTTAAAATTGGCTGATACATTGACCTGGCGATGAGGAACTGTAATTGGGGTTTATTTTAATAAGGTTAATTGGGTTATTATATAACCAATCTCTAACAGTGAAGGTAATTCAATTATGCTTGGGGATTCTGTGGGATAATCCAACCCTGCTTTGACTTGAAAGTATCATGAGGCATTTAAGGGTGAATTTTAGAATCTGCTAGCCCTCCAATACTGATATTCTTCTTATCTTTTCTTGATTTCCTCCATTCTGGTTTGTCAACGCCTCTTGGATAATTTATCAACTCTTTCTCTCTTTCTCTTAATCGTCCATTTCTACACCGGTCTGCACTGTCTTTACATTCCCCTTCTTAAGCATGTTTTAAGTGATCTGTTTGATATGTGTACGCATCTCATCTTCAGAGGCTATATATATATATATATATTTTGAAACTGGTACTATTCTTCAGAGGCTATATATTTCTTGTTCTTTTTTCTCATTTTTGAGATTATGTTAATGAGAAGGAAAATCAGCTCCGAATCGCTAAACGCACTTGTGGTAGCTGATTTGATGAAATGCATAGTGAACAGTATTAGGGAAAAATAGGGATTGGTCACAAACTTTCCTATAGTTAGCACTAGGACAATTGTAAGGAGTGGTCATCTCTGTCCAAACATTTGTCTCCTCACAAGATGGCGACCAGAAATATGTTTTTGTTTTCGGGAGACTTATGTGTAGTTAAGTAAAATGGATTATAAGATACAAAATTTCCCTCTTGTTTAAGTCAAGAAGACAAAGAAAAGAGAGATGTAAAATGATCCTAGTTTCCTCATTTGAGATGAAGCTGCTCATGATTTTTCTTAGCTGACCAGAAATTTCTATGTGCAGCAAAATACAATCCATTATTGTGTCTTTCTTCTCATCTACATATGTAACCAAATGGAAAGAGTTCTTTTCTCAAAAGGAGTTAAGTGTGCCTCCATCATCCCATTCACGAGTTATCAGCTGTGCATCAATGGAGGTTCTTCAGGCATATCTTCTATGGAGACAAACAGAATGTGAGTTCTCCTAATGAATATTTCCAATTAATAATTATTGGCAGAGTTGAGTGTTTGGATAAAATCTGTTGCTAAAGAATATTGGTTTTTCTTACAGGTCATATAAGCAATCAATACAATACTTGTTTGTGGAAGCTGGTGTTTTCTGGAAAGTCAGAAAAGGAGGCGAAAGAGATTCTTAAGGTGCTGTAATTAACTCAAGTTTGAGAGTAAAAGCTTTAATTGTTTCCTCAATAATATGACATACTTATTTACGATTTTTTTCATCTATATTCTTCTTCTTCAATTTTAAATTTTAGTTAACGTTAAAATAAATTTAATGACAAAAATCATATAAAGAAGAAAAGTAGAATGAACTAAAAAAGAAGGTGGACTGGCCTCTAACTGGCCTACTAGCAGATTACATAGTGGTTAGGAATCATGAGTTGGTGTGGGGCCCAACAATCTTCAAAATTAACAGGCCCAGATCAGGCCCTTAAGAAAGGGTCCGGTTCGTAAACTAGACCATCTCCGCGGGCCAGAGATCAAGTGCGCCGGTCCTGGTCCAGGCGGGGACTTGCCATGTATAGTAGCAGGTGGTTATTGTATGCTAGTATCTACAGAAGGAAAGCAATTACATGTATATAGTGACTTCATATGCATAAATCAAGATGCATATTAGAGAAGGTCTTAAAAGGAATGGTTATTATGTGAAAGAAAAGAGTATTAAATCTTCCAGCAATGGTTTCTGTAGTGATAGCTCTGCGTACATATCTGCGGTCTCTTATTGATTACACGTCTACAATTTGTTAACTTGAACATATGTGTTGAACTCCTTTCGAAAATGTCAATACCTTCACTGCACATGTTGAGAAGTGTTTGTAAATCATTAAGCTCATTTTTCCAGATTTTACTCTTTGCTGTATGTGATTTAGATGAACCACATTACTTGAGCTAACTAATAATAAACTTGGGGCCAATTTTTGGATTCTGGATTAAAGATTCTAAGCTAAGGTCAAGATCACAAGATATATGAGTTTTTTTTTGAGAAGGAGATATATGAGTCTTTTTCTCTATCTGTACTTAAAGAATGTACAAAGGCATTTTCCAATCTTTAAATCTTTTTCCACTTTCGTTGGAATTTGAATCTGCGTAGTATGCTTTCAATCAGTCAATTATCGTAAGCAGATATGTGATGTGCTCCTTACAATATCACAATAGATGAATTATAGCCTCCCTAGTTGTTTATATCTTCTTTCCCCATAGGCTCTTTTAGTCTGTCTGTTTGTATTATAAGGGTGCTGTAACTTGTAAGGTAAGTTTTCTTTCTACCCTCATATACTTTTTCATCTTGCTTGTTTTTGGTTCAAGATGAAATTCTTAACGATAGTTGGTTGTATTCACCAATTTTCACAATAATAGCTTGGGCCATGGCCAGAATAACTGCATTTTATATGTTTCGGATCTACTTACTTTTGAAGAGCATTTAAACGTTCATTTTCAAAGTATGGTTGGACTCAAAGAACCCTAGACTTGAGGCTTGACAGTGTTGTTACATGTAAGTAGGGAACACAAAAGCAGGAGCAAAATGAACTACTCTTTCAGCAGTTTGGTATCAACTACAAAGACCTTCCGCAGATTTTTCGTCAAGGGTCTTGTGCCATCAAGATAAAGGTAGCTACCTTCATCCCCCTTCTCCTAGAAGAGTACATATCTGTATATGCATGTGGGTGCATGTGCCACTATCCCTTTTTTTTGGTTTCTCCTTTAGATCTGAAAAAAAGATGGCATTCAAATATGCAAAACACTTTGTTTTGAAAAACAATAGACGTGTGTGGTTGGTCTTTTGGAAGATTGGTTTTAGGAAAAAATGAGGAATGGGTTAAATATTACAAAAATTGAGGCAGAAGAAAGGGTTTAAATTGGTTTTGATGCTTTTCGAACAAGAGATAGAAAGAGAGACAAAGAGAGAACAGACACTCCTGTTTTTGCTAACGATCTTTCCCTAAGGACCGCACACATTCTCTCTCTATTTTTGTTCTAAATTCGTCGCTTTCTTTCTTGCAAAAAAAGTATACTTTATAATTTTAGAGATTTTTTTTTTTTTTGTAGAATTTAAGCGACAAAAAAATAATGTTAGTCTGCTCGTGCAGTTAAATGGTACGCCTAAAAAAGGGTAAAGGGTGTAGTAATTGAACTCCATAGTCTGAGCCTTGGTGAGGTCATCTTACTGTTGTGCTTTTTCATGGAGCAGTTATGTGTAACTCTTATATCTTGATATAAAAATGGCATGTGCATTAAAGGTCTCTTTTTGTGACGAGTAGACATATTCCTTTTATTTTTAGATTTTTCCTCTCAATCATAGAAAGACTGACACAAGCTCTATACTCAACCCATGAAAACTCCCCCACTATAGGGGTAGAAAGGGAAGAGGAGGAGGTATATGCGATGCAGTTTGCTCGTCACTATATGTGGGTACTTCATATCATGCATTTTCATATCCACTTTGTCAAGTTATATTATCCATCTTAACGCAGGTGGACGATATTGTGAAGTACCGTGAAAATGGCACTCCTGTTAAAAGACCAAGGAAGAAAGCAATCATTGTTCACTCAGAAAATATAGCAACAAAATGGTTCTGGAATAACTACTCATGCCTTACTGAGGAACTTGGTTCGCTCACGGAAGGGATTAACAAGATTAAACCCGAGTATTTGAGGTCTTTCCTATTTGAAAGCAGGTTGATGTTATCTACTTGGATTGTAGTCCGGATAGATGGTTGTCATTTCCACAGGTAATTTATGCCTTTATTTCTACCGATTGATCTTCTGTTTACTATTTTTTATGACCTTTTGCTTGACTTACCGAGAAGTGTTGATATCATTCTTTGTTGATTTGTTATTGTCCTTGTCTTTTTTCTTTTTCCCTTTTCCAGTTGATACCTTTTCTCCCGTCTGTGATGTTCTTTAGACTGAATTAGTCTTTTTGCTTCAAATCCCACGTTTCATGTCAAAGTGATGTGGTGCTATTCTTGCTTCTTATTTTCGTCAAGTATGAAATTTTGTAGGTAATATGCATTTTCTGGATAATATAATCCATGTTTCAGTGGGAGTTGGGTTTTCTTATATGCCTATTTTCTTGATCAAGTCTCTGGATTTCTAATTCCGCATTAAAGACGAAACTCTAAGCATTTCCGAAGTTAATTTCTATTATGTCCCGGAAACAACAGTGCAGTTGTTCAAAACGTTCTGGGCTGTTGCCAATAATCCATAAAAAATGTCAGACACAAGATCATTGTTATAATATATATACATCCACGTTTGAGTGTGATATATATATATATATCATGTATGTATAATATTTCGCAAGTATAAAGTCATGTCAAATATTGAGCATATAATTTGTGAAATCTAGTTTGCAGTTGCTGGTTTCATGATCTTGACGGGATCCATTGTAGGTTTTGTGAAGATAATGGTTTTCAGAAGCCAAATGATGAGCAGGCACTGAAACTTATGAACTCTTGTGCGGCTTCTTTGCTAGAGATGTTTAAGGATATTGTCTTTGCATATGGGGTGAGCGATGAATACAGGTATTAGTTTGTTTAACATCTTGGATTCACTTATAACACAACTTTTTCCTTCTCCTATTATCTTTTATCTTAAGAGATTAATATTTTCTTTCAGCTTTGTTCTGAAGAAAGATACTCTATTGTATCAGAGGCGGTCAAGGTAACTCTTTCATCACCTTTCTTAAGTTTCTTAGCAAGCGTAGTGTTTAGCTAAAACCAAATATTAGCAGGGAGCCAAGTCAAGATCAGGAGCAAATTCTTCTTCCTGTTTCTAGAATCCATGGTGCATATAGATTATTTTGATGCCAATCAGCTGTGGTTGCCCACCTGCAAGACCTTAGTGCTATTATCTGTGAGCAACATGCTAAAAGATCCCGAAAATTCATTTCTTTTGCACAATCCGGGTTTTTTCAGAATATGTCCTATAAAATGCTTGATTGTCTGAATGGTGGAATTTCCCTTCTAGAATATTTTACATTTGTAGTAAATCTCTTACAACGATTTCTCGAAGATTTTTCATTAAATTGGTTGAAGTTTCAGGGTATGAGTCTATTTGGAAACTGCACAAGGGCCGTCCTCAACTAATTTACCTTATGTTGTTATATTGACTTTTTTTATTGGTTATATTTAATGTTGTTATATTGACTTGCTCTTCTGATCATCATTTCAGCGAAATCGTCTCTGCCGTTGTATCTCTTTTCTCTTCCATGTATGTGATGAAGTGGAAAGAGTTTTTCCCTGAGAAAGAGTTTAAAGAACCACCATATTTTGATGGCCGATCTGTTTGCTATCCATCATCTAAGATTCTTCGAGATTACTTGGCTTGGAGACAAGTTGATTGTGAGCACTTCCTATTTTATTTGTTATTTTAATTAACTTCAAGCAAATTAATGAGGTTATATGAAGAAATTTGGGTTTCTATGACCTTTTCTTCTTGGTGGCAAGCTAAAGAATGAATTGTAGTATCATTTTAACAATCTAATTTTAATACCTTGATTTGTAGGTCACATAAACAATCAGTATAATACTTGTTTCTGGCTGCTTGTTAAGTCTGGAAAGAGCAGAACTGAAGCACAAAGCTCTCTGAAGGTATGTTATCTCATTCCTTAAATTATGAAGCAAGTCTCTTGTTTAAGATGCAGTAGCATGATCTATTATAATGTGCGACTCTCTGGAAAACATATTTTGCTGCCTAAATCTGCTGGATGATCTCTTTTACGTCATCGTAATTCATAAGTTAAAAAGTAAATAATTTCAACATCCAATACAAGCTTCGCTTGCATTACTTCAGATTGACCTGTCTAGCTTACAAGCAGACAAGCCTACAGTAAGTAACTCGATAAGTAGCTTGTAGGCTTCTTTTTTTCAACATGCACACTATTGATGTTGAAGAAATGATCTAAATTTCCAAGTCATAAACTGTTAGAATGACACATCCTTGCCTATGCCATGTTCCCTTTTTGTGGCTGGATGACTCTAAATTTCTGAACTTTATTTGAAAAAGACCATTTGTTGCCTATGATATGTTCCTAATTTGACATTAATTAACAAAATAACCTGTATAATGTATTGAGCAGCTGTGGGTTGTTACATCCATTTATTATCAATTTGTTTGCCATGTTCACCTAGAAGAAAATAGTTTTGCAGCCTGTAGTGGTGAAGTATCCCATGTTCATTGGCATGAAATAGATGGTGTGATTTCACTTGTTTGCTTTGACTGGAAATGCATTCTGCAATATTTTGTCCACTCCTTGGTGGTAGATGTATTAGGGCAGCCCGGTGCATAAAGCATCCCGCGTTAGCAGGGTCCAGGGAAGGGCCGCACCTAAGGGGTGTGATGTAGACAACCTACCCTAATGCAAGCATTAGTGGCTGCTTCCACGGCTCGAACCCGTGACCTATAGGTCACATGGAGACAACTTTACCGTTGCTCCAAGGCTCCCTTTCTGGTGGTAGGTGTATTAGGAGTTATAAAAATGTGATATATAGCTCTTTGGGTGCCCCAATGAAGACGGGGCACACAAAAGGGAGTATTTTATTGATGCAAGCACCTTGCGAAGCCATGAGAGAGTAGTCAAGAAACTAGATATCTCATGATCACAAGAAGTGAATGTGGAAAGGTTAAAGGGGGATGCAAAACTTTATTTAGTCTTTCTTCCGAGCTTCTTCTCAATTTGGCAGTATCCTTTTTTGAGTCTAGTACATAGTTTAGCACTTAGTTTTTCCAAGCTAGCACTTAGTTTTGAGCACTATTCCGGGCATATATCTCTTAGGAACGTACTTAGTTATATCAACTGAGACTGTCACAAAGATGAGATTCTGTTAAACATAGAGGCTGACATACTACGTGAACTCTAACGGTGCTGGAGCCTTAATCACTAACAGTAACAGTTCTCATCTAGGTGATGATTGTGACACATAATAGTGTAAATGAATAATCTTGTGTAATTTGATTCTGTAGAAATCCACTATGCACCTCAATTTGTACCGTTAGCATTGATTTAACCTTGATTAAGTAGATCTGTTAGTCTCATATCTCTCATCCTGCTTTGATAAGATACAAGCAGGTTTCACTATTCAGAGTAATCTTGATATTCTAATGACCACATTTACCCTTTTGTTCTGCAGGGTACTCAAACTCAAGAAAAGAATGAATTGCTTGCCCAGTTTGGCATTGATTACAATGGGTTACCAATTATATTTCGGATGGGGTCCTCTGTTTTCCTGGACAGAGTAAATCTCTCTCTCTCTCTCTCGCCCTCTCCCCCTCTCTCTCTGTCTCTCTCTCACTCTCTGCTTTGTTTTCTTGAAGTACTTTATGTTGTGTTTGATGATATTGTAGACTAAGTCTGAATTCCAGGGGAATCCCCTGGATAGGAGGGTATTCAGCAAGTGTTTCCAAATCTCCTCAACATAAGGGCAACGATTGATAGTTGAAACCTCTTTTTCAAGTCCCGGGGGACTAGTTGCTTGGTTCCGACCATTTCTGCTAAAGAAAAAGCCATTCTTGACAAAAGAAAAGTCAAAACAAAAGGTAGGCGGTTAGACCTAGGGCATGTAGTAGGCGTAAGGAATAGCACGCAAAAGACAGCCTGGAAAGACAGACATGATTTCAACATAAAAAGCGGTGGATGAGCGGTAATGGCTGGGGAAGGGGGCAAGTACATCCTTTTGTTCTCAGTTCGTGGGAATTGCTTCCATCACTAACCAGTTCAACTCGACTAGTGGGGCTCTTTTCCACGAAGGCAAACTCACTCTTGCATTCAAGATCTTCACACCGGTTCATTTTTTGATTGATTAGAAAGACCAACCTCGGGGTTGAAGCAATACCAATATCATAAAGATTAAGATTGGAAAGTCGCTTTTAAGCCCAAGTGCAACCAAACTAGCAGGAAATGAAAGCAGAAATGGATCTGTGTCACTGTCTGTATGCTTGTCTTCAAGAATAGCCGAGGAGCCGACTGACGTGCCAGCGCTACTAATTGAGTGCCAGCACCTAACTGTGCTGTTAGTAAGAAGGTAGCCGACGCCTTTCGAAGCACTTTCTATTTCTAGTTAGCACTGTTTTTTTATTGTACCTAGCGCGCTTAACTAATAAGATAGAAAGGGACTTTCTTGCTTGTTGGAGTACGTAGTGAGAGTCAAGGATGGATTCGGGCTTAAGCCAACTCAACCAAGGGGAAGGATTTTGAGGAGGATAACTCCTTTTCAATAATAGGAGCGTAACCTACTACTAATGTATGTAGACCAAGGACTTTCCATTTCAACGGGATTCTTGTCTCAAGGGCATTTCTGCCAATCACTTCAACAGTGCCAAAATGCCCTATTCCTTCAGTTACTGGAACCGCTGACCCAACTTACAAGAACCTACGTATTTCTTATGAGCCGGGATCGATCATATTCGCATTTCCACCATGTTTCATCCCCGAGCAGCCATCGAAAGCAAAGAGATCAGGTCGTTATATTCTACCAAATAGATGCC